>JANRMT010062791.1:26404872-26433369 GCA_026402145.1 Polypterus bichir lapradei
ATAGATAGATAGATAGATAGATAGATAGATAGATAGATAGATAGATAGATAGATAGATAGATAGATAGTGGAAAAAACACAGATAACAAGTAAGAAGTTTTGGGGAGTCCACCCTATATACTGTGGGAATTGCAACAAAAACAAGAGACCATTCAAGACTGAGCCACTAATAGACTAAACAAGTGGATTAACAGGTCTGGTTATATACAGAGGAGACAGGAAGGGATGGGATCATGGCACGGATGAGAGATCTTATAGGAGGTGTTTTCACAAAGGAAATAGGTGGAGTCTTAGGCAGGCTTTCCTTCTGCCGGTCTGTGGTGGAAGGAGAAAAGGTATTAGCACCATTCAACAACCCCAATCTCTGTGTCTTACTCTTAGTTAAACCCTTAAACTGCCTCCTAAGCACGCATGTGTGACAATATAAAATAATCAAGACACACAGATAGAGATTAAAAGTCCCCAGGAATGTCCTTTTAATGTCTCATTTGTGGTAAGAATCAAAAACAAACAAAAAATGAAATAAATAAGCTTGATGTGTCAGTCCAGTTTTTTTAATGCTTTGGAGGGTCAACAGCTCTGTCCTTCCTGGAGGCTTGTTCCCAAGTGACTGCCAACCTTAGTGAGGCATTTATTTAAACATATTCCAGGCTGGAGGGGGCAAAGCTTGTTTTATGTGGGTAGAAGTGAGTTCAGGTGTCTTCCTGTGCTTTCTCCTTCATTCTATACAAGAATGTAGATGCAGGGTTATTGGCTGTGTTACACCCTCAATATTCCCCAATGTTTCCCTCAACCAGCACCTGTTAGACACACCTAAGACTTATGTGAGTGATAACACACATATGGTACATACATATATAAGCTGCTTGATTAATGTCACAAATCTGCAGTCTTGGGCTACTTTAAATTGTTTTTTAATATTTAAAAATAGGACATGAATCTTAGCCAATTTAATTCGTGACATCACACCATGAATTGAATGCCAAAATGTCTGCACCATACCTTCAAAGCTAATTCGCTCAATGTGTAATCCGTAAATAAATGGTGTCCATACTGATCATATGGATATTGGAATTCTCCCAAATTTTCAATGTTTTTTTTATCTCTCACTGACATTACAGTTCTTACAGGTATTACTTCAAGAAACATTCATCATACAATAGGGGTGTGATTTTAAGAGGATAGGAAACTCAGTCATATTTAAAATAAATTCAATTTTAATTTTGAATTTATTCCTACAAAGTGCAGTAACACCTATAAACTAAGTGTACCATGAACTATCTACAATTTCAGTTTGATTACCTCTAAAGAACATGCAGCAAGAAAATAAAACTTGTGGAAATACAAAATACACAGGAGTATACTATACATATATCTTTACGTTTTTCTTAAATGCTAAACTTATTAACAATACTGTCAATTCTGCTCTCATGTTCCAGTTGTCCAGGGTCAAACAGATTCCAGTCCCATGCTAACACTCCATAGTGCTTCATAAGCCAAGAAGTTAAAAATGACTTCAGCAGAACATCACAAGACAATGAGTCACTGTCAACAAGGCTGTGTCTGATCACGTGGACTCCTAGCAAAGCCATTTTTATTTAAGCTAAGATAAAAATATATCATAATAAAATAAATAAATATCCACCAGGAAGTCCCCATAAATGGGCAAACATATGTCACCAAAGTTCCTCCTTTTATTCTGTTAAAGCTCCCTAATGTAGACAATGAAGCACAAAACAAACACAAAAAGGACGCTGTAATTTTGTTGAGCTGAAAGTGTTAGCCTGTCCATCTTTAGGACACAAATTCTATTTAGATGGGAGGAATCCGAAAGACTTAAAGTAGTCATTTGGCAACATCTCTGTGTCTCCAGGTCTGTTTCCTGCCTTGCATCCAGTGCTGCCAGGATGGACTCTGGTCCCCAGTAACACTGAACTGCTTTTAGATGGTTTACAAATGAGATCAGTTGACAACAAGGTGCTATTATTTTTTCCATATAGAGGCTGCTTACTCATGAGCTAAAACGTAGCTACATTAAACATAAAAATCTTTCATAAACAAATAAAACACAGAGGACTAACATTCACAAAGGAATAAAGAAAATAGATGCACAAATCTGAAGTTTAACATTAATTTTACTTTTTGTGCATCTAAGGAAAGCTTTGTTCTTTTGTTCATCACTCTAGCCTTTACTATTCTGAGCTCATTGTCAATTTACACTCTCAAAGGCTGGCATCATTAATCATGCCTCTCTATACAACTCAACCAATAATTCCAGCTTAAAGCATTATTGCTTCCCAAGAAGAATATTCACCAACATTTCCAAGATGCATATGTGTAGACTCATTTTTTTTACTCCTTCCTGAAGCGATATGCTTTGAAGCACGTGTAATTACATCCTAATTCGAGATGCACACATCCCCCAAGTGTGTTAGAATATTCCTCTGGGCAAAGTGATAGGAATAAAGTAGAAATTGAAACCCAGCATTTTGCCCAGCATTCATGAATGCCAATTTAAATGTTGCATGGTACTGGTTCATATAATAAGAATAACATTATATTGATTAATGCCAAAATGTTTATGGAAATGTGAAACTGCTTCATAAAAGAGGCTTATGACATTTGGGGGTGTATTTGCAAACTGCTCCTGGATCTCAGTAGTTACTAAAATTCCCTGTGGTGGAATTTACTAAGAGATGGGAAAAAAGGAAAGCAGGAGAATACCTACAGTAGCAGACTATGATGATCAAACCTATACTTACAAGAAAGCAACTCACCACTAACTAAACAAAAGCTGTCTCTGTGCACATGAACAAAAACTTGTTAAATTTCAAATATATTTATACATTCAAAATATGTTAATGTACAGCTGGCTTGTTAAGCTTGCACAACTTTGATTTTAAACTGCTGGATAATGTAGAGTAGCTGTGAAGAAGTTGAGTGCAGATTTCCAAGTCACATTGTTAATTTAAAGGCCATTGTCAAGGCAGAATTGCTCCCCACCCCCATGGGACCCAGGGTGTCGAAGCTCAAGAGGTCAACTCACCTCACTACCCATCCCCACTAAAGATACCCCCTTTAGGCTCATCCATATAGTCACGCTTGGGTTACACAATTGCACGGATTCATTCAGGATTTTCAAGAAACATAAACTTTATTCGTAAACAGCATAATAAAGCATAAAGCAGAGGATGTCTGGGAGAGAAGTAAGACAAGGCAATAAGCAAAAAGGACAGGTGCTGTACAGGATTTTAAATATATGAAGCACTGCGCGAGAAGTATATCATGCAACACAGCAGCAGCCCAGCATAATAATAATTCTTTGCATTTATATAGTGCTTTTCTCACTACTCACAGCGCTCAGCAATTACAGGTTTAGGGCCTTGCTCAAGGGCCTAACAGATCAGAGTCCCTTTCGGCATTTATGGGATTTAAACCGGCAACCTTCCGATTGCCAGTGCAGATCCCTAGCCTAAGAGACACCACTCAGCCATCTAACAGAGCAAAGAGGAGGTAAACTGTATTTGTTCCCATTGTATCAGTGATTAAGAGGTTTGTTTCAGAGGAGCGACTGCGTCTTCTAGTGGTGTATTCAGCCCCCCTCTTCACAATATACTTACACATTACAAACATCACATATGTCAATATAAAGTCAGGTACAGGGACTGACATAGGAAAAAAACATCCAAAACTTTATATCAGGTCAATTTTGCCTTCCTTTTCTGTTCATTGGTGTATTACAATGAATATAACAAACTGATTGATGAGTTCAACATCACGTCTGCGGAACATGTACTTCCTTCTAATAGAGTAGTTAACAAACATCAATTAGACATTTTTTAAATTATATGCCACTTTGTGGCAAAAAGGAGATACTGTATGAGTGTTTTGGAGTTGATTATGTACACCAAAAAAAGATGGGAAAGGGGATTCTGTTTTTGTTTTTGGCATTGTTTAGCTCATCTAATCTCCTTAAGTGGCCTTATTGTCTTCCAGATTGTTGTTCATGTCTATGTTGGAGTTTTTGAACTCTGCAGCATTGGACACCATATTGCTGCTAAAGCCACTTCTAGCAGTGCTATCAGCCATTTTCCTGAATTTCTGTAAGGTTGGTCTTGCTAGTCTCAGCTGTAGTGTAGTGGCTTACTCAAAGTGCTTGTTCAAATCATTATTTTATTTTATTTTTTGAAAATATCTCTTTTTATTTATTTTTTGCTGTATCATTGGGCTATCATTTTAAATTACCATTTTATGTGGCAGGGTAACACAATGTTTAGACCTATTAGACACCTGCTTTGATTCTGCCCAACTAGCCAGGTCCTATATTTTTCATTTAACAGCTTTTTATTTAGGTCTGACTAGATTTATAATACAAATTTATAATTGTGAGGACTGTAGCGAAAGCCGTTACTGTCAGTGAAAATGTAAATTTTTCTAGTTCTAGTTTCTAGTTCTCTTGCATAGGCAAATGCCCCTTCCCAAGAACGACTTCAGTGTGTACATTCCAGTCGCCCAGATGATGGATCCAGACATGGCCATTGTGTAGTATTTGCTAATTTTTAAAATATGTTTCTAAAATACTCAAAAAATGACCTAACTGAATTTGTCAAATTCTTATCATCAATACAGATTCTTCAAGGTATGAAGATGACTGTGAAATTTTGAATTTTGGCTGTGTAAAAATACAGCTTTAGTGACTGCCCCGAGATTATTGCGAGAAAGATTGAAACATGTGAAGAAAAGACTGGGCAATCTCAGTGTCAAATAATGTGCTGGCACTAGAAAGCTAAAAAACTTATCAAACAAGTTTTAAGAGCAAGAAAATTAACATCATTTTGGACAAAAACCTTTGAATGCCTTACAAAGAGTCTTGGTGTCACAATCTCTCCTAATCCCTTACCAATTGTGTTTGGTGGACTCCTACATGGGCTTAAAGTGGAGAAGGACAAATTGATTGCAATTGTTTATATCACACTACTAACACGTAGACTTGTCTTGCTCAACTGTTATAAGTCAGTGGGTAACTGATATTATGTACTATTTGAAATTGGAAAAAAAATAATTCTCACTTAGAAGATCTGTTCAAAACTTTTTTAAAATATGGCAAGATCTAATTGATAACTTTTTAGAATAAGCATTTATATAGGGGAAAACGACATTCTCCCTTCTTTGTTGTTTTTACATTTTTGTCCATGCTGTTGGCTCTCCTCTCATTCTCTCAGGTTTGTTAAGTTCGACTTTATTGTAAGTAATGTTTTCTTATTTGTTGTACTGTATAAGTTACACTTGATTGTATGAAATGTTATTTTCTTCAGATAAAATTAAAAAAAAGAGAGAATCGAAGTCAACTAGAATCTAGCTGAGTTTCTGAAGCTATATTAACTAGAACTGAGATCTATCCAAAGTCAAAGTGAAGTCATGCAACAAATGTTTGTTTTCTTTCAAACTTTTTCAAGACTAGGATGACAAGCATACTGGGCTGCTGTCTTAAATAGTCACTTGGTGATGATGTCACATGTTGTACCAGACACTATAACTTGATCGCAAGTGGTCTAGCAACAGGTAAACAACAGTAACAGAAACAGTAACACAGATTCAAAATGGCAGCCGAGTGACGATAAAAAAGAAGACAATTTCCCCTCAGGGATTAATAAAATATAGCAAATAAAAAATTTTGTTTAAATATTTTAATAAAACAATACACAAAACTCAAGATGATCTCAAAACTGGATACACTATGTCAAGGTAAAAGTTACTGCAGAATATATATCTAAAATAGGCTAAAGAAAAACAGTGACAACGAGCATAGAGAGGGACAAATTACTACCATTGGAGCGAAAAAAAGAAAAAGAAAGCAGAAAATAGAGGATGCACATGTGGCAATTAAAGAGTTTTTTGAAAGAATCATTGTGAAAACCAGGAGCAATGAAGAAAAGGACAGGCATGGTGATTTTGACAACATGGATGCTACTACTGCCATTAAATAAAAAAAGACAGAAAAGTTGTAACAAAACATAGGCAAAGTCCACCTGCTTTTTTTAAGACTACACATCCTTGCTAAAAAAATGCTTGCAGAAAAGTAATTAGAAATACTCAAGCAAATTCCCTTATCTGGAATTCAAAATAACCTACTGTAATGCCAAAACCAGAATAACCAGAATCAAAGTCATCAAAGCATCACTAATACTCAAAGACAGAAGCACACTAAATAACTTGCCAACTCTCTTTTAAATAGTTACAAACTCAGATGTCAGTATGCATTTGACATCTTATAAACCAGCTTACAAACTGACATTTTATAAGCCAGCTTATAAACCAACATGGCCATGACATCACTTAGGGGATTTTTGGGGATTTTAACAAAACATAAAACACATTGGTTCCCACAGCAGAAGCGGCATAGTGTGAATGAAAACATAATGAAAATAGTTATTTTAGCCTCCTGAGCAATAAAAGTGAGACACCGGATGGCACTGATTTCTTTAACAACAATTCTTCAGGCTAGGTAGGTAGCCACCACCTCAGTGCTATATCCAGCCACCACTCCATGCAAGAATTATACCACACTTATACCATGAGAACATCCTCCATCCTAGTGCTTGAAGTGGACCGGTACCAGCACCTCTTCCAATTTTTTGTGAATCTTCAAGAGGGACCACTGCCCCTGCTCTTTGATTGAATGTTGACATATCCTGGCGCTTAAAGGGGAATCCACAAGTCTTCCTCTTTAGAGTACTGCTACTAATTTGGTTCCATTTCAAGCACTGCCCCATCCCACAATATTCCTCACCCTGCAATACTGCTCACAAACTCAGACAGCCCTGATAACACCAAATGGGACATGAACAGATTTTTTTTTTGCACATTGTATTAATAACCAGAGGAGATATTATCTTTGTGCATGGCCTTTGGAGGGCAAAGTGCAGGGTCAGCCATTGTACTTCACCCCTGGAGCAATTTTCATGTTAAGGACCTTGCTCAAGGGCCCACTAGAGTAGAATCCCTTCTGGAAGTCATTTTTAAGTTCATCTTATGTGAAAATTCAAACTCATTTAGCAAAGCACAGAGGGCAAATGATGTCCTATTATATATACAATTAGAATACATTGAATTCCCTTTATAAGGATCCAAAACTTGTTTAGAATGTTTAGACTTTTACTAATGTTGCTGTTAATTAATAGAGCATAATGAACTTGTGCTAACCTTTAGAGTGTCTCACTATCACTAAATTAGTTCTTTAGATTTACTTTTCACTAGATGGGTTGGTAAGGAGAAGTTAGAGGAGGTTGGATTTAAATTGATAAGATATAGAATTATATGTCTGAATTGTAATTTATAATATCAATGAATCTTAACAATAATGATAGAGCTGCCAGGAAAGAGGAAAAGAGGAAGGCCTATGAGAAATTTTATGGATGTGGTGAGAGAGGACATGCAGGTGATTGGAGTAACAGAGCAAGATGCAACCGGAACAGCCGAAAGAAGAAGAAGAAGAAGAAGAAGAATATTAATGAATGTTATTAAAATATTCTATTTTTAGTTTCACAGGGAATACACAATTATAGTCAGGTAATTGAATATTTCTCAATAGGTGTCAAGTGCAGTACATGAAGTACCAGAATCATCGATTGTACAATACAGACTTACTGTATTATTTTTTATTGTTATTATTACAAAATTACCTTTTAAATAGCAGGTTGTATACTTTATCTGTTACTTGGCAATTGTTTAATCTCTCCACTGCAAGATAAACTGTGATTTATTCAGAATTAATAAAAATTAAGTTCTGTAAATAAAACATTTGGTACTCAGCATATGTTGCTTAAATGTCTTTGGGAAAGCATAATTTGAGTCTGTAGGAGCATTTTAGTTCCATCAGCACAATATGTAGACTAGTAAATTGAGAACCAGAATAAATATTGCAACATGGCCTTTGAAAAACTGTGGCTCTCCATGACTAAGATCTAAAGCACCCTCCTTATTAGTAAAATTCATTATATTAGAGGATGGTATAAAAGAAGGACATTCACAATAAGTTTGTACAATTTTGGGCCCTCATATTTGTGTCCATTTGGTTGCCAATTTACTTCCTGTGCCATGCCAAGAGGCAGCATGTCTCTGTAGCTCCTAGCACATATAGTTATATAGCTAACAAAATGGTTTATATGAAGGATCACCTAGCTTCTAGTATAACTAGTAAACTAGTTTACACAAGGGAGTACCTTTTTCCACTGCAACAATACACAGTGTTAAAGATCCTATTGCTCCGGAGCTGAAGAAACCATACAGTGGTTGTTGAGCTGGCGTAAATCTAAATTCTAGGAGATGGTGATACAAGCTTTTTCTTCCATCGATTTTTATGGGGAATGTCAACTCTTCGCTTAACAAGTGTGAGAAGCTGAAGGCACTTGTGAAGAACCAGCAGGTGTTTCATGAATGCAGCTTAGAGTGTTTAATGGAGACTAGGCTAATCAACCCAACTTCACTACATTATGAGCATACATAGACACAAGAGCGAGTGGAAAGGAAAGCGGTGGGGGACTGGCAGTGTTTGTGAACGAATAGTGTAATCACAGACACATAACTGTGAAGGATAGGATTTACTGTCAGCATGCTGAACTCTTGGTAGTTGGTATTAGACCAAATTATGTATTGGGGGAATTTTCTCAAATCTTCGCCATTGTTTACATTCCTCCATGGCATATGAAATCACTCTCAACACTGTTGCATGATTACAGACCCAACACCCTTATGTTTTTGTTGTTATATCATGGGATTTCAATCATGTCAATACTTCATCTCACCTGACTGGTTTTACACAGTTTGTTGACTGTTCCACGGGGGAAAATAAAACACTGGAACTGTGTTATGCCAAAATCAAAGAGGCCTACAATGCTTCTGCATTACCATCATTTGGTAAATCCGACCACAATCTAGTTTATCTACAGGCATTAGGTAATTAGGCAGCCTGCCACCATTTGATCAATCAGGATATAGACACTGAGGCTAGCGATACTCTGAGGGGCTGCTTTGAGTGTACGGATTGGAATATACTGCTGGAGTCACAGGAGAATGGCACAGACCCTGACATTGACAGGGCAGCTGTCTGCACATCGGACAACATAAATTTCTGCAGGGATATTGTTGTACAAGCAAGAACTGTTCTCTTCTTTACCAGCAATAATTGTTGGATTAGCGGTGTGTAATGCAGAGTGCTGGGGCATTGCAACACCTCCAAATATTTAAAAAATTCTACATAAATTAATTAGGCAATGTGAAAATATCATGAAATAAATTTGTTTGTTTGCACAACGTGTTGGTGTTATGAATTGGTTCTGACTTGTTTAATTTCTATGTGAGTACCTATATTTCCTGAGTGAAGGACATGGACAAAAGAGAGTCTATGTTAGTCCTTGATCTTTTGGCAAGCAGGTGACCTGAGGCTGCCCTTTAATTAATTGCCTTCAGCTCTCTGTGCCCTTGACTCTTTCACATTTATTGGCAGAGAATTAGTATTTTTTTTTAAATCTAACGTGATTGGACAATCGTCAATGCAGCATTTCCTGTTCATGTGAATGGTTCATAGTTCACATCCACCATTACTGTAACTACAGATGAGCGACTGACTTTACAGAGCTGGTAACCAAGCGGAACTTCAGAAATCAAACCAAATTTATGCTGGCGCTGTTACTTAGAGTCAGATCAGGAGGGGCAGGGTGGGGTGACAGTGACTCAGTTTACTTTCCTGGGGAAAGTGGCTGTCTGGAACAGAAGCTTGTCGATGTTGAATCCTCCTTTTCTTTTTCCATCGCCTTTTCTAGTAAGATGCAACGACGAAGTTCCTCTGCAAGCTGAGCCATGAACACTCTTCTTTTCTCAGTGCGTTGATCACCACCAGCATGTTATAGCACACAGCAACTGGCCACCTGCATGTTCTTGCACACACTGAATAATTTCCTGATTTGACTCTAAGTAACAGCACCAGCATAAATTCACACCCGATCTGACGCTGTTCGTTTTCAAATAATATTGCATTAGTGCGATGATGTTTTCACATATATTGTCTCTTTCTTTCAGGTGTGTAGCAGAAACCAAAGCATAGAGAGAAGTATGTACATTGTAACAGGTACATACATGTCCTTGCATGTGTGTGAACTGTTAACATTTGAATCTGATGATTGCATATAGCACTGAACTTACTGCTCTGTACTATTCTGTCCTCTGCATATCCTAGAGTACAAAAGAAACAACATACAGGAACATGTGGGGACTGGCAAGTTCGGGGAAAAAAAAAACACGCGGTTACTGATTACAAACAATGAATATGAATAATATGAATAATGTTATCCGTGCCACAAAGTTTTCCAAAATTTACTTTACAGGTCATAAAACAAATAATTCCAAATATCATATATACCTATGTCCCTGTTTTTTTTGTTTTTTTTTTTGGCATCATGGACCATAAGGTACATACTAATTCAGCGTGAGCAGGAACACTCAATAAAACTGAATAAAAAAAATCAAGAGACGGTGAGATCCGAAGATGGCAGATTCGCCAGCATATGTGTGTCAGCTTTTATCCCTCCAGATGAGAGAATGTCCAGTTCCACTGTCTCAAAACACCACTCACATCTCCAGTTATTCCCAGTTTCAAATAAAAACTAACAGCGTCAGATATCTGGGTGAGTAATATTTATCGTGATTGTGATTTAGAGAGAATAAAAGTGAAAAAAAAACAGTAACTTTTACAAGTCCTATAAATGTACACCGTGCGTTACAGATGCAAACCTGTATGCGTGTACTGTATAATATTAACAACGAGAGCAACTCACTACTGAAAATGGCAAATATAGGAAACAGTGGTGATCGAACCGTTGGCCCCTTGATCACAAGTCAGCAAATCTTACTGCTACGCCAGGAAGCTGTTGTCTTTTCCTTGAACCTTTTGTGAAAGTGTTTATTTGATCTTTGGACTTCAGGCTTCATACATTATACAGTTTATGTCTACATTTTTTCATATACTACTAAAATATGAAAAACGTTTCTGTTTTAAAAATGTGTTTACACAGATTATTATAGAAATGGAACACACATGAAATGCGTGTGTTCCAAATAACGATCTATTATTTCCACTCTAAAACTCCTGCACTTTACTCCCAGATAATCAATGAAGGCATGAGCTGGGAGAGGTTCGTGCACATTCTAAGTCGGTGGGTGGATGGAATAGCCGGCTGCTTGTCTTTATCGACACATTTACAGGACAAAGGACGCTGGTGGAGAGGTGTGAACGGATTTAAGGTGGGCCAGATCTACGAGTTTTTTCATAGGCTCTGGTAATTCTAGTGTTAATGAAACACTCCTTCATAAATCATTCATTTGAAGTAAAAAAGAAGATAAATGAGTTTGGACCAGACCAACCTAACTTGAGAATTCAGATACAAACAAATGATCGAGTTTGAGCTTACACCCTGACTTTTTCCTGCTCTTGTTAGGACAAATGCAGCTGTATAACCGGACATGATGTAAGTAATTCCTTTTTCAGTGTTCCTGTTTGCTGCTTCGGTACCAAAGTGCTGTGGACAACAACAAAGGTATGAGACCTATAAACATCTATCTGAATAATGCAAGCAATACAAGAGTAGCCGCAGTCCTCTAGACCTATGTGCCGCAAGAGCTACCCAGGTATGCCTTAGAAAAAATAGTGCAGTGCACCTGGGTCTGAACCTGAGAGGTTGGTCAAGACCTGTCTGAGTACGACAGTACTACCTGGAGAAGCTAGTATAAAAGCAGCTCTGTGAGCTCAATGTTTCAGAAACAGCCCTTCAAGCTTTTCAGGTGCATCTCCAGTCTGCTAGAGCCCATCTGCCCTGGGTGTGTGGTCACCAACGAGTCTCACGAGACCAATGGACAGTGGGCATATGAATTGCCTCTGAGACAGAGAAAGGCTGGCAAAGGGACAAAGCAGCTGGGAGATTCCCCCAAAGTGCTCACTAAGAGCCATATCTGTGAATGCTAATCTCAGAGCTCCTTTTTTACTGGCTTCACTGGTAGCACATGTAGAAGATATAATGTGTTTCTGGTTAGTAAGATAGTGGTGTGCATTGTGATGTTTTTGGTTCCAAAAAATGTGCTACCAAAAGAAAAAAAGGTAGGGAAACATTGATTTAGGCAACAGCATGAGGCTACATTTTTTGGCAGACTTAGTGAAATTACTCAATTTAAGCAGAAAGTTACTAAGATATTTTCAGGCCTGAAGGAAAAGAGGCTAAAATGTATGTTTAAGGAAATATGGGTATCCTGATCGTAAAGGGAGAAAAAGATTTAGGTTGGACTTGTCCTGTGGGTGTAGTATAAGACAGGTTGGGGGGTGGGGGCAGTTATGTTTTAATATGTGGAGTCTGTGGCTCTTACAATGTGAATTTGTGCCCAGAGTCTGGAAAATCTGCATAGGACTGGGCAGACTGGCAGCAAGTGTACAATAAAATGAGGGTGGGAATTACTCTGTGGGTGTGGTAAATGAGAAAATGGGATGCAAGACTTGAGAAAAATGGCCAAGGATTGGACACTGTATTTGCAGAGGCAGAATAAGATTTGGATTGGACATATGCTATGGATGTGTTGTAGGACAGACGGAAGTGCTCAGATTTTCGTTTCCGAGTTAAGATTCTAGCAGCTTCATTCTACACTAGTTGCATTCGATTTATGTCTTTTTTGGGTAGTCCTGACAGGAGTGCATTACAGTAATCTAGCCGACTAGCAGACTGAAAACATCTTGCAATGATATAAGAGTCTTTTGCTATATTTGTGAAAAAGTGAAAAAATGCTGTCCTAGTAATCTGATTAATATGTGATTTAAAATTCAGGTCAGAGTCAATAGTTACCCCTAAATTCTTTACCTTTGTCTTGACTTTTAATCCTAATGCATCAAGTTTATTTCTAATAACCTCATTATATCCATTATTGCCAATCACTAAAATTTCTGTTTTCTCTTTATTTAGTTTGAGAAAATTAATACTCATCCATTTTGGAAACACAAGTGAGACATTGTGTCAGTGAATCAAGAGTGTCTGGGTCGTCAGGTGCTATTGATAAATACAGCTGTGTGTCATTGGCATAGCTGTGGTAGTTCACGTTATGCCTCGAGATAATCTGACCTAACGGAAGCATGTAAATTGAAAGGAGCAGCAGACCCAGGATAGAGCCTTGTGGAACACCATATAGAATATCGTGTCTTTGAAGTGTAATTACCAACAACAACAACAACAGCAACATTTATTTATATAGCACGTTTTCATACAAAAAAATGTAGCTCAAAGTGCTTTACAAAATGAAGAATAGAAAAATAGAAGACACAATAAAAAATAAACATAAGTCAACATTAATTAACATAGAATAAGTAAGGTCCGATGGCCAGGGTGGACAGAAAAAACAAAAAATAAAATCTGTAGGGATTCCAGACCAAGAGACCGCCCAGTCCCCTCTGTACCACAAATAACAAAGAATTTTCTACCTGCCAGGTAGGATTCAGGCCAATTTAAAACACTGCCAGAGAGGCCCACCCATTGACTAAGGCGATTTCTAAGAATATTGTGATCAATGGTATCAAATGTGGCACTCAGATCTAAGAGGATGAGAACAGATAGACGGCCTCAGTCTACATTTACCCGCAAGTCAATTACTACTTTAAAGAGTGCAGTTTCTGTACTGTGATTTGTTCTAAAACACGACTGAAACTTATCAAGTATAGCATGTTTATTAAGGTGATCATTATGCTGCATAATGACTGCCTTCTGTAGAATTTTACTTTAGAAAGGCAGGTTAGAAATAGGTCTAAAATTTTCAAAAGCAGAGGAGACAAGATTATTTTTCTTCAGCAGGGGTTTAACTACAGCAGTCTTAAGACAGTCTGGGAAGACCCCCATATCTAATGACGAGTTTACTATGTCAAGAATACCATCAATTAGCACGCCCAATACTTCTTTGAAAAAACTTGTTGGTATTGGGTCAAGGACACAGGTGGAGGGTCTCAGTTGAGAAATTATTTTATATAAATCAGGTAAATCTATCCTGGTGAAAGAATTTAATTTGTTTATAACAGAGTACTGGGGTTTAAGAGGATCAGTATTGGGGAGATGTGCTATATTATTTCTAATATCATTAATTTTTTGATTATAAAAATTAAGCAAAAGCCTCACAAGTTTCACTGGAAGTATTTTGGAGGCATTCCATTGAGTGACCTGGATTTAGCAGACAATGAATTGTAGAGAATAAAGACTCTGGGATTACTAGCATTGTTATTTATAATTCTAGAGAAATAATACCGCCTCTCAAGACGGACTATGTTGTTGTATTCTATTATTTTAACCTTCAATATCTCATTGTGGATAATCAGTTTAGTTTTTCTCCATTTAAGCTTAGCTCTCTGGCATGTTCTCTTTAGATCAGACACTTTTTGGGTCTTCCATGGTGTAACAGTGCTAGAAGATTTTTTAACTATCTTTTCAGGTGTGACTATATCAGCAGCAGCTCTCCCCTTAGTATTAAAATTTTCCATCTTCCTATTTAGATTATTCTCACTATTGTAGTAAGCACTACAAACGGACTCGTTGCTTAGAATGTTTGTACATTTTGAAGCTGCTGATGAATCAAAGAAGGGTTTTTTAACAATATGCTTCTCATCAATATTTTCTATCATTTCTATATTAAATAGTAAATGAAAATGGTCTGATAGACCAATTTCAATGATCTGCTTCACATCAACTTTTAGTCCTTTTGTAATTACTAAGTCTAACGTATGACCTGCTTGTGTGTAGGCTGACTAATGGCTCAAATCAAGAGTCCAGGAGGTTCATGAATTCTTTTACTTTTAGGTCACACTGATTATCGAAATGAAAGTTAAAGTCACCAACTATTAGGAATGTGTCATAGTTCGTAATTACAGTTGACACCAAGTCTGAGAATTCCTCAAAGAAAGACGCATTGTATTTAGGAGGTCTATATATGGATAAATACTAGAAACTGAGGAACTCCATGAATAACAATGGCAAGATACTCAAAGAACTTGAAATTGCCACAGCCAACATCTTTACACTTTAACCGGCTCGAGTAAATGTTTGCTAACCCACCACCTTTCTTACCTTGGCAATCCGCATGAGCAAAGCTGTAATTCGGAGGTGCAGATTAAATTAAAACAGTCGCACCATCAAATTTCCTATTACTAATAGATAGATAGATAGATAGATAGATGTGAAAGGTACTATATAATAGATAAGTGCTCTTTCAGTTTCTCCCCCCAAAAAATGTGCCCCCACCCAAATTTTTTCACCAGCCTCCACTGAGTAACATCAAGAAACTCCTCAAGCAAAAAAAGGAGGTTTTCAAGCCTGGTGATAGGGAGAAGGTTAAGCTGGTAACATAACATCACGGAGTTGTGGGGGGGAATGAAGACCATTACTGACTATAAAGAGAAGAAGAGCCAGTAACATCAGGTGATGTGAACAAGGCCAATGAGTTTAACCTTTTTTATAATAGGTCTAACATGGTATGCAGCACCAGCTCAGTGTCACTGAATAGGTCACTTGTTCCCTGACACTGTTGGGCCCATTCCCCAGCTCTACACTGCAGATGAGGTGATGGTGGAGCTGAGGAGATTACGCCCTGGAAAGACAGCTGGTCCGGATAATGTGGGCCCCAGACTGCTTAAGGAGTGTGAAAATCAACTTGCTGGGTCTCTAAAGATATTGTTCAAACTGAGTCTTCAAGGTTGGAGAGTCCCAGCTCTGTGGAAAACACAATGTCTTGTCCAGGTTCCCAAAGTTGTGCGGCTGAGATAAATGACTATAGACCAGTGGCTCTCCCATCACATATCATTAAGATACTGAAGTGGCTGTGATTGCATAACCTTGAGGGTGCAATCCTCTACATGCTACACCTAACCCACTCATTTTTGGAAGAACTGGGGGGGTTATCTGAAGATTATTTTTTTTTTATTTTTCAAGTGCATTCAACACCCTCCATCCTTCCATTCTTAAAGATAAACTGGAGAGGATGGTGGTGGATTCCACGTTCAATATCTGG
This sequence comes from Polypterus bichir lapradei, assembly GCA_026402145.1. Classification (NCBI taxonomy): domain Eukaryota; kingdom Metazoa; phylum Chordata; class Cladistia; order Polypteriformes; family Polypteridae; genus Polypterus; species Polypterus bichir. The sequence goes on from JANRMT010062791.1 coordinate 26,420,950, forward strand.
ATCTGTAAATACCTGACTGGATGACTACAGTTTGTCAAACTGGGGAACTATGTCTCCGGCATGGTAATCATCAATGTTGCGGCTCCACAGGGAAATTGTTCTGGCCCCATTCCTGTTCATATTATACACAGCAGACTTTAAATATAAGGCAGACTTTTGCCAAATTTAGAAGCACTCTGATGTTACAGCTATTGTGGTGTGTAAAAGGAATGGGCAGGAAGGGAAATATAGGGATCTGATTGGAGTTTTCAGTGACTGGAGCAATAAGAACTGCATGGTTCTGAACATATTGAAGACCTAGTAGATGAATATGGATTTCCATAGGTCTAAGTTCCCCCTTCAGCCTATCAACATCTGAGAGGAGGACATTAAGATGGTGCAGACATATAAATGTCTAGGTGTCCTCCTTGATGACAGACTGGACTGGTCTGTGAACAAAGATGTCCTCTACAGGAAGGGGCAGAGGAGATTGTTTTTTATCTGCAGAAGGCTTAGATCAGATAGATCATTCAATGTACAGTATGTAGCGAAATGCTGTCTTTGCTCTATCAGACAGTCGTTTCCAGCATCCTCTTTTTGTCTGTTTGTTGGGGTAACAGTATGACAGATAAGAACACTAAGAGGCTGGACAAGCTGGTGAAGAAGGCTGGCTCGGTACTGGGCAGGACTGTGGATTCACTGGGAATTGTAGTGGAAAGGTGTATGGGGAAGAAGGTACAGACCAACCTTGACAATAACAGTCACCCTCTCCACAACATTTTAGTGGATCAGAGAAGTAAATGCAGCAGTCATCTCTCACTGTGCTGTAGAAGAGAATACTTTAGAAGATCATTTGTTCCTACTGGCGAGAGATTTTAGAATACTTTTATCAATGCAAGTGATTCATGGCCTGGTCACCACTCTACCTTCCAACACTGTAACAACTGACCCATTGGTACTTTTCTACTATTTATTTATTTATGTTTGTTCTCCTTCCATCCATCCATCCATCCATTTTCCAACCAGCTGAATCCGAACACAGGGTCTCGGGGGTCCACTGGAGCCAATCCCAGCCAACACAGCGCACAAGGCAGGAATCAATCCCAGGCAGGGTGCCAACCCACTGCAGTTTGTTTTCCTTGCCTTTATAGTAGTTTTTAACAATTTTTACTGATGTGCTTGAACTACTGGGTGCCTGAATTTCCCTTAGGGGATGAATAAAGTACTTATTTGTTTATGTTTATCTATCTATTCTGTATATAGATGAAGTACCAAAAAAAGCAATGTGTCTTGGTGAATATCTGTACCTTTGCCAGAAGCAATTCCTTAAATTTTTTTAATTAAATCGTTGGGACAGCTTAGCTATTTGCTAAACAAACAAGCTTGATGGACTGAATGATCTCCTCCCATTTGTCAAATTTCTCATGTTCTTATTCAATGTGGAGCTAGGGAATTTAATCAAGATACCATACATGCATGGTATTGTTATGTTTGTGCAGGCGGCTCATGTTGGTTCAGACTCTCAAGTGATCAGAAACATCAGGAATTACTGGAGGAGACAGTTAAGTGTACATTTATGGTGACATTAATCCCTTTTTGCAGTACACAATCAAAAAAATACACACAGGCCAACTGTTGCTATGAATTGGTGAGTTGATGTTATGAAAAAAATTCTCAAAAAAGCACCACTGGCAAAAAATCTTTTAAATGTTGAGAACTATTGTGAGTAAGAAAGATCAGAAGTTGAACATAATGGTCAAAAAGGGAAAACCATACCTTACCATTTTCTAAGCCTGCTTAATCCTAAGCAGGATCGCAGGACATAAGGAAAAGCGTGGGCCAAAAATACCAGGAAGCAAACCAAAGCTAAAGGGCAAAACAAAATCTTAAGTCAAGGATTGAAGAGTACAAAACCAGAAAATGAAACCTGGCACTATGGCCTACTCATAAATAAGCTATTTAGCACTAACAAATATGAGATTTTGCATTCACCAAGGGATACCCTAAATACTATTCCTTGCATAGCTTCACAAGACATCACAAGCACAACAATATGGTCCAATAACAAATGCCAAAGGTATTGGATAAATAATAACAATGAAGATGGTAAACATAATTACAAAACAAAAAACAAAGGTCTGAATAAGATTCTATACATATAAAAACCTTGATTAACACAAATATACATACAATGAAATGTATACCATGTGATCAAGTGCAGAAAGAATGTATTTCAACCCTGCTTTGTTGCTTTAATGTAAATATTCTTCATGTTGTCTTAATCCACATTTTCTTGGTTAGAGCCGCAGGCTCCTAAAGTCTGTGTCTGTAGTATCAAAGCCAAGGCAAGACCCATACATTGGGTGGGTAGCCAGTCTATCTCAGGGTTCAATCAGTCATACTGGGCCATTGTAAATTTATCAGTTAAACGAATTTGGAATAAGGGAGGAAAACTGGAAAAGCCACAGAACTCAGTCTTCCAGAGCTTGAAGAACTTAATTACTTAAATTACAATTTCTTTTGTGACTGCTCAATTTATCGACCCAATTTTGGGTAAGGATGTTCATCAAAAGTAATTTAAAACATAAATGCTGAATGTTTCCAATTTAATCCTTCCGATCCATGAACGTTATATAGGTTGGTACTTATGAAGTAAATGATCCCAACACAAAACACTAATTTCTGCAGTACGCTGTATATTGCAAAAACTCTAGCACAAGATTAGTGTAAGTGTTCTGTTGAAGTTTACTTTTATAGAGGGATAGCTTGGTGGAACCAAGAGAAGAACTCAAAGATTTTGTTCCTTACCTGACATGACTTTAGTGGTGATAGCAAGCATTTTGTATAAGTTGCAGCTTAGATAAGAAAACAGAGATGTATACCATTATGATTTGTATATTCACACTAAAAAGTCACAAGTGTTCAAAATATGAAGAAAAAATATGAATTTGCTTACTTTTTAGGTGAAGTGCAACTATAGCTTTTGACACACAATTACACATAGTAGAAACACTTTGAATTCTGATGTGAGCCCCCTTTTCAAGGTGGCCTGATTCAACAACATAATTCCAACCCATTACCTTATGTATCTAATACACCTATTACCTTCAGGATGTTTTGTCTGTATTTTCAACATCAAATAACTTCATTCAAGAGCAAAAATAGCAGACATCCACGATTATTTGGAGCACTGAGATGTGTGCTTGTCAACTCAATGAACTTAATTTCTGCCACAGAACTGCCACTCATAACTGAAGTCCAAATATTTTATACTAGCCTTTATTTCCACTTGTGTGCCCATTTTTAACACATTAAATATAGATGTTTTTACAACAGGAGACACTTACCTTGAAAGTCATTTTACAACACAGAATCCTGCCTACTGTAAACCCAAGGACTGCACAGAATCAACAATGACAGGAATCTAAAATTGTATTCATGTTTAAAGACTTGGCTATTGTGAGGTAGCATTTTAAGCACAGTCTTAAAATGTGAAAACTGAACAGAAGAGTATTTAAATGAAAAGTGCACAGATTTGAGAAGTGATATTGCTTGCTGTCAGTCCAGCAGAACTATTTAATGTTCCTTTCAAAAGAACACAAACCCATATGGCGTACAAGCTGTGTCTATGCTGGCCATCATTATCTAACTGGGGGAGTCTCAGTGCTGTCAGTATCCTCACTTCTATTTGCAAAGCATTTTGTTAAGTGTCTACCAGTTCATGTTCTGTATTTTCTGTTTATGCTTTTTTATTTCTTTCCTGTTTAATTTACAGCTTTTTTATATTAATAATAGTTGTTTATTGTATGTTCATAAAATTTTAGTTTTGTGTCATTTTGTTTCTGTGTGGAAATACAGTTTGTGTTCTATTATGTTCCATGTGTTTTGTGGGTGATTCCCCAAGAGGCGGGGCCACCTGACCATCTCCATTTAGGAACAACTCCAGCACGTTAAAGGCTGTGGAGACAGGCTGTTCAGTGGGAATCATTTGTGACTATGATTTGGATTTAGATTTGGAGTTGGATGTTAGATTTTCAACTATTTTTTTGTCCTATCTAAGGATTCTGATTACTGCACTATATTATTGTGATTTGTTTGCTGTGGATTACCTTGTGCCTCCTATCTGCTGTTTGAGCATTATTTTTGTTATTCCTTTTATCATAAACTAGCTGTCCCTCGTAGCGCCTTCCACATAGTAGTGAAACAGGACAAACTTTAAAAATCAATAAACAAAAAGGTATAGCTAGCTAAGCGGAGGCAATGTACACTCCAAAACGCAGAGGTAAACCGACTCACCGATGCTGACGTCATGCCTCCCCCTCCCCTCAGCTCTGTTTCGGATTAGCTTGCACTTGCAGGAGTGATATATTCGTGCTATGATTCTTAGCACAATGAGAAAAGTTCAAACAAATTCTAGAAAAAAACCTGATCTAAATCCGTTATGTAGTTCTCTCGTGAAAAATGAACAGATATACAAAGAGACAGAAGTTGGATTTAATATATATATTGAAATAAACATCTAAAGTTTCTTTGTTACCTTTTTTATCACAATTGGAGTTTTTTTTGCGCAGCTTCTCAGTTTTGTGATACGTTTTGGAACTTAAAGTACCTTTTATAATTTGTTGAGTAACTTCCCCATTTTGAGGCCTTGCCATCCTGAAGTCTGCTGTTGTATTTTGGAGTGAACTGAACTGAGTGAGTCTCTTCTGGGCTGGCCAGTGAAGGTCCTGGCCTGCTCTTCTGGAGCTTTTTGAAGGCCTATACTCATTTTCACCATTGTTTGAGACTCCATATTATGACATTTATGACAAACATCTGGTCACTCCAGCTGTTTGGTGTGGTGTGGTTCACAGCCGACAACAAAGCATAAAATGTGTTTTTTCATACTGAAAACTGTTCACTTATTTTTATATCCTCTTTTTTTGATTCCGTTGACCAGTTTAATAATGAATTTCTTATTGCCGACAATTACAGCAGTATATGTAGATATTTTTATGTGCTTAATTCAGTAGCAAGATGATATATCAAACAACACACACATCCCCCCATATAATTTCTCCTCAGGCATGTCCTCATTTTAGATATGTCCTGCATGTGTCATGTTTTACAGTTAAAGCATTAAGCCAATAAATATTGTATGGTGATAGGAATATGTTTTAATTACTTTTTTGGGGTTTTTTTTTTTATCAATGTACTGATTTACCAGTCATTTTAGGGGCTGTCCTAACCATAAAATTCACATCTGTTACTCACTTTTTGATTGTGACCTTAATTTTGATTCTCTTTAATTATTTGCACTTTTTTGACTGCTATATTGGCTGATGCTGTTATGTTGCCCCATCATTAGGGTACAGCCCTGTCTTGCTATGGGCATATTCTAGGAGGTTATGACCTTTTGGGAATGGTGTGACAGGATGAAAAGGTCATCTAAAACTCACTTGCTGATCCAAAGAATTCCTAAACCTTTTTTGACTTGCACACTTAATCTTTTTGGTACTAACCTCTGCCAGTTATTTTCAACATTGATTTTTGTCTATTGATTTAGTTTTGATGCAAGTTATAGTTTACAATATGTGCAATTAACTTTTTTTCAAATAATTTATATGTTCTAATTATTTAATGTGTGGCGGGAGGCTGGGAGCTGTGACCAGCCGGGACACCTAGAAGGATCGGGAGACGGACTACGCCTCCCCCAGACTATGACAGGGCAAGTGCACTGGTTTGTGTGGGGGCTACAGGAATTGAGCATGGAAGCTCAACCATATAGGCGCCCGTGGCCACCGCCAGGATGTGCCCAGAAGACTGTGAAGCCCTGGACATCAGCACTTCCCCTACACCCGGAGGTGCAGGCGGAAGAATTACCAGGGACCTGGAGCACATCCGAGTGGGAATAAAAGGAGCCGCCTCCCTCCAGTTATGAGCCGGAGTTGGGAGGAAGAGGACAGAGCTCGGAGGAGAGGAGAGGAGAGGAGAGGAGAGGAGAGGAGTGGAGTGGAGGCGGTGGCGGTGAAGGAAGGCATTGGAAGGTCTGAACTTATGGGTGATTGGTGCTGGGGCACTGTGTGCTGTGCGGGACTTGGCAAGTGTACATACTGTAAATAAACACGTGTGTTGGACTTATTGGTGTCTGTCTGTTTGTATCCGAGCTGAACTTCCACAAATGATAGAAAGCAGAAAATCAAATGCAAATTGTCATGATTGAACTGAGATATTGAAAGAAAAAAAATCTATGTAAAGAATGTCAAAAGATACATCAAAAGCCAGGAATTTTATCTTAAAAGTCCATCCAGTGGTCCACTTTCTGAGTCTTACAACAATAACAGAACATATCTCTAAAAGAGATCATATATCTTACACGAGGCTTCATGATGGCTGACAAGCAAGCGATTCATGTTCAATCCCAAGTCTGAATTGGGCTAATGCTTATTGAAATGGTCACCCAGTGCATTAGCCTCAGCTTTCCTATTATCAAGTTTGTCTTTGTCTTATTTAGTCATTCAAACCTATTGTACTAATGCTTTAGGAGACTTCAAATAAAATGAAAATGTGCTGAAGCTTGTACCCTATTCTCAAAAGAAAATGCATTTTAGGCACCTCACCTCAGTGAAGGTTAAAGATCCTTTTAAGTAGGCAGCTAACATTTTTATTCTCATAATTAAGAAGAGCTTTAAATTAATTGTATAATTAATCTTGTCAAATGAAGTTACATGGGAGTCAACCCCTCATTAGAGACTCTAGAATGCTCCAAATTGCTTTAATAAGGAAATGGTCTCCTTAAAGTACTTGACTCTTTTATGAGAAAATAAAGGCAATTTTAATAATAAAAAACGTTTTATTAATATACTCCATAACCAGTGATTAGTCATTATCTCAATTGTTTCTGGCTCTAATTAATTTTACATAAATGTAGTAATGAAGGCTTGAGAAGGCAGAAGGTTTCCTAATACTTGAATAGCTGATCTGAATAACTATTACACAGAAAGTAAGATATGCAAAAAGTTTATGTCCCGAATCTTTGAAAACTTTTCACAGCAAATTAAAAAGTGTTAAAATCTGTATATTAACAATGTGTGTATGGGAGGCACTACACATTATTGAGAAAACATAACACATACAATTATTGGTGGCAGATGTGGTGATTCCAGGATCTGAGAATCAGCTGACCTTGTGGTATTTTCACACATTACACTCTGTGAAGTTTACATAGAAAGGTGCAATAAACAAAAAACATCCAGTGAGCCCCAGTTCTGTGAGTGAATCATCTTGTTGAAGAGAGAGATCAGAGAAGAATGGTTAGATTTGTTCAGGCTAAAAGAACTGAAGGATTTGAGGTTAGTCTGACAAATCTCCATTTCTGTTAATGACACACACATACTAATACTGTAGAATGCCCAGGAGTAGGTGGTAAGCCAGTTGGCGTAGGTCACCTGTAACAATGTCTTCTGTAGCAAACTCTAAACCCCCAGAGGTTTACTTTCTACAGGAATTCTGTTGATTTGATGTTTTGTTTTTTTCTGGTTCATTGTAAATTGGTCATATCTCTGTTATGTAATGCTATCAGACTTATATTGTCATGATTTTCCTCAGTCTGTCAGTGGAGCAAGACAGTGACAAAAGTCTGTCACTGAAGCTACTCCTCTGCCTGGAGATGACACTGTTAAGTGGATTCAGTGGATTCTTCATGATTGATAGGAGTTTGCTCTGTGCCCGTCGCTCTGCTACAGATGTTAAACTGTCCAGCTTTATTCCTACAATAGAGCCTGCCTTCTTAACAAGTTTGTCCAGGCGTGAGACGTCCTTCTTTTTTATGCTGCCTCCCCAGCACACCACTGCGTAGAAGAGGGCACTCGCCACAACCGTCTGGTAGAACATCTGCAGCATCTTACTGCAGATGTTGAAGGACGCCAACCTTCTAAGGAAGTATAGTCGGCTCTGACCTTTCTTACACAGAGCATCAGTATTGGCAGACCAGTTCAATTTATCATCCAGCTGCACTCCCAGGTAAACAAAGTTAAACAGATTAAACAGATTGAGTCCATGGGCCCATCCCATGTCAACCGTACAGGCTGGTGATGATACTGTAAATGGTGTGGAAATGTTTATTTAATACAGATTAGTTACCTTAATTGCAACAAAATGTTCTTTGAGTGCTATAGTGTGTTTAATTATTGTCTTTTATCTGTCAGAAATAGAGCTTTAAATACAGCTAAAATACTGGCAAAACACACTTCTAAATTGCAATTCTGAAAATTACAATTAAAAACCCTTAAGCCAGAAGAGGATGGTTCAACCCAGAAATCAAACAAATTTTAACTTTGTCAAACATCCAAAATACCAAAACTTACATTTAAAACTATTACATTAACTAAACAATGCAAACACCTTTTTAAATGCAAGATCTACTAAGATCAGGGAGCAAGTTAATGCCACAGCTAAGCGCTATGGCAGGTAATAGTCTTATATATAAACACCTACGTGTGGAAGTGTGTGTATCTGTCCGGCCCGGAAGTGAGAGATGGAGTCGGGGTAAGGGCTCCACCTCCGAGGAAACAGAAAAGTAAACGTCTACACGTGGAAGTTGTGCATCTGTCTGTCCGGCCCGGAAATGCGATGCTAATACAGCCTGAAGCTCAGAAAGCTGGCAAGGCAGCCCCAATTTAACGAGTCAGAAGAAGAAAGAGACTCTGTTGCCAAAGAGACAAGCACATCGGCAAAACGGTATCCCTTTTACTTTTCCTCCCACCGCTAATATACAAGTGAGGCAAGTACGTCAGCAAAGTGAAACCTACAAGAGAAATGCCCAGAATAATTCCTTTCAATTAACTGACATCTATACATTTCAATTTTTTTTCTGACGATTTCAATAGTTTCTAGGACCCCGGGCTTTTTACAGTACAGGGTTACACAGCTAGTATTATATAAACCTCTCACTGGTTTAAGGAACTCATCTGCTATCTTTGTGAGGTTAGGGGCCTCCGGACTTAAAGGTCCTGCTCATTCAACATCCACAGGACCACCCACAAGAATATGAGGGTAAGTCAATAATGATCTACACTTTGGTTTGGGATGGCTGTACAGATTCCCCCATACGCATTTGAAAACACAGTGTATCTATGTTCACAAAGGTAAAACTCTTACCTTTATTAGTCAGTTGTTTTTTCTCACAGTAAATATGGCTGCTCTGTTCTCCAATTGCATCAAAGAAGAGCAGTGAGCAGTGATCCACTTTATATGAACTAAAGAAGTACCAAGGGCTGAAATTCATAGAAAGCTTTCTACATAATAGTGTTTTACTCTGGCGGAGTATTTATGAATGCACTGAGAAGTTCAAAAATGTGTTAAGCACAAAGAAGGAATAGGACAAAGATTTTGGCCCTGGTACAACTACAGCCCATTAAAAGCAGATCACTACAATTATTGACTTACACCATATATACTTCATTTCTGAAAACAGAAATAAATACTTAAAGCTTGAAATCTTAAAACTGTAGCTATTATGCAACAAAGAATCTAATCATGATTGTACTGACAGAGACAGAAAATATGGCATGTCACTGAGGCAAAACAGTAGAGATTAGGAGATGAAAGCAAAGGCAGGACAAAGAGTCTAAAGCAGAAAGGCAACAATCATGTTTCTGAACCCAATAGGTACACCAAAGTCAATGTCTTAAAACCAAACCCAAAAAGGTGAAGAAGCAGATGACTGACTTTTTAATTAAAATACATATAAAATGTTTTGTCATTGAATACAGTACATTGGGCAAGGTTTGACTTTTAAAGCCAGCTTAAATAGTGCCAATTATGTTATGTGATGAGACTTCCTGTGGTATGCCCTAGCAATTGCAACACAAGATGGAGTCATCCAAACAAAAAAAAGTCAGAAGAATACATAGAAGGTCTTAAACAAAATCTTATTAAGACCACAAAAATAAACAAAGGTAAAAAAATCATAACAATGATAAGAAAGAGGAAATACCTAAATGGTGCTCAAAAAAGAAATTGGCACAGCAAGCCATTACCAACCTACCAAGAATAATATCTGTGGTGAAATTTCAATCAGTGTTATCAATGCAACAACAACAAAAACATATTATTTTTGTATAACCCAAAAATACACAAAGATTGCCTCAATGGGCTTTAACGGGTTGTGTTTAATTTATAGCCCTTCCTTCTGACTTGACTCTCTAAGAAGGCAAGAAAAAAACTCTTTAAAAAACCTTGCAGAAAACAAATGGGAGAAATCTTGAGATGGGCAATTCCCAAGGTAGGTTGGGAGTGAATTGGGTGTCAAAAATAGGGCAAATACATGAAAAAAATCAAATACATATAGTTCTCTTCTCAGAACTAGATGGCTAATCCATTATTACCACCTCAGAAATATAATACAATATAATTTGTTCTTGCACAGCGTACCTGTGTGGGAGCAGAATGCCACAACAACTAGTGGGTAAAATGTAAGAATAGATTATACCTATCACTAAATACAGAACTAGCACATACAAAGATAAGGATTTGTTAAAATACACAGCAAATAAACTAGAAACTGATTAATATAACTGGAATCCAACAATATCTATCTATTAATTAATTGTGAAACTATGGCCAGTTGACAATGAAAGAGATGAAACTGTAGGAAAGAGAGTCACAGGCAAAGTCAGGCATAGAGTCTTGGAGAACTTGGCCAACAGGTTGCATCCCCCTAATTGCCATTTTACAGCAAAGTCCAATCTGATAAAAGAACCCTTCTATGGGAATATTTCAGTTATCCTTTATCTAAGATGACTTTTTCATAGGCAGGAGATCAACTTTGCATTAGAGCTGTGCCACCAAGTGTCGCATGTAAGTACAAAGAAGAGAAACAGGATAAAGGAGATAGTAACAGTTTATAAATATTATATTACTTAGATTGTTTGCACAGATGTCTAACAAACAGAAATGCCGAACATGCAACTAATTAGCAGCTCTAGTCAGGGTATGCTAGTCTAAATTAGTGAATCTTCAGTTTGGATTTAAAAGCTGAAACTGAAGGGAATCTCTTATAGTAGTAGGGAGATCATTCCACAGCTTTTCTGGCCCTGTAACTAAAAGCTCAATCTCCCACTGTTATTTTGTTAATCCTTGGAATTATAAGAAGGCTGGCATCTTGAGAGCTTAATGAGTGCTCAGGATTTTAGGTAATGAAAAATATATATAAATAAGCAGGGTCTTGGCCATTTAAGGCTTCATATGTTAAGAGGAGAATACCAAAATCACCCCAAAGCTTAACTGGGAGTCAGTGTAAGGACTCAAGAACTGAAGTTATATGTTTGCACTTTCTGGTGTTTGTAATAATTTTGATTTTGCAGCAGCATTTTGATTTAACTGAAGCTGTATAAAGAACAAATTGAACAGCCAGTGAATTTTGCATTGTAGTAGTTAATCCTACTAGAAATAAATTTTGACGCATGAGTTGCTGCCTTGAACCCGAAAGACAAGGCTGAGTCTAAGGAATTCAGGAAAATCAGTTTCATTCAACTTGAAACAGGAATGGCAAGGTTATTTATTGTAGCAGGAGCTACCACTCTACTACACAAAGACATAGCAAACGGGCAGGGATGCTGCCTGATCAGTGGCCAAGTTATACTGTTCCCCGCAACAGGCATCAGGTGACAGAAGTGCTGACTATATATATATATATATATATATCTATACTAATAAAAGGCAAAGCCCTCACTGACTCACTCACTCACTCACTCACTCACTCACTCACTCACTCACTCACTCACTCACTGACTCATCACTAATTCTCCAACTTCCCGTGTAGGTAGAAGGCTGAAATTTGGCAGGCTTATTCCTTACAGCTCACTTACAAAAGTTTAAGCAGGTTTCATTTCGAAATTCTACACGTAATGGTCATAACGGTTGACAATATTCGCCATGTTTAACTTTCTTATTTATGGCCCCATCTTCACGAAATTTGGTAGGTGGCTTCCCTGCGCTAACCGAAACCGATGTATGTACTTATTTCGGTGGTATGATGCCACTGTTGCCCGCCATATTGAAGTTTCCAACGTCAGTAATTCTCCAACTTCCCGTGTAGGTAGAAGGCTGAAATTTGGCAGGCTCATTCCTTACAGCTTACTTAGAAAAGTTAAGCAGGTTTCATTTCAAAATTCTACGCGTAACGGTCATAACGGTCAACAACGTCCGCCATGTTGAACTTTCTTATTCATAGGTAGAAGGCTGAAATTTGGTACTTATTTCGGTGATATGATGTCACTGTCGGCTGCCATATTGAACTTTTCAACGGTCTTTGTTACTTATGGGCCCATCTTCAAGAAATTTGGTACGCGGGTTCCCAACGCTAACTGAATCCTACTTACGTACATATATACATCCATAGCCTGCAGTTCGGTCACCGTGTGAGGCGGCGTTGGGTCCCCCATCCCAACGCCTCCCACG
>JANRMT010062791.1:26438369-26459065 GCA_026402145.1 Polypterus bichir lapradei
TTCTAAGCTGAAAAAAGCACACCAGTTGAGTGATTCACCAACAACTTGTTCTTTTTGAACGACTTTTTTCAATGAATTACGTGAACTAAAATCAATTTAGTGAAGCTCAATGGGAGTTCTAAAGTGCATATGTGTCCTGCATGATCTCATCAGAATCGTTTGTTTTGCAAGCAGATGTTTAAAGAGCATGAATAAGAACCACCTGAATCTTAATTCTTGAACCATTTGATTTGTGAAAGAGTCACTTCCCGAGAATCATTTTAACAATTCTCATTCATTTTATTTGCAAAACAATCACTACCTGAGAATCAGTTTAATGATTTTTGTTCATTTGAATCATAAACGAGTTATTATGAGTTGCACAATTCTTATTCACTTCATTTTGTAACAAAACGTCTTATTTTAATTATGCATCTTAAAATGTGTTTTTATGATTTGTCTACAGAAACAGGACAATGGCATGTAAATTATAATGTTAAATATATAATTAACAGTTGTAAGAGATGGACCATTGATAAATGGGAATATGGAGCAGTTCAATCCCTGCCCACAGGGGTGCTTGGGAAGTCCGGAAGTGCAACCCAGTTGGTGTCCCTATGTGTCAATGGGGGTGCTGTCGGGGGGGAGGCCACCTTGCTTTTCTTATGACCCAGAAGTTCTTTTCAGAGGATATGATATACACCAGAAGCACTCCCAGATCTGGCATACCCACCGCCTCATATCACTGAGTCAGATTTGGGAGAGAGCAGGCAACACTCAACAGAAGAATGGAAGGAGGAAGAATTGGTTAACTTTTGTGCTATTTTGGTTAATCTTTGGAGAGTTACAATTGGTGTAATCTGAGGATTTCAGGCTGTCTGCTTTGCAGAAACCTGAAAAAAAGTTTTTATTGTAACCATAAAACCAAGATCTTTAATCCCACACATCCGGCACCTACAACTGATACCAGAAATGGGCAGAAAAATCAGGCAAGAAATCCAGCCACAGGGAAGCCAATAGATGGTCTTCAGAACTATGGTTGCCATTAGGGAACACACAGGATGGATGGCTGCTGTACTAACGCAGAGAATGTGGCCTGTACAGCCCGGAAGAACACCTTCTGGGAGAGACACTGGATGGCTTCTTCAACAGACTATTCCATGAAAGAAAGGTGCAAGAATACGCACTGTTGAAGGGCCAAAGTCCCCGACAGGTGCAGAAAAGACCTGCAATAATTCACTCTGTGAAAACAGAAAACATGTGACGGGCCATTCCTGATCTTTTTCAGGTGCCGAGAAGTCGGAGTGATGCCAACATTGACATTGTGATTGCAAACCAGAAGGATCGAATCTCGGAAACCCCAAAATATTAACTGGGGGTAAGTGACCTTTCCTCCTTTGCAAATAATTAGTCTCAGAATCAATGTTTGAACTCCATCGTCAAATTATCTTGGAAGGAACAGACTATCCTGGCCAACGTACTTCCTGACTCTATTTCACAGGTTGCCAAGCGACACCTGATGGAGCATGCAGATGAACCATGCATGCCAAAAGACTCCCAAGGATTGAATGAGAGGGATCGAAATCCTGCCTGATGTTTGATGAGGCATCCCAATGGCCTTCTCAGTCTCCAACAATTTGAAGAGCTCCTTCAGCTGGTAAGGGAAATCCTGTCTCTTTTGAATTATTTAGGCTCCATGCTGAAGGAGATTAAAGAGACAGCAAAGGCTCTATTCGAGGCTGTGGACAAATACCTCTTCAATGCTGGAAAAAGACTGTCAGTATGTGTCAATTTGGCCACACAGGTAAGTCAGTCCTATATGGTACAAAATAAAGAAACACAGTTCAAAACTGATCCTGACAAAGCTGAGGTGATCCAGGCAGCAGTCGTTTCAACAGTTGGGCTAAATGTTAAAGTGTCCCCAATCAGAACCTTGGGTCTCGGAGGCTTCTACTCAGACTCAAAAAGTCCAACAGGGTAAAGAAATAGGGACGCAGTGCAAAGGGACCCCGGATGATGTGATAGGTGTCAAGTAGAACGTGCTCCCACAAAACAAGAGAATGTAAAGGGTAAACAGAACTCCACTGTTATAAAGGGCACACAGTCGTTAAAGGGCTCCTCTTTAATCAACAGAGAGTCCCAAACCATCCACAGGCCACAAAAGAAAATGGGAAGTCACTAAAAAAGGGAGGACTTGCCCAACAAAGTCGAAATGGCCAGTCAGGCACGACAACCTGAGTTGTGGGACTGTTTGTTATTGGAACATATGTCCGGTTTGGGGCTGCTCAGCTAGTGGAGGGCTATGTAAGAGGAGAATGGGCATCCAACCTGGGAAGGAAGAGGATTCATTACCTAGATGGAAGGCCAGAGAAGAAAGACAGATGAACTGGCCCAACTGGACAAGAAAATAACTTTGTACCAGGCTGGTATAAATTAATGGATGGACCAGTGATAGCTGGGAATAGGCAGCAGTTCCATCACCCCATATGCCAGGTGGCAGTGGTCCTCACATGGCAACCCAGACGGGATGCCCGCAGGATTGCTTGGGGTATGGAGTCTGGAAGTGCAGTCCTGCCAATAGGCAGGACCTCTTAACTTTTCTTATGAATGCAAAAGTGTGCTAGGCATTACTCTGTCTGAGGTTATTACTCATTTATATACATGGATACACAAATATATATATAAAAGTATGAATTATTAAATGATATATTTGTAAACCAAACAGTGGGCACCCCCATGGATTGCCAATAAACACCAAACTCCAAATATTAAACATATCAAATGAAACAAAAGAAACAATTCAGTTCGAAGAAATCAAATTAGTAATTAAGTCACATCAAACATGAAGACAAAGATGAGTTTGTTTTTTGACAATGACGGACTTGGTTATAAAGAGTTTGTTTCCCGAAAACAGACTTAATCAGCAATGTTATTTTGAACTTGCGTTTGGGAGGAAAGCATAAGGAAAAAATGTCCAGAGCAGCAGCACATGCAAAACCCCATTTTGCATGTGACAGCATTCCAACACACACCACCTGTCACTCAAACAATTTTTGATCAAAAACAATGTGGTTGTTGCTTTGCACCCCCAGATTTCCCTAGATCTCTCTCAACAATGACTTCTTTTTGTTCCCAAAGTTAAAACTTAGAATAAAAGGACAATTTTCTACAGGGGAAGAAATCCCAGGAAAAAAAATCACAGGAGGTTTACAGGAGACATGGTAACAAAAGATGCGTACAAGAAATGTTTTCAGGAATTGAAGAAATGCTGCAACAAAGTGTATTGCATCTTACTTTGATGCAAACTGTAGTGATGCTTGAAATTGCTTTTAAAAAGGAAGCTTCAAGTAAAACACAGGTCTATGAGTGGTTATTGCTTTTCCAATGAAGGGAAATGTTACTTGATCTTGCTCCATGCGACTTTTTCTTGTTCCTGCATATGAAAAAAGAACTCAAAGGAAAGCATTTTTGTACTGAGGAGGAAGTCAAAGCAAAATCGCTGCAGCAATTCCAAAAATGTTTCCACCAGTGGGAAAACTGTTGGAGACAAGTGCATTCATTCACATGGGGAGTATTTTGAAGGAGACTAAAGTCTCAGTAAGTAAAAATTATTAAAACATTTTTTTTCCAATTCCGGTTATTTTTGGTACCCCCTCATATACAGTATATATATATTATATATATAGTGGCAAAGGCACTATATAGGCATCAACCTGACACAGACTGACAATGGAGGCATGTAAAAACGAAACAAAAGATATATTTTCTTCAGCCATGGGACACGTCTTCCCTGTGTCCCACAGGCCCTACACAGTCTCAAAACACACAACCAAAGAAAAACACCCACAAAACCACTCTCTTCTTCCTCCACTCCTCCCAAGCAGCTTTGTCTTTGTTCTTGTCCTTGTTTTCCTCCTCCTCCTGCTCCTCCCGACTCTGGCGCCTCGAGTAGTGGCTGCAGGCTCTTCTTATAGCCCACCCGGGCTCATTAAACCATGCAGCTCTTTCTGGCATTGGCCTTGGAGCCCAACAGGGCTGAGTCCTGAAGTCCCATGCCTGTGGCCCCGATGTAACCCAGGAGGGCTGCCACCATGCGTTCTGGGGACGTAGTGTGCATCGCATGGCTGCTCCCCCGGACCAAGTGTCAAAGGGGCGTCCTGGCCAGGCATGGGTCCCGGCCATCCGTCACAATATATATATATATATCCATCCATCCATCCTCCAGTCCGCTATATCCTAACTACAGGGTCACAGGGGGCTGCTGGAGCCAATCCCAGCCAATACAGAGAGCAAGGCAGGAAACAAACACCAGGCAGGGTGCCAACCTACCGCAGGGCACACATACACACACACACACACACAACAAGCACACACTAGGGACAATTTAGGATCACCAATCTACCTAACCTGTATGTCTTTGGACTGTGGGAGGAAACCGGAGCACCCAGAGGAAACCCACTCAGACACAGGGAGAACATGCAATCTCCACACAGGGAGAACCCGACTGCGCAACCCTATATATATTGAGCAATTAGAAACAGCTGCAAGGGAGACTACAAAAGTCACATGTTATTCCAATTAGTTCTGCAACAGTGAGGCATCCTTCTAGAGTCAGTGAGCTACCTAAAAGTGCAATGTAAAGAGCAAGAATCCATTTGCACCTGGTGTCCAACTGGTATGGTTTTGGCTGCTCTGCTCTGCTGACTTGATGATACAAGTTGCTGTCAACTGAGAAAACAGCCAGCCTGATGTGAATGTGCATATGTAATTCCTGGATTGGATGTCCGTTAAAGACATGTCTGAGAACAATTAGGCACTCATCATGAGGAATTACAGAATAAAGACAATTGATCTCCTTGGTTAAGATGAATCAGTCCCTGAAAAGATGTTCAAACTGCATTCTTGCTCCACTGTCAAGAAAACCTGAAATAGCAGTAGTAGGACAGTTGTATTTGGAAACCATGGAGACTCCAGGATGGTCAGGTTTGTGTATGTGAAGAAGAGGATAAAACTGAAATGATGTAGGCTTGTGTACATGTGTAAGGAAACCCTACTCTTGGAAAGTATTTTCCATGGAGAAAGAGTTATCCTGGGATTCAGGAACCAGGATACTGGAGCCAAGCCTACAATCCTAACAACTGCTATGACAAATAAAACAAACATAATCAGACCACAATTAGAATGCATATTAAACCAAATGATTAACATGAAATCCTTGATAAATAATCTGATGCACATAAATTCTTTTGAAATAAAGCCACATCCTTTACTTCAAAGCACCTGTGCTTTTTATATATTTTTTATATATTATACTAGCAAAATACCTGTGCTTCGCAGCGGCGAAGTACTGCATTAAAATTTTTATTAAGAAGAAAATTTAACCTTTTTAAACTGAGGGAAAATATGCCAATAATTATTTGTTAAGGATCTCTTTGTATACCATGTTGTCAGTTCGGCCCTCCGGTTGTAACATGACCAAGCTGTGCGCTGAGCTTACTCTTGAGCATGTAACTTACAGTTGGCCATGTGAACAGTAATCTTGTCTCAAATCTCACAGCTTGGATTGCTGCTGTCATAATCAGTTTGAGGTTCAAGAGGCACTGGCGGTTGTCGAAAGGTGTGAAATATTTGGCCATTTCGGTACACTTGAAAGCACCAACCGAACAATTCAGCGGCAGCCATCAACTCACATGCAGAACCATAGGTGAAGGGCTTAAGCATTTCACTCTTCTAGTGCTCTTGTGTAGTATAATTATCTCCTGTACCGTCATCAGTCCACACCTTGAACCTGTCCCAGTCATTCAATACATAAGACACAATGTTCTTCCAGATATCAAGAGTGAGCCTGATATGGCCGTGCAATATGTAACACAGAGAATGGAAAAGGTAGGTGCCATCTCCGGGCATGGAAACCACTCTGTAAGTGACAGTTCTTTGATCGATGGTGATTACCTCGATAGACATGGTAATGGGGGTTGGAATGATGAAGGAAATGGGTACCTGAGTAATGTAAAGTAAGTGTAAAATACCTATACAATAACTATAATTGCAATAAACAAACAATAAAACAGCGGAGAAGCCATGGATTAAACAAAAAGGCTGTAGTTATCAGCAGGGAGACGTGAATCCCGTGGCGAAGCAAGGAAGGGAATGTAGAGACTGGGGCGACGGACGGCCTTATATAGGCCTTATATAACCCGTGTACCAAATTTCTTGAAGATGGGCCCATAAGTAACAAAGACTGTTGAAAAGTTCAATATGGCAGCCGACAGTGGCATCATACCACCGAAATAAGTATGTACATTGGTTTCGGTTAGTGCAGGGAAGCCGCCTACCAAATTTCGAGAAGATGGGGCCATAAATAAGAAAGTTCAACATGGCGGACGTTGTTGACCGTTATGACCGTTACACGTAGAATTGCTTAACTTTTGTAAGTAAGCTGTAAGGAATGAGCCTGCCAGATTTCAGCCTTCTACCTATACGGGAAGTTGGAGAATTAGTGATGTTGGAAAATTCAATATGGCGGCTGACAGTGGCATCATACCACCGAAATAAGTACGTACATTGGTTTTGGTTAGCTCAGGGAAGCCACCTACCAAATTTCGTGAAGATGAGGCCGTAAATAAGAAAGTTCAACATGGCAGACGTTGTTGACCGTTATGCGTAAAATTTCGAAATGAAACCTGCTTAACTTTTGTAAGTAAGCTGTAAGGAATGGGCCTACCAAATTTCAGCCTTCTACCTACACGGGAAGTTGGAGAATTAGTGACATTTGGAAAATTCAATATGGCGGCTGACAGTGGCGTCATACCATCGAAATACGTACGTACATCGGTTTCGGTTAGCGCAGGGAAGTCACCTACCAAATTTCGTGAAGATGGGGTCAGCCTTCTACCTACACGGGAAGTTTGAAAATTGGTGACGTTGGAAAGTTCAACATGGCGGCCGACAGTGGCGTCATACCATCGAAATAAGTACATATATCGGTTTCGGTTAGCGCAGGGAAGCCGCCTACCAAATTTCGTGAAGATGGGGCCATAAATAAGAAAGTTCAACATGGCGGACGTTGTCGACCGTTATGACCGTTATGTGTAGAATTTCGAAATGAAACCTGCTTAACTTTTGTAAGTAAGCTGTAAGGAATGAGCCTGCCAAATTTCAGCCTTCTACCTACATGGGAAGTTGGAGAATTAGAGATGAGTCAGTCAGCCAGTCAGTCAGTGAGAGCTTTGCCTTTTATTATTATAGATTATATTATTCATTTGCAATATCCCAGGAACACGTACCTCATTCTTAGTCAAATTTAATAACCATATTAAGAACACCACAGATGCAATGTTTAATGGAGAAGTACAGAGAAGGCCAGAAGGAGTTGCATTGCGTCTTTGTGGACCTGGAAAAAGCATATGACAGGGTGCCTCGAGAGGAGCTGTGGTATGGTATGAGGAAGTCGAGAGTGGCAGAGAAGTATGTAAGAGTTATACAGGATAAGTATGAGGGAAGCGTGACTGTGCTGAATCAGCAATGGTTTAAGGTAGGCTCCACTCCAAAGAGAAACAAAACAATGGAAAAACCTTAAAAGAAAAATAGAGAATGGAGAATTCAAAGTGATATCACAAGACAAAAGAAAAATGACAAGGAGAACAAATGAATAAAAAACTGGGCTTCACCAAGTATAACGTGAGCACTAATCAGTCAAAAATACTACCAAGTGAAGCAACGCACCACCCTGCCCACAAAAAAGATAGGATTCTCACAGTGTACAGAATTGGGATGTGCCATATAGGTGTGTGAAAATACAAACATGGGCATGTACATGGTACTCTGTCAAATACTAAGTGCACATGAAATTAGGAGGACTAACTTAAAGGACTGCTGTATTAACCTCAAGGTGGTAAAGTGGAGAAATGGGAGGGATCTGAGAAACACCAAGCTAGCTTCATTCAGAAGACATGGAGGGCTATCATGGAGTTCCAATTAGCTCGATATCTCAAGGTGAAAACCTAATGGTGTATTTCTCAATCAGAGAAGGCTACCCTTCCATGTGAGTTATCATAGGTAGAGTGTTTCATGTAGAATCCATGCCATTCCAAAGGAATCAAGACAATGGAGATCTAATATCTGGCTAATATTTAGTAGGAGATGAAAACAGAAGTATAGTGATAATAAATTTTGTAACCAAAGGACAATATATATTTTAATATTGGAAAACTTAAAAGATAAGGATAAGAGTATCGAAGACCAAAAGAGAGTCTTTAGCATGCTTAAAAATATAATTTCATGTAACAATGCCATGTAAGGTGGAAAAGATGTGAATATTCAGGTAGTTGATGATGTTTAAATCCAGGTAAACCCGTGAGAAAAAAAGACTTTATGCTAGGAGGATTAATGAGGAAATAATCAGACTTAGACCAATTTACAGTAATTTGTAGCTAGAGAGGATACATGTCTTTCAAAGGCAATTGGATTTTCAAATGAAGAACACAATGTCATTGGCAGAAACAGAGATTTGGTGGTAGGTATAATGCAAGTTAAGAGGTGAGATTAAGTCTGAGTTACACACAGCAAAGGCTTCAGGGATTTGGGGCTGAAAAGGAAATGAGAAAATGGACAACCCTGCCTGGTACCTTTAAAGATCTGGAAAGGTTTTGAAATTACTAAGATCATAAGAATAAGAGTGGAAGGAATGAACAGAACATCCTGATCATATTGATATGATCTTCATCAAAACCCATCTGGTACTTGACCTGCCAGAAAAAACAGTCGAAACCCTTTTCTCTCTATTGAAAGCAACGCTGATGCCGGTGAAAGATTAAATGCAGCATCGAGGATGTGTGAAAAACACCTCACATTTTTCTCCCACATGGCAAATGTTAATTAATTTGTGTTTAGCTAAGTGGAAGTAACATAACAGGAGCATGGCCAGTAACTTTGAATCAAAATTTATTGAAGAAATTTAAAGATAGTTTGAACAATTGGTAAGCTTCTTAATTTGGTTTAACATTGAAGTAATCATGGTGATGTTAACTAAGGTGTCCTCGTTCAAAACCATCCACAGTATTGAGAAATTTTGTCACCTGGCCCAATTATGTATAAAAATAAACAACAGAAATAAAAAACAATCATAACAAGAAGAGACATAAATAAATAACAAAGAACCACCAACATACACACATACATACTGTATATCCATGTATACACCCTGCAATATCATACAATCCCCCACATAAATTTAATTTTACAGATAATAACAGCAGCTAATATGGTACAGATAAATTATATATTCCATTATTTTAATGGACTAACATTGTATTAACAGTCCAATCATTTTTGCTTTGTACCCTCCCCCACCATAACCTATCGAAAGCTTTAGATTCATCAAAAATTTTGAGCTCTGGTTTTTGACTGAGCTTGACATTTTAGGGTTCCCTGATACCGAAAACATTGAAATCATGATGATGGGTGTGTCTGTGTGTGTGTGTGTGTGTGTCACAGTTTCTTGAGGACAGTCTAGAGCTAAAACAGCTGGATAGAAACATACCAAACTAGAAAGTTAAGCTTGTTATGAGATGACGATGTGCTGATTAGTTTTTGCTCCTAATCATGCAAGAGAAAGAGGAACTCTAGAGAAACCCTCAAACTGATTTTTGATAATATCTCAAGAATTATGGCACTGTAATTCTGCAATTAATTATGAATTCTTCTTGTCTGTTGCAATGACCTATTATATGATCAGAAAGATCAACATCAGAGTGGTAAATAATTACTGAAATGTTATAGAATAGTTTGGGTAGCTTGGTTCCTAGGGTGCAAAGACTGATGCTCACGTCAGAATTTTTTTAGAGTTAAATAGCTTGTAGGATGAAACCTTTTATGAAACCTGTCAGTTCTACACTGTATACATTGGTAACACTTTACAGAGAGGATAGTGTAGTCTCTGATTAGTTGCTCTTTTTTTGCAATATTTTCTGTAGAGTACCTCAGTGGAAGGGAGAGATACACCAATGATATTCTCAGCAGTTCTCACCACTCTTTGAACAGAAATCCAGTCTGAGGCATTGTAGTCCCAAAACCAGACAGAGACGGAGCTGGTCAATACATTCTCAATGCTGCCTCTGTATCAAGTGAAGAGAGTGGGAAGGAGGTGGTTAGCTCTCCTTGCTACCACAAGAAGTGTGTCTTCTGTCCTCTCCAGACTATGGAGGTGGTGTGTTGGGTTAAGGAGAAATCATTTCTTACCTTGACTCCCAGGAATGTTCTGTTTCTGACTGACTCCACATTGGAGCCACTGATAGAGAGGAGAAAGTTGGTGCCCTGGGTCTTCCTGAAATCAACACAGTGATTTCCTTTGTTTCATTGACATTCAGGCTCAGGTTGTTCTTGCACCATTTCAGTAGCTGTTTAACCTCTTTTCTATAAGCTGTCTTGTCCTCAAAACTGGTGAGGCCTATCACTGTTGTGTTGTCTGTAAACTTAATGATTTGGTTCTTCCAGTACCTGCAACAGTCATGAGTCTGTCTGTCAGGACAGTTTGCTGAGGGGGATTCTGGGCCCAAGAGAGCAAGGTGCTGTCGACCAGATATTGTGGGGGATAATTGTTTTGAATGCATAGCTGAACTCTAATAATAGCATCCACAAATACTTGTCCGTACTATAAAGATGGGCCAAGCTTAGGCAGAGTGCAGTGGCCACACTGTCATTGGTGAAGTGGTTCGAATGGTAAGCAAATTGAAGGGGATGCACTATGGGGGATGAGTTTGTGGACCCTGACCAGTCTCTCAAACCACTTTGTCATAATTGGAGTGAGTGCTATGAGACAATAGCCATTAAGGCATTTTCAGTTGAATTCTCTGACACTGGCACGATAGAGGAAACATTTTGGAACTACAGCCTTTTAACATGAGAGAGAATTGTTTCCAAAAGTTTTGACAGTTTTGATAAAAGGCTAATTCATGCACAACACTTCTGCATTATTCAGTTTGGTATTGGATTCTAGCTGTCGACATAGTAGTGTGAAAAACAATACGTTACTGAGATGCAGTCCCTCATTTATCATTCATGTTTACACTTTCCTGCCTTTATCACATACAAAATGGAGCATATTTTTGCAACAACAGAAGCCACGCTGGAAGACGCTATTTGTTTTATTGCACACACATCAGGGCACTTCCAACCTGACTATTAACCTTAAAATTGGCACACAAAGACTACCCATATGAACGCATAGGCAAAAAGAAAAATTTTATATAAAAGACATCTCTGCTCAGACTTCAGTCTGGAAATATTGCTATGTTTGGGTAATACAATGCAACACAGTCTCCATAAGAATCTTCCAGTGGTGCATCAGAATTTAAGGTAACAAGATGATAAAAGTATTGAAGAAAATTACCCCAGATTCTAAATGCCATCCTTCCTGTTAATATGCAATGTAGTACTGGATGTCAGTCAGCCTTGCTCGTTATTTAAAATGGACACTTTAAGAATCCATCTGCTCCCTTCAATGCTGAATGGTGTTAAATTCAGCATTGAAGCATTTCTTCTGTTTGCCTGAGGGCTTTAGTGGAAATGAAAATATGTTTGGAGACCTTTCTGGTTCAGTTGTTTTAATTCAATACAGCATTGTGACTAAATACACTAGCGCGTTTTAGCATTTCTATTATTAAGTCTGGCTTCAGTCCATAAATAAATTCAGTCAGATATAATGATAGTAAGCCCAGGACAACACAAAGTCTCCCTTGAGTTACTGAACATTTTATGAAAAAGAAAATGTTATTTTAAAAACTTTACATTGTTGTTTTGTTATCAGCAGCCCATATTTTTAGTTGTATGTGGTCTGAGGTTTATATAAATGACTCTAAATTGTTGAGGCACCTGTGTTCATATAAAGGGAAACAACAGGGTAACTGAATTAAAATCTTAAGATTTGATCACGATTGTACATAAGGGAAGATTAAAATCAAAACCCGCCAAACAGCAATCGGCTGTTGAGAGCATCTGAATTTCATTTGAAGAGGCTTTCAAAATGATCCATCTGTATTTTTATGCACTTCCATCCCTGTCTGTCTAAGCCTATCCCTTTTCACATTAGCTAATCAACTCCTCTGCCCATCTTTGATTTATGGAAGGAAAATTAATCACTTTATTACAAATACATTTCTTACCAATTCTTAATTAGCATGCTTCTGCATCAACAACTAACAAATATCAAAATGTTACATAGACTCAAGTTACTTAAATTCAACTGCTGAAAAACTTTTTTGTAAATTGTTATTTTATTACCATATTTAAATTCATTAAGGAAATGCAGCCATCCAAAAACTTAGAATGCAATTAAGTTTGGGCTTTGTGATGGCAGCATCAGCAAGCTAAAGGAAGCATGACTGGGCTGTAGTAACATAAATGCTTAAATCAAATTAAAACTGATGACCCACTGCATCACAGGTAGATTTTTGAATCTTTGAATCAAATGTTATCATCATAGTTCAACAGGCCTTGCAAGCTCTTAGTAATTTTTTTTATTGATGAAAAACCAACCTAAATGGAGTATTCATGTTTTTTTACAAAAAAACAAATTTCTTGAATAACTATTTTCTTTAATACAACACAAAAGAAAAAAGGGGATAAATAAAATCATGCACTTACATCTAATGTCTGACTTAAAATCGGATGATGAGATATGCTAATTAAGAACACTTATTAATAATGTACTGAATGGCTGTACTGTAAATTAATCATTTGCACAGTGAAGAGGTCAGAATTCTGTGGACCAGTGGGTCAGCCAAAGACCCAACTCTACTTGCAGGGATCTTTCATTCAGATCTTAATTAATATTTTCTCAAACAGAGTTAAAAAAGCAAAATATAGTAGTACGTGTGTGACATTAATGGACCTAATTTAATTGCAATTTTGTTAGGCATTCTGTAAACTCTATATGTATGCATTTATAGCCAAAGTTTGGGGTACTGTGGCACTATGTAACATGTTAGTGTAGTTTAATTGCATTTTCAAGTAATGAAGTAGTTCAACTCATTACAGCTTTAATTCCTGTAATTACACAACAGTTACTGTCTTAACTAGAATTTCATTACCTGTTATGTATATTTGCAAGCAAACATTCATTTTATAAATGAATTGAGGATATACATTCTGTTTTACCTAACGTTCAAGTAGATGAGCGTGGTTACATCCCTGTCTGAATTTGCACTGCACATTCACAATATATTTATATATTTAACGACACTGTCAGATCTGAATTTGAGATGCATGTTGTTTTATAGTATTACGCATTTGTTCACGTTAGTTTACTTTGCGATTATATTGAGGACTTACTTTGTCTTTATTAAGAAATAAAGATTTGGGAGTTTTATTTTGAAAGATGACTTTTTCAGTATTAAAACACATTGAAATAAATATGATTAACAGAGATAATTTAATTCTAGTTGTCACAAACTCCACTCTGAGTCATAGCAAGGTTTGGGGCAGCCACCCGTATATTTGGTATCCTGGCTTCAAAGTTGCAAAAATGTAAACAGCACTGATGTGCACAAATCTGATTCCAAAACAGAACTGAGGGAATAGGGAAAAGGTGGTGGCTTTTAAAGGGGAAGACAGGAAGTGAGGTCAAAGGGGTCCGGCTCATAAGGGTCTTCAACCATAGGCTCGAGCCCGGACGTTGCATCACAGGGGCCAGAGCCAGCAAGGTCTTCTTCCATAGGCATGGACCCGGAAGTGATGTCAAGAGGGCCAGGTGGAATCTCCCGTGAATGGTCTGCAGGAAAGGGAGAAAAAGAGTCAGTGCACTCTGCCACATCCCGGTCTGATTCGGAATTGACCTTACTCAAGCCCTTTAGCTGCCTCCCATGCACACGTGTGTGACATAGTTTAAGGAGATGGAGAATAGTGAACAGAGGTGTGTGTCAAGAAAAATGTATAAGTAAGCTTATGACAGCTATGTTAATAGATTTACAAAATTGAAAAAGTCAATATTAAATCAAATGAAACACAAAGCACCAGATTGAAACATGCATGAAAATTGATCAATAAGTTATCTGTAAACAATAAGTTATTTCAGTTTTTATTTTAATTGTTAGTGTTTAATTGTTATTTACAAATGTAAATGACTTCTTTTTGATCACCACATGCTCTTTCGATAGCATACAGAGGACCGAGAAGACAAGTCAAGCACACTATAAAGATGGGGATTACTGTTACGGCTTAGAATACTTCTTTTTTATTGCATGAATCATTTCTGCTAATCGAAAACAAAGCACATATGAATCCTTTCTTTTAGAAGCGAAGATCAGTTTCATTGAAACATTTAAACTACCACAACAATGGTCCACAAACCTTCAAGTAGTTTAATAAGTAAATGAAAATATGGACAACGAGGGACATCTTACATCCCAAACCAAGAACAGAACTACAACACCCATGTCTTGTGTTCAAAAGAATGTTTTAGCTCTTCAATGTACCTTCTTTAAACAGAGGCTTTCTTCCCAAAAACACCTTCTCCACCCCAGGTGAGTTGTGTCTTATTTCACTTGTTACTCACCTCCCTGAAGAGTGATTTCTTTTAAGGCTGGACCCAGGAGTACTTCTGGTACATGGTAAGTGCACCCCAAAAGCACTAGATTAGATTTCCAATGCATCGATGTGAGAGTTCATTCTGAAGTAATGTTGGGTGTACACTGTCGCCCTGCACACTGGGCAAGCACATAACTCCAGCAAGGAATCATCTGCTTCCCATCAATTAACTCCCTGAAAAGGTGATGTGAACTATCTGATACCCTTCATGATAGTAAAGTATATCATCACATAAAAAACAAATTTCTAAATTTCAAAAAGATTTACATCATCATTATTATGTACCATGTCTTATGACATAGGCAATCATATTCTTCCTTCTGTCTCTATTCTGAGAAGAAGATCTGATAAGCTCCTCAAAATTGTTGTCTGTTCATCCCTTAATGTAACCTATGAATGCTGAGCACTGTTGGCCACAATTTTCTCCTTCCATTATTTTTTCTTGCCACTACAAAATGTTTAAACTTCTATTTCCTCAGTATATACCCTAGAAGTTCCAGCTGCCATTTCCCAATCAGTGATATCAGTGACTGATTTTAAAATTATGACATTTCGTGGTCATTTTTGTTTTGTTGCTGGTAGAAAAATGTTATGAATATGGCCATTTTCTAATAAAAAAGATTTCTATTAGATTTCTTAATAGTATTTTCCATTCCACAAGCAAAGTCATTAATGTATATTAGGCATTCGCCTTGGATGCAGATCATAAGGTAGGGAAAAACCCAGCCGCATGGGTTAGCTACCAAACAGCTTGGCCTAGGGCACAAAATAACCTAGCACTGGCACTGCCCAGAAGTATATATTATAGAAAAGTAATGCTTCTTTTATTTTTATTTGATGTCTTTTTCTTTTTATTTTAATAATTTACAATGAATATAAACTTTCAAAAAATGCAATATACTGGTTATGTATGGATATAAAATTTGAACTGGCAAAATCAGAATTAAATAAAACTTTTAAATATTACAGCATTCTGATCTAGATTAGATAATAACAGTTCTCTCAGTAGCTGACATTTCTGTCACAGAAAAACTCAAAAAATCAGAAGTAATGATGATAGACAAGCAGTTTGTGTGGAAGAGCAAGGTATGGAAGGAAGGTGGCCAGCTGGGACGAGAAGACAGCAAGTAGCTGTGGCAAAATGCCACCACTATCCGAAGCTTTGTTTTCATTAAACAGCTTAAGAGCCACCTGCAGTTAATATAAAAAAGCTGGGGCTTCAAGCACAAGTGGTTTAATGGAGAAGATTTTGACTTCATTAAAATATCTATCACATTTGAACAATAATGATACAGATATAAATAAAGTACATTATGGAAAAAGAGTACTTCAGGTACTATCAGGCAATTAAACAGAAGAACTAAAAATAATGTATAGCTTTGCTGGCATATTAGTTTATAAGGGTAATAGCTGGATGTATATATAAGTAAATACTATCTAATCTAATAATATCTAATCTAAAACTGCATTTTTACTTAAATAACCCTAAATTGCCACACAGAGAAGGTACTGCTAAAATGGATACACGTTTCAAGCTTGGAAATGAACTGTTTAATTTTGGATACCATTCTGGATTACCAAGCATTATAACAATTATATTATGAGTTTATATATCTTGCATGGCATTTGTCTAAACTGCCTAGTAAACACGTACACAATTTGAACAGTCCTAAGGAGATGTAACACAAGGAAATTTGGAAAAGAATGAGAAGTTTTATACTTTGTTTTAATACCATCCAAATGATTTATGTACACTGAAGTTTTTAAACCATTAAAGCATTTTCATTGAAGCAAAGTTTTCAAAACTTGAGCCAAAATGTAAGTTATGTTAAATGGAGAGATAGTACATCATCAAAAGTACTGCTGCTCTCCATGCTTTCCTGGATAGCCACAGAAGAAAACACACAAATATCTGTTATTTCACTTTTTATTTAGTATTTTTTAGTATTATTTTTTGTGATGGTCTAGGTCAGCTCCATGCTCCCACTGTAGGGCATCCAGGAGCCTCTTGAACCTGAACAGTCAAAAGTCATAGACCGAGATGAGCCGAGGAATTGGGAATACGCACACATCAAGCCAAGGGGTAGCTGCAAAAGTGCTTTTATTATAATCAAAAACCAAATAAATAGTGCAGTGCATACAATTTTTCTTCTATTTAAATAAGAAAATAATAAATCTACATGCAGATGGAGGTTAAAATATTCACATATAAATATTTCCAATAAAAATGAGACTAAAATCATGCAGCAGGAATTTGTTCCTTATAACATTCACCAGCCCTGGTGTATCCATTCTAAAACCGCCATCTCCTCTGCTTACCCGGCATGAGATCCTGCAGCCAGAGGAGACATACTTCCGACAGGCACTGCCAAACATCTCCACAGGTTTGCGTTCCTGCTGTTCCATGGGCTCCCAGCAAGACGTCACGCCAAGCCTACCTCCTCCACCTCTCACAGCCATTCCTCGCCCTTACACGAGAGCATGCTATGGGCCACTCCAGCTACCCCAAAGAGAGTGACCTTTGTCTGCCCCCATGAGCATTAGCTCTATACTCCTCCCAAGACTTCTCCCCCCAGCTGCCTTCCACTGTCCCTTTGCACGCTGGCCCTATTCTGCTTTTTCCCCTTTTTCTCCTCCTTCAGTTCTTTCTTCAGAGACCCTCCATCCTCTGCAACGTATGAATACACACCTGACTGATCCACCCACATTTGCACTTGAGTGCGTATTTGGCCAAGTACCACAATCAACCCCAGAGTAGCACCGTCATACACCCACCTGCACCCATTCTAAGCTTGCACAGTCTCAAGACTTGATTATTTATTTTTAAAAACCTGCACAATGTCACATATAATTTTATTTATGAGAACAAAATTTATAAAATAAGATATTCAATATGAGCAATACACCAGTACCACCATTGTGTTAAAAAAAAAAATCCATCAAGCTTAAAAGAAAACACACAATCACCTTGCCCTAACAACATCAGACAGCTGCATACGTGGCAAAATAGCCCACTGTGAATTTTCATATACAGTATATATTCAAAGGAAATGTCATCATTAAAAGTTTCCATTTACTAGAAATGTTTTGGGATAAGCTCTTACAGCTCAAGTTTATGACTGTGTGATTAATTGTCCCACTAAATGTATCCACAAGGCTAGAGACATCATGCAATATAAAAATAGATTATAAGGGACATGACAACCATGAGTAGTGAAAGGTGTGCTACAAGATTATAGAAAAAAATTCACATAATATTACAGTTTATTTAGTCAGTGACACTGTAGATAGATAGATAGTAGTGATGAGTGAAAAGTGCAGAGTTTGCTTTGCCATGATTTTGTTGAAAGTGAGAAAATGTTCTGGAACTTCACGGCACTATGCAAAATGCATGGAAGTCATTTGGAAAGGAGAAACTGAAGTAGTTTTGAGTGGAATATAATGGTGCAGTGGTCTTTTAACTGTCCCTGTGGGCTAAGGATGCATCTGCCAACTAGGCTGCACTGATCTGTGATCTGTGTGGCGGCAGTGCTAACCACTGTGCCTCAACAAAAAAAGAGGCAGACAGAACAATAGCCACAAACAAAATACAACAAATTGCTACACACTAGAAATAAATAAAAAATATATACATACATCATTGTGCTCACAGAGTTCCAGTTTTGGGGCATAATTGGCCATGCCATGAAGTAGCATTGGGAGGCTGACTCGTTTAATTGTTTTAAGTTGTAGCTCTAGGTGCAGCTGGAATGTCTGTTTCTTATGTATTTGTGCTGATGATTCACACTTTATTCCTTCCATCAAGAAGACAGAACTGCCTTGAAAGTAGTAATAAATCTTTCATTATTATTTCTGAGGGCTTCATATGTTTTCTGATGGGGAGGGCTCCTTTAAAGATTGTTTTGACTCATAGCTGCATGCATAATTAGCCATGCGGCACTTCATCAGTAGTAAGCAAGCGCATAGAGATCAGTGTATATTCTGTGGCAGTACTCATAACATTCTCATTATAGTCAGCTAATGTAACCCTCAAATAGGGTCATAACATTAAACATGCACAAAACCTAGACTGGGCAATGACCTTACGGTAGACATATGCGTAAAAGCTCTGCTCATGGCTGCTACAGATTTGTGATGCAACACTGGCCTTGTAAAGCATCATGGGGTGCTAGGAAAAAATATTTGTCAAAGCTGGTCGCATTGTTTATTTCTAGGAAAATATTTGGCAAACAAGATCACTGGTGAACACAGCATATTCATTGTAAAAAACACTTTGGTGAATTTCACAGATCAATAGTAATAGATAGGTAAATAGAAAGATAGATAGTACATAGCTACTTTATTTGCCCCCAAGGGTACATAAATAAGTTAAAAACAGAGATATAATGTATAAAAATAATACACATTCTTAAATTAAGATTAAACAATCTATTTACAAAAGATACAAACAACAGCTAAGGCACATTTTTAAAAGGATTCGTGTTTAAGTTATTTTTAAATCAACTACTGTAGAAAACTGTAAAATGTACAGAGGTACGGAATTGCAGTGCTAAATGGTTGGTTAACTAGTTATTTGAGTTTGGTGTGACAGACAACAAGTAATGATTCATTAGAAGGCTGCAGATTCCAAAACGGTGAATAATGATACGTGTTAGAAAGATAAACTAGACCAGTAGTTCTCAATTTCAGCCTGGGGCACCACTGTTTCACAAGTTGATCTCACTATATATTTTAATGGCCTTTTTCTGATAGTTTGCAAGTAGAAAAGTGTTTTAATATGATATTTACATTTAGGAGAAATTCAAAAATGTGTATTTTTTGCCATTGACTGACCTAGAGAATCCCTGCACCAGGCCATTGTAAGCGTCTTTTGCTATTTGTAAGCAAAAGAAACTTATAAGATACAGTATATAGTATTTAACAAGCAACAAGTGCAAAGACGTGTGTATAGCAATTAAGTTTCTATTTTTTTGTGTGAGTTAAAATTCAAGCTGCAAAGTTTAAACATGTTGTAATCTGTTCAGTATTACAATAATCAAGAGAAGAAGTGACCAAAGCATTAACAAGTGTTTCCCTGTTAATCAGTAGGATATTTTATTCACAAGATGTTCTTCATCTGAAAGAAAGCAAATCTATTTACATTCTTATCAAATAATAAGTCAGAATCTGAAGTGACCCATAGGTTCCTCACATCTGAAGAAGTAAAAATTGGTGTCACCACTAATCTATACTAATAAAAGGCAAAGCCCTCACTGACTGACTGACTGACTGACTGACTCACTCACTCATCACTAATTATTCCTTACAGCTCACTTACAAAAGTTAATCAGGTTTCATTTCGAAATTCTACGCGTAATGGTCATAACTGGAAGCTGTTTTTCTCCATTTACTGTAATGGAGATGAGCTCGAAAGCCGTGGGGGCGGAGTTTCGTGTGACATCATCACGCCTCCCACGTAATCATGCAGTACGTAGAAAACCAGGAAGAGCTCCAAAAAGCGCTGAGGAAAACATGCATTATATAATTGAGAAGGCAGCGAAACAATAAGAAGCGAGCGAGTGACATATACAACCATATTCATGAGTGATGCTACTACGGAAACAAAGCACGGTGTAAACCTAAACTTTAAATTAAGTTCATAGACACGCTGCCGCTGGCATTTGTAATTTAGTGCCTGCCCATATAAGGCCGTCCGTCAGCGGCAATCCAATAGAAACACTGCCGCTAAATATTCACGGGTGAAGGACTGTGCTTATGCAGAGGAAGATGAGATGGTCAGGGTGGTGTTTGGCACAAACTCAGCGAAACTGCGAGAAAAAGTTTTAAGTGCCGGGACTTGGGTAACATTAAATACAGCCTTGCACATAGCACAACATGGCACCAGCACAGCTGGGAAACTTCGATGCATGTACACCGAGCGGCTCACGTGAACTGACGCAGTGCACAGACAAAAAGCAACAGTTCCAAAAAGCGCTGAACAAAAACCGAATTACACAAATGAAAAGGCAGCAAAAAAATATGAAGCGTCTGATACATACAAGCGTATTCATAAGTGCAGCTACTGCGGAAACAAAGCACACGGTGGAAAAAGTCAATGTCCCCCTAAAGGAAGACAGTGAAAAAAAAAAAAAAAA
>JANRMT010062791.1:26480858-26527397 GCA_026402145.1 Polypterus bichir lapradei
GCTCCCGGGATAATTAGGCACTGGGGCGCCGCCTGGCGGTGGCCACGGGTCCCTACAGGGCTGGGCTTCCAAGCCCTGTACCCGAGGCCCCCTGCATAACCAGGACGGACGCCCCCACTCGGTCTGGAGGAGGCACACGCCCTCCTCCGGTCCTCCAGGGCGTCCCGACCGGGCTCCAGCCCCGGCCGAGGACCATACGGGATAAACTGGCATCGGGGCGCCGCCTGGCGGTGACCACGGGCCCCTACAGGGTAGGGCTTCCATGCCCTCGACCCGTGGTCCCCAACAGAACCAGGACGGACGCCCCCTCACGGTCTGGAGGAGGCACAAGCCCTCCTCACGTCCTCCTGGGCGTCCCGGCCGGGCTCCAGCCCCGGCCGGGTACCACAATATATATATATATATATATGACAGCAACACTCATCACTCACAACAGTGACAAAACAATTACATTGACAATCATGTTACGTTATTTTCAAAATGTTTCCTTTTCTTTTTCATTGCTTCTTTAACGCACTACTTCTCCGCTGCGAAGCGCGGGTATTTTGCTAGTATATATATACTAATAAAAGGCAAAGCCCTCACTGATCACTAATTCTCCAACTTCCCGTGTAGGTAGAAGGCTGAAATTTGTCAGGCTCATTTCTTACAGGTTACTTACAAAAGTTAAGCAGGTTTCATTTCGAAATTCTACGCGTAACTGTCATAACTGAATCCTACTTACGTACATATATACGTCCATAGCCTGCAGCTCGGTCGCCGTGTGAGGTGGAGTTGGGTCCCCCATCCCCACAACTCCCACGTAGTTGGCTGCCTGCCAATGTCGCATCCCCCATCCCCATGCCTCCCACGTAATTGGCTGCCTTCCCATATAAGGCCATCCGTCGCTCCGGTCTCTTCATTCCCTTCCTTACTTCACCGCGGTATTCATGTCTCCTTGCTGATAACTGCAGCCTTTTTATTTAATCCACTGCTTCTCCGCTGTTTTATTGTTCGTTTATCATGCTTATAGTTATCGTGTAGGTATTTTAGACTTAGTTTACATTGTTCAGGTACCCATTTCTTTTACCGTTCCAACCGTACCCCCATTAACATGTCTTTCGAGGTGATCACCATCGATCAAAGAACTGTCACTTACCGAGTGGTTTTCATGCCCGGAGATGCCGCCTGCCTTTTATATTCTCTGTGTTACATATTGCACAGCCATATCAGGCTCAATCTTGATATCCGGAGGAACATTGTGTCTTATGTATTGAATGACTGGGACAGGTTCAAGGTGTGGACTGATGACGGGACAGGAAATAATTATACTACACAGGAGCACTATAAGAGTGAAATGCTTAAGCCCTTCACCTATGCTTCTGCATGTGAGTTGATGGCTGCCGCTGAATTGTTCGGTTGTTGCTTTCAAGTGTACCTAAATGGCCAAATATTTTACACCTTTGGAGAACCGCCAATGCCTCTTAAACATCTTAGATTCACAGGTGACAATTTGAGTAGTGGACACTTTGATGTTTATGAATGTTTCAACTCTCAAAAGCTGGATGCGAAGTTATCAATGAAACCGGTTGTACAGTATGCTTACAACGCTTGACAGATGCCGAATGTCACTTCAACACAAGTCCTGCAAATACTAACGGAATTGAAACAAACCATGAAACTCAAACTGATTATGACAGCAGCAATCCAAGCTGTGAGAAAACAGTAAAAAGGAGGCGTGTCAGACGTTGTGGTACATATTCTGATGCAGCTAGATGGAAACAACTTCGTGACACTGCCGCCAAATACTCGCAGAAAAATCCACAAGTTAATAGAAATGCTGCCGCTAAATACACACAGGCAAATCCACAAGTTCATAGACACACTGCTGCTAAATACTCGCAGGCAAATCCACAAGTTCATAGACACGCTGCCGTGTTATGGGTCTCTTATGGTGACCAATTTTAAGGGTGCTCAGGGGGAGGATTTAAATGTGATACAGATGTTTACACGTTCTTCTCTTTCGCCCTTAGAACTAGAACTTAGAATTGTGTTATGCTTAGCTGTACTTTGGGTCTGTGTTGAGCTTGTGGGAAATGGGAGAAGGCGAGAGAAAAAAGAAAAATTAAAGCGCATGTTTGCACTTGTGCCTCCTGTGTCTGTCTCGTGTCGAGGTTGGCTTCGCATTATATATAAGACACACACACCCCCATATACTGTATATAGGCTGATGTTGATAATGATGTCAGATGGCAGAGAGATAATTATCTAGAATGGAAGCCAAAGAAATTAGATAAATTCAAGCCTAATTTTAATTTTAATATTATAATTAAGTTTAATATTAATTAAAGATTAGTTATCAGATTTATAAGAAATTTATAACACTTCTTTACAGCTTTTTATAAATGAAGCACTTAATGCATGCATGCTTTCATTGTACTTCTTATTATGTCTTTTCACTTTTACCACTTGAAATAAATAATTGTTTATTAAATATCTTTCTTATACCTGGTTCTTAATCAGAGCAGTTTTCAAGTAAAGGAAATTTTAACTTTTATACTCAAGAGTAAATTTAAGAACATGTACTTTTATATTTTTATGATTAACGCATAATTTGACTTTTGACTCTTACCAGAGTATTTTTATACATGAGGACTTGCACTTCTACTTAAGTAATGCATTTCTGTACTTCTGCCACCTCTGCAATGGGTAAATCATTTAATTGTAAGCTGAGCAGTGCCTTGATACTCACCCCTCTGTCTCTTTCTTGCTCTCTCAGTCTTTAATTGCTGATCGCTGCAATCATAATGATTCACTCCCTCTATATAACTCTATATCAATAATTTAGTCTTGTTTGTATTACTTTAAAGAGATAAAATCAGAAGAAGTCTGAAAGCGAGAACTTTGAAATTAGGTGCATTCTTTAAAAGGAAACTGTATATTGGAATGTTTAGTTATAACTATTTAAAAAAAAAGTTCTGTATTAGTGTGACATAATTGAAAATCTGAGGAAAATGCTGCATCTATTAAATTTTTGGATATAGGGAAGCCTCATTGTTTACCTTTTATTGTCATTTACTGGAGGTTTAAATTGCTTGGGTCAACTTGAGATCATTAATTTGAATTATAGATTTACAAATCTAGACTGTTTTCTTCTTAAAGTGTAACAGATTGATCCATCACCACAGATCATCTAGAGTTTGAACTCCCCCAGTCATAGTTTAACAAAATGAGGGCCCCCAAACAGAATCTTGCATAGGCCTCCAAAAAGCTGGAAACAGCCCTGGTTGTGAGTTTTTTGAGTGTTTATTCATGCTCTTTGTTATACCTTTCTTCCCCTTGTAATCATACTTTGTTTTAAGAGTTAGAAGAGAAAAGGCTAAATAACAAGACTGTTTCAAATATGTTGGGTGGCCTTGATTCATGTAAGTGTGTCATGGCTACCTGCCTCACCAGGAAAATAGGCAAATTTATTTCACTGGAAATGACTGTTGAATGACTGCTGCTGTACTGTTTTTCTTTAACTTATTCATTCTATCATCAGAAATGAGAATTAGCAAGGCAGAATGTATAAAAACAAGTTTCTAAATGCTGTGTATCAGTTGGAAAACTTTCCTGCGACATTTGGCATTTCGCTACCTTATTTAATCAGTTCTTTCATTCAATATATGAGCTTACAGTATAGATATGTGAGCACTTTTTATAGCAAAAGTATTTTTCCATTCAAGATTTTAATTAGTATGTACATCTTGGTTCTGTTTACACATTGGAGTTTAATAAAATAAATCTGAAAGCATTTTTCTGAAAATACCTTGACATTTATCCTAACCTGACAACTTAATAATAATTTAACATTTTTCAATAGCACTTTTTTCCGCAGAAGTTAAGACCCTGATCTAGCACTAAAAATGAATAATGTACTCAACTTTAAAATTGCATTTCCCCTCCATAAACTCACAGCAGAGCAGTAAATGACAGCTGTGCAAAGAAGCACTAAAGTATGGGTAATGACTGGGGAAGATTTCCAGGTTACCTTTCAAAGGTGTCAACAGTGCTGCATATGAAAGGAGTGACTTACAATTGAACAGGTGGCATCGGCTTACTCCTCTTACTGTGGCTTGTGCTGCTCTGATTTCTGCCTTCTGTAGAGAATTACTATTATTTGGTGGAAAACTGACAGATGGATTTAAAGATATCAGAATAAGTACTCTTTTTTGACTTTACCAGAAGCATTCTTTTTAAAATACAAGCTGAACTGTGTCACTAACTTCATCATATTATATCTTACATTAAACAAGCATAGGAATTTAATGTGATGGAAAAAATAGGGAGAAATTTATCTATAAAGAAGAAACATGATATATTGTCTATATTTTCATTTCAAGAAATAAAATATAAAGATCAGGTGCAATAGCCCTTACAGGTCATTTCTTATTTATAACACACACTTCCAGCTCTGTTGTGTCTTACATCACTTCTGATTTCCTTCCTAATGAAAGAGAACATTTCAAGCCTTTAATTATATAAGTTTACTTGGAGAGTGTTTATATAATACTGAAAAATATTTGATTTTAAGAATTTAATTGTTATGCTCTTCCCTTTTTGATAACTTTGTAAGAAACTAGGATAGGCTTCAGCTTTCCCGCAACCCTGCTCAAGATGCATGAAAGGTTTTATTTCTTTGTATTTAATTTCTAAATGTTCATGAGGATGTTTTAAGAGAGTAATAACGAGAAAAAACACAAATAAAGAGTTGGGGCACCATAGTGATCCCTGTATAATTGCCAGTTAAATAAATCACAGAAAAAATAAAATTTTTGTCTTTGCAGAGGTAAGTCAATCTTCGACTGGCTTGAAGGTGGGGGCAGAGCTGTTTTTCAAACCAGAGAGCAGGAAGAGGTGGGCTCAGGTGGTCGTGAACTGGAAGTGATGATATTAGGGACATGACTGTCAATCATTGCTTCTGCAGAAGGATGAAGAGAAAAGGCATTAGGCAACAGCGCCAACCTCTGTTTGAGAGTGTAATCACATTTATATGACCCTTGAAGTTGTCTCCCAAGCACACATGTGTGAAAATTGATTTACTTTTGAATGTTATCTATTTACTACCAGGATCCTAGTTTCTGCGCGCTTCTGCTCTATTTTATATTATTTTTCCTGTTTGTTTTATTCTCATGGTGCAGCATGGTGGCACAGTGGTAGTGCTACTGCCTCGCAGTTTCAGTTTAATGTCCCGGGTCCTCCTTGTGTGGAGTTTGCATGTCCACCTCTTGCCTGCATGGGTTTCTTCAGGGTGCTCCGGTTGAACTCCCCCCATCATAGTTTGTCCAAAGACATACATGTTAGGTGAATTGGTGATGCTTGGTGTGAGGATGTATGTGTGAGTGTGCATGCCCTGCAATGGACTGGAGCCCTGGTTCCTGCTCTGCACACAGCACCCAGCAACCCCTGTAATCCTGGTCTGAATTAATTGGGTTAGAAAATGACAAATGTTTTAGCCTTTTGATTGAATTTGTGATATAGCACTCTCTGGGTTACAAGCTGATGACGTCACCAAGTACTACATGTCATGGATCATATGTAGAATGCATACACATATTTGTAGCACCATTTTATATAAACCAAATGCCAAAAAGAACATGACAACATTAAAAGTTGTTTAAAGGTTATGATTTTCCCCATGTTTAAAAGTAGGTTAAAGTGTGGGTCTTATTATGATCTTACATCAATTTTTCGGATAGTGTATTTTAAAGGTTGCCGAATAATCTTGTAGCAAAACTAATGATAATAGTTTTGGGTCTTGTAAATTATGTGAGTGTCATGGGTCTCTTATGGTGACCAATTTTAAGGGTGCTCAGGGGGAGGATTTGGATGTGATACAGATGTTTACACGTTCTTCTCTTTCGCCCTTAGAACTGAAAAATCACATCCTAGAAAAAGAACACTAAGCTCACCTCAAGCCCAGTGTCTTCCAGTGCTCCTCTTTTAATATCGTAAGACACAGGATATCAGTGCCATTTGCAAGACTGGCAGAGTAGAAGCTGCATTACTGTTGCCCCACACTCTAGCACTTGTATGTCCATTTGTAATTCTCCCATCACTAACGTAAAGGCATTACCCTGGGTGTCCCAATAATTCTTATATCTTCTAATTTTTCTTTAATAGTCTTCATTTCTACGATTTGCTAAGCAATATAAAAGATGAAACTATTACTTTTAATCTAATTAAAAGGGCATCCTTATCCACTATTTTTGTAAATGTGCAAAATCAAGCAAGATGAAATTTTCCAAAGTGTACACTTTTAATATTTCTTTACTAAACTGATTTGAACTGAAAGAAGAGGAATTATAGCTGTGCAATTTAGTGGAATCTTTAATGGGCTTAACACACAGATGAAACGCACAATATGCTGTGTCAAATTCACTTCCATCTTACAGTAGAGGTGTCAATCTCATATATGCAGTATATACTGTATATATTGTAAAAACACACATAAACAAAAATGAAGGTAAGGAAACCACCCCATATATTGTCTGGATCACTCCATGAATAGAAAATTGCTGTTAGAAATAGAGTAATCTCTCGAGACTGAGCCACAAAACATGACCTACCCGAAGCAGTCGATAGGTGAGATTATATAGCAGGGAGGGAGGAACAGGTGGGTTGTCAGTATAAGGAAGGGAAGTGATGTCATCCAGGGGCATAGTCCATTGCTGGAAGGAAGGTGAGATTGGTTTTACTTGTTCCTTCAATGAAGGAGAAGAGGCATTAGGGCACATGACTAGCCCTGTCCACTGGCTTTCGATATTAACTAGACCGTGCTGCTGCCCAACCATGCACATGTGTGTGAAAATATATATTTATTTAGTCACACAATGCTTGCATGGAGAGCATCTACAAGGCTCTGATAAGATAAGGCCACTGAACACAAGTGTCAGAAGGAATGCAGCTGCTAATGAGTTCTTTTCTATCACCCGCAAATTAGAGCACAAGCCCCAGAGCTAGCTGTGACCTCACTTCAAGTATCAACCCTGAGGTCCTGCTCCTTCCTCCCTATGGGCTATTTAGGAAACAATGGCACCAGAAGTCAGGTTTCTCAATAGGGAGCCGACATAGATAGCCAAACATAAAGAACAAAAGTTTTCTAAACTAATTGCACTAATGTAGCAGATTCTCATATATTTTTTTTCAATTATTAATGGTTTTACTGCAAGTACATTCTTATTCTTAAAGGTATCATTTTAATAGTAATAATTTGCTGTTTATTGAATGTATTTAATATTTCCAAGGAACAGAAAATGCAAACTGTTGAACATGGAGTAGGAATTGTCATTGTTTGAGGTTCTTTTTCTGGAAGCAGAGTTGGTGACTTGCCCAGAGTGACTGGCGTTCTGAATCAAAAGGGTTACCAAAGTTTGGCTTTTATATCAGCAAAGGTTGGCTACTTTGATAAACCAAAAATCTGAATAAAATTGTGTACACTTAATGATTGCTTGACTTACTTTTTTATTTGCCATAATTTATTTGTTCTATGCCTTGATTTAATTAAACATTAAGACAGCAAACTGCGTGCATTTCCATAAAAAATGAAAAAACTGAGGTGTTCTAAAACTTTTGTTCAATAATGTAAAAGTGAATTGCTCAATTTAAATTTAATTTTTATACATTGAGTTACACCCTTATTAATTTGAAGTTCAGTTTGTTCGCCCTCAGTACTGTATGTGATTCAATAATTAGAAATGTGACTTCTTCATCTTCAAATGTGATCTTACTTTTCTAGCGGGTGCAAACATAAATCAAACATTTTCTAGGGGTGTAGGGTGTAGAAAAAAATTGGGAACCACTGCACTAAACCTCATGCTAGCAATAATGATGCAGGTCTTCAGACTGTTCTGTTACAGTCAGTGTTTACTTTCCATTTTATTTTTATTTTTGGTCATTTTTAAATTCCTTCTTTTCATGTGCTTTTATTTTTATGCATTTATCTTTAATATTGTTATGTTTATTTATTATTTAGTATTTAAGTACAGTGTATGTAAGTTTGAATAATAATATTTGACCGCTGTCTATGGGACCACCTTCAGACTTTAAACAAATCTGTGTCTATATGTGTACTAATTCTTTATTTAGTAATTTGTAATAAAATTTATACATGTCTTTTACTTGCGAACTCGACACAGTGGTCCATACCTACATTTAGTAAAAAGAGCTGTACAAAAACAAATAAATGAGTGAATGAATGAATATTGGCTTTTTTTATATAAAAAACTTAATTCATAAAGATTCTATGTTAATCTTTGTGTTGTCAAGCTGGAGGTTTCCTCTCCCTTGAAAGGCATTTTATTTATTTGCAAAAATTTGAAGTGTTTTTGAACTGTTTAAAGCTAGTATCCCCTTCTGGGCCTGTGCAGGTCTTGAAGCCTGCCATTTGAGTTTGGGGTCTGGCTTCCTGGGGTGAGGCCTGTTTCTAGGCAGACCAGTGAAGTTCCGCTCTGGTTTTGCTCATTTTATGAGGCCCATTACCCCATTCCACCATTTTGTATGTATGTAGATAGTAGCAATGCCAGAGGATGATGTACAGTTCCTAGTTAAACAGCTCCTCAAAAGTACACAAATACTGTATGTAAGTATATATATATTGTAAGAAAAGGTGCTATATAGGCGCCTGACCTGACAGAGATGGACACAGAGGCACGTATAAAATAAAAAGACTTTTATTTTCTTCAGCTGGAGGGCACGTCTTCCCCGTAATCCCTTCAGCCACAGCACAGTCCCAAGCACAGTATAAAAGTCATACCAAGCTCTCTTCTTCTCTCTTCCACCACCACTCCTAATGCTCAGCAAGCTTTGTCCTGCTTCCTCCCAACCCTGGCCACTGAGTGGTGGTTTCTAGCTCCCTTTTATTGGGTACCCGGACCTGCACTTCCAGGTAAGGTGAAACCAGTGCCCAAAAGGGGCCAGCAGCTCCTGCTGCAGCACCCCTGGAGACGCCTGTGGAACCCCACAGAGTTGCACAGAACTCCAACCCCCATGAAGCCCTCGGGGAGTCCGAGGCACCGCTGCAACCCAGGGAGGCTGCCATCTGGTGTCCAGGGGGAGATAGGGCTTCCCACCCTTGTCCCCCTGGCAGATGTGGTGAAGGGGCGTCCCGGCCAGACATGGGCCCCAGCCATCCGTCACAATATACAGTATATACATCTTCTTCTTCTTCTGGATGCTTAACTTACATGTAATGCTTTTAATAACTTTATTTCTCTTTGTTCAACATAAGCTTGTTTTTCCAATTCTACAGATAGTAACATCCATTTCTTCCTCTAATGACTTCTATTTAGCTTCTTTGTCTCCTTTCAACTAATCTGTTCTTCTCAATGCCATATTTCAAAGGCTGTGCTAGTAATGTTTTCTATATCATTTACATTCAGACCTTTACATTAAAGTATATACTTGACTTATTTATATCTCCCTCTTGTCTTCTTGATTAACACTTATAGTAGACACCTCCTGGTGTGCACCTTTCAACTTTAGGTCATTTACCAATTCTTTAAAAAGAATTTTAATCCTCAGGTTTCTTCAACTGCATGGTTAAAGTTTTCTGTCAATATTGTATTTCACTGCATTTTCTCTACCATATTAAAATCCAAAATTAGAAAAGAAATAACCCCTCTCCTTATTTTCAGCAGAGACGTAGACATTAATTACCAAGAGCTCCTACTGTGAACTTTCCCTTATCTTCACAGCAAGACAGCTTCACCTCCAAGTTTTTTCACTTGTTAATCTACATTAGCAATATTTCTGCTGCTGCAATTATTTATGAATTGCTTCCAAGAAGATGACACACCTTTTGTTTTTTTATTTTGACAATCACTAAAGGTTGATTGCTATTAGTCTCAAGTCTCACAGATGTAACAAGTGAATAAGTGAAGGCCCACTTTTGAAGTTTCAATGAGTCCTGATATTTACCAGCGTTTCCAGGTCTGATTGCTGTCTTCATCACAGTTTCATTTCCATGATTTCTGGATGTGTGATATAGTGTGACTTCATTATTATTATCTCCTGCCAGTGTGTGGGGAGTTTAATTGAGAAATAAACTCGCTCCTTTAAAGTACGCAGTTTTTGAATTGCGTGGGATTTTGTTGTTTGAAGGTTGTCAGCACTGTTCTTATCATTTTCATTATCTATTATCACTCCGATTAGAAGACCATTTGTCGTTTTTCCATTTAGTATCCATGGAGCGGTTCAGTATCGAGCAACGCATTCTTATTGTGAAACTCATTACAAAAACAGGGAGTGCTACGCAGAGACTGTCTGTAAACTTCACGCTTCAATCTTTGGACGTGTCAATGCCCCTACCGCAACAACAGTTTCAAGTTTGGTACAGAAATTCGAAGAATCTGGTTTAGAATAATCTTCAGTGACAAGGCACATTTTCATCTCTTGTGGTCAGGTGTTTCCTGCTTGCTTTAAATCTCCTTGAGACGTGTCTAAAACTTGGAGTCCACCTATGACAAATTCTTTGGAAACATTTTAGAAAGGCACACACCAGTGTATATATATGGTCCCACAATTCACATAGCTTGTTGGGACTCAATCAAGTCCTGATTTTCATGTTCAAATTATAGAGAGACATAGATCAGAGAAAGGGTATGAAATCATTTCTAAAGGTTTGAGTCTTCCCATGAGCACAGTGGCCTCTATATTTGTGAAAAGGAAGACATGTGGAACCACCAGCGTTATTCCTAGAATTGGCTACCAAGTGAAACTGATTTACAAGACAAGAGGGGTCTTGGCCAGGGAGGTGGCCAAGAACCCAACAATCACTCTAAAAGAGCTTCAAAAGTCCTCTATTGAGAGAGGATAAACTAATTGAAGGAGGACAGTCTCAGCAGCACTCCATCAATCAGGTGTTTATAGAAGAGTGGCTTGATGTAAGTCACTCTTGAGTAAAAGGCATATGACTGCCCGCTGTGAGTTTGGAAATTGGCATTTAAAGGACACTGAGAGTATGAGGTAAAAGATACTCTGACCTGATGAGACAAAAATGTAACTGTTGAAGTAGACCACTAAATACTATGTCTGAAGTCCAGGCACTGCTTATCACGTGTCTAATATCAGTGAACCAAGATGGTGGCAGCATCATGCTGTTGGGGTGCTTCTCATTGGCAGGGACAGAGAGACTGATCAGAATTGAGGAAAGGATGAATGAAGGCCAATACAAAAAGGCCTTTGAAGAAACCCTGCTACAGAGTGCATGCGGCCTCTGTCTGAGGAGATGGTTCTCATTTTTGCATGACAATGACCTAAAGCAAACAGCTAAGACAATGCAAGAGTGGCTTTGGGACAAGCCTTTGACTGTCCTTGAGCGGCACAGATAAATCCCAACTTAAAACCCAATAGAATATGTGTGGATAAACCTACTCTTGCGAGGCCAGAGATGATTTTCAAAACGTTTGTAGTGAATAGTAGCAAAATCCATCACTGCAAAAGCTACACCCAGAGGGCTTCTTCCTAAAATCATGCCCCCAATTTCCCCAGTCCATACACTTTAAACAGGCACAGTTTCAGGGGCAGAGCAAAAGAAACAGAACAAAAGACTTGACGCTGAGAAAAAATAAAAAGCTAAAACTGCTGTTATCAATTCAGGAGCTCAAGGTTACTGAA
Source organism: Polypterus bichir lapradei (assembly GCA_026402145.1). Classification (NCBI taxonomy): domain Eukaryota; kingdom Metazoa; phylum Chordata; class Cladistia; order Polypteriformes; family Polypteridae; genus Polypterus; species Polypterus bichir. The sequence continues at coordinate 26,492,496 of JANRMT010062791.1, forward strand.
GCTTAATGATTAATTTGTACATTGTAAAGAGCGCTGTGACATATGAGACTGACACTGCAGCTACTTGGCTTCACACATTAGAGAGATATCTCTGTCTGAAATTATATATTTCTGTCATTTTACGTCATTAATAGCATAACAACAGCAACTACAGATTGCCTAAGAATTATGGATTATGTATATGCTGCATGATAAAACACTGAGGCTATATTCTGGCATGGCATGTTGGCATTTCCAGTTAGACTGTAATGTTACCTTCTCTTAGTTAATTCATTTAGACATACAGTCAGAAGGTGGATGCTGTGCAGACTAATGTGTGCTTCTGTTACACAGATTTGTAGATTTGTGTGTTTTGAGTACTGAAATCTGCATCTCCTATGGCTCTTAGCTATCAGCTTTTGTAACAGCAGTCCTTTAAATGAAGTGGGATGCACTGTTTACTTCAGATGCAAATTTTGCAGTTCATATGTTCACAAATATAACTGCCAATTCTTTCAGCCTTACATCGACTCTGACATGATTGTTATAACTTAACCACCAAGAGCACGGACAACACCTGTAATAATGCATCGTTCACTTTTACCACTAATCAATTTTTGCCTTCATCCATCCTAATCCGCTTATCCGTGGTTGGGTTGCGGGGGCAGCAGGTTGAGCAGGGATGCCCAGACCCGGCCACTTCTTCTAGTTCTTCCGAGGTGTTTCCAGGCCAGCCGGGAGACATAGTCCCTCCAGTGTGTCCTGGGTCTTCCCCGGGGCCTCCTCCCAGTTGGACGTGCCTGGAACACCTCACCAGGGAGGCGTCCAGGAGGCATCCTGATCAGATGCCTGAGCCACCTCATCTGACTCCTCTCGATGCGAAGGAGCAGTGGCTCTATTCTGAGCCCCTTCCAGACACCCTCTGGAGGAAACTCATTTCGGCCGCTTGTATTTGTGATCTCGTTCTTTCAGTCACTAACCATAGCTCATGACTGATAAATTGAGAGCTTTGCCTTACGGCTCAGCTCCTTTTTCACCACGACAGACCGATGCAGAGCCCGCACCACTGCGGATCCGCCTGTCGATCTTATGCTCCATTCTCCCCTCACTCGTGAACAAGAACCCAAGATACTTGAACTCCTCCACTTGGGGCAGGATCTCGCTCCCAACCCTGAGAGGGCACTCCACCCTTTTCTGGCTGAGGACCATGGTCTTGGATTTGGAGGTGCTGATTCCCATCCCAGCCGCTTCACACTCAGCTACGAACCAATTCAGAGAGAGCTGAAGATCACGGCCTGATGAAGCAAACAGGACAATATCATCTGCAAAAAGCAGTGATCCAATCCTGAGTCCACCAAACCAGACCCCCTCAACAAATTCTGTCCATAAAAAAGTTGTGAACAGAATCGATGACAAAGGGCAGCTCTGGCGGAGTCCAACTCTCACTGGAAACGGGTTTGACTTACTGCTGGCAATGTGGACCAAGCTCTGACACCGGTCGTACAAAGACCGAACAGCCATTATCAGGGGGTCCGGTACCCCATACTCCAGGAGCACCCCCCATAGGATTTCCCAAGGGACACGGTCAAACGCCTTTTCCAAGTCCACAAAACACATGTAGACTGGTTGGGCAAACTCCCATGCACCCTTCAGGACCCTGCTAAGGGTGTAGAGCTGGTCCACTGTTCCGCGACCAGGATGAAAACCACACTGTTCCACCTGAATACGAGGTTCGACTATCTGACGGACCGTCCTCTCTAGAACCCCCGAACAGACTTTTCCAGGGAGATTGAGGAGTGTAATCCCTCTGTAGTTGGAACACACCCTCCGGTTCACCTTCTTAAAGAGGGGGACCACCACCTCGGTCTGCCAATCCAGAGGCACTGTCCCCGATGTCCATGAGATGTTGCAAAGATGTGTCAACCAAGACAGTCCTACAACATCCAGAGCCTTGATGAACTTCGGGCGTATCTCATCCACCCTCCACCCCCGGGGCCCTGCCACCAAGGAGTTTTTAGACCACCTCGGTGACCTCAGTCCCAGAGATGGGGGAGCCCACCTCCGAGTCCCCAGGCTCTGCTTCCTCATTGGAAGGCATGTTAGTGGGATTGAGGAGGTCTTCGAAGTACTCTCCCCACCGACCCAGAACGTCCCGAGTCGAGGTCAGCAGCGCACCATCCCCACCATATACAGTGTTGACACTGCACTGCTTCCCCCTCCTGAGACAATGGACGGTGTCCGTTTAGCCTGCCAGTACCTGTTAGCTGCCTCTAGTGTCCCACAGGACAAAAGGGTCCGGTAGGACTCCTTCTTCAGCTTGATGGGATCCCTCACCGCCGGTGTCCACCAACGGGTTCGGGGATTGCCACCACGACAGGCACCGACCACCTTACGGCCACAGCTCCGGTCAGCCGCCTCAACAATAGAGGCACGGAACATGGCCCATTCGGACTCGATGTCCCCCACCTCCCTCGGGACATGGTCAAAGTTCTGCCGGAGGTGTGAGTTGAAGCTACTTTTGACAGGGGACTCTGCCAGACGTTCCCAGCAGACCCTCACAACACGTTTGGGCCTACCAGGCCTGGCCAGCATGCTCCTGTCTGAAAGGCATTTAAAAATTTTGGTGCAGAATGATGTTAATTTGGTGCATGCCCAAAACATGTGACCCAGTGAGGCTAGAACTTGATTGCAGCGTTCGCAGGTTGGATCTTGCCCTGGAAACATTTTGGACAATTTTAATTGATATATAATTTTGAATTGAATAATTGTATGCTTTGCGCATATGGAGCTCGAATGAATTCTCTGCATTGCTACCTTCTACTCCTTTTCTGATATGTTGATGGAGAGATCTTTTTCCCATTGTCCTCTTGGATCTTTGAAAGGAAGGGACTGTAAAATGGTTTTAAACTGTATATTGGAGAGATGCTGTCTAAGTCCTTGAAGCTGATCAATATTTTTTCCAGCATAGAGGGAGGTGGGAGGTGAGTAAAATTGGGAAGGTTCTATTTAACAAAGTTTCTAATTTGAAGATAGTGAAAGAAATGTGTTGCTGGAAAGTTAAATTTAGTATACAGTATAATTGTTCGTAGGATGCAAAGACGTTGTCTATGTACAGATCTCTAAGTGATTTAATCCCAAATGTTTTCCAGACATTAAATACTGCATAGGTTTGCGTGGGTTGAAAAAGGTGGTTCTCGTGCAGAGGTGCCACTGATAAAAGATTCTCTATCTTAATATGCATCCTACACTGGTTCCATATTCTGAGTGTGTGAATCACAATTAGGTTATTAGTATATTGGCGATAATTCGCATTTATTGGGCCACAAAGCAAGGAATATAAAGAGGAACTGTAGGATTTTATTTCTATTGCAGACCAAGCCTGTAAATGTTCATCTATTTGTGTCAATGTCCAGGTTTTTATATGTTGTATGTTTGCTGCCCAGTAGTAAAACTGAAACTTAGGCAGGGCCATGTCACCTTCTGCCTTTGTAGGTTCGCTCTTTTGATACGTGGATGTTTTGAGTTCCAATGAATGAATTTATGGTTGAATCAAATTTTTTTAAAGAACAATTTATTGATGTATATTGGAATATTTTGAAATAAGAAGAGAAGCTTAGGGAGGATATTCATCTTAACAATGTTAATTCTTCCAGCTAAACTGAGATGAAAGGTTGACCATCTATGCAAGTCTTGCTTGATTTTTTCCATACAGACAGCAAAATTTTGTTGATAAAGAGCTTTATGTTTACTTGTGATGTTTACCACTAGATATTTAAACTGATCTGCGATGATAAAAGGGAAGGTGTAATATTTTGTGCTTGAGAATTCACTGTAAAGAGCACACTTTTAATCAAACTAATTCTGAGGCCAGAAATCTTTTGAAATTATGTTAGTGCTTTTAGGACAGCAGGCACAGTATTTTGTGGGTCTGATATATACAATACCATATCATCTGCAAATTTTCTGTTCTAGTTGTTCTCTGATAATCCCCTTTATCTCATAAGCATTTCAATAATGAGGAGGGGAGCTAACTGAGTGGAGAACTTCTTATATAATTCGGCAGGGTAGCCATCAGGGCCTGCTGCTTTCCCACTCGGATGTAACTTTATAGCATCTAATAATTCTGATAGTGTCAATGGTTTATCCAATTCCTCTGTACTAAGAGTATCTATTTGTGGTATCTTTAATGCATCCAGAAATCCATTAGATTGTGTCTTGTCTTCTTTAAACTCAGTAGAATATAAGGATTTATAGTAGTCTCTAAATGTGTGCATTATATTTTTATGGTCAATGATTATGTCTCAGTTTGTGTTGGTAATTGCTGGAATTGCATTGCAAACTTCTTGCTTGTGGATTTGTTGAGCTAAAAGCTTATTAGTTTTCTCTCCATGTTCATAGCAATGATATCTTGATTTAAAAATGAGTTGTTTAGTTTCTTTAGTTGTCAAGTGGTTGAGTTCTGAATGCAGAACCTGGCTTTTCCTATAAAGAGCCTCAATTGGACACCTGGCGTGTTCTTGATCTATTCTAGTAATTTCATTAGTTAGCTTTGATACCTGCTTGGTTTCCAATTTATTTCTGTGGGAAAGATATGAGATAATCTGTCCTCTAAAGAAGGCCTTCAGGGTTTCCCAGAGTATTCCTGCAGAGACCTCTGAGGATATATTTGTCTCTAGAAAAAACGGATTTGTTTTGATATATACAGTATTCTGTAAAGTTCTCGTCTGCTAATAAAAATTGGTTAAGACGCCATCTACGAGATCAGTATGTGGGGCATAATGATCAAGATCAGAGAGGCATGGTCGGAAATAACAATAGTGTCATACTTGCAGGATTTAATCGTAGGCAAGAAATGGTTATCTACAAAAAAATAATCAATTCTTGAGTAGCAATGATGCACTGGTGAGTAGAAGGAATATGTTCTTATATTTGGGTTTAGAAATCTCCAGGGGTCTGATAAGTTGTGGTCAATTACAAATTGTGTAATTGTATTTGCAGTGTTAGATGTCATCGGCCCTGTGACAGGAGACCTATCTAGGTCTGGATTTAAAATGCAGGTAAAGTCCTCAGCCATTATAATTTTATGAGTGTTCACATTGGGAACGGATGCAAATTTTGGATGAATTCCCTATCATCCACATTGGGTGCATAAACATTTATCAAAATCACTTTACAATTAAATAAATTACCCATAACAATAATGTATCTCCCTTCAGGATCAGATACAACATCTGATACTACAAATGAGACTGTTCTATGTATAAGAATTCCCACACCTCTAGTTTTTTTTTTTTTTTTTTTTTTGTAAAGCTGGAATGGAACATTTGGCCAGTCCAGTCTTTTTGCAGCCTGAACTGATCTTTGCTTAATAAGTGGGTCTCCTGTAAAAATACTATTTTAGCATTTAGACTTATTAGGTAAGAGAGTACTTTCTTTCGTTTTAATTCATGATTCAGGCCTTTAACATTCCAGCTCACAAAATTAACTGTCCCGTCTGATTCTGAATTTTTGGTGTCATTTTGTAGTCTTAACCAAACATGAGACAGCTTTGACCTTAATTTCCAATTTTCCCAGGGGTTATTGCCATGCAGTCCATTGTTACATTGGTAATTATAATTAAAAGGATTAAAAAGATAGATTAGAGATAGCTTGCTCTCTTTCTCTCCCTCCCTTAACTTAAACTTATATATCAAGCACATCTGTCTTGTTTAAAATAGTCCAAAACATTTCCAGTGCAATATCCAACCTGGGAACGTTGCAATCAAGTTCCAGCCTTATTGTGTCATTTGTTTTAGGCGTGTACCAAATTAACATCATTCTGGGCCAATTCTTTTTCAATGCCTTTCAGACAGCCTTGGTGTCACAATCCCTCCAAATCCACTAACAGCTGTGTTGGATGTACAGTAAACCCTCGTTTATTGCAGTTAATCCGTTCCAGACTCTACCGCGATAAATTAATTTCCGCGAAGTAGGATTCTTTATTTATAAATCGAATATTTTCGCAGTTAGAACATAGAAAACCTGTTTACGACCTTCTAAATACGTTTTTTAACATTATTAGAGCCCTCTAGTCAAAAGTTTAAACTGTGCTCCATGACAAGACAGAGATGACAGTTCCGTCTCACAATTAAAAGAATGCAAACATATCTTCCTCTTCAAAGGAGTGCGCGTCAGGAGCAGAGAATGTCAGAGAGAGAGAGAAAAACAAACAATCAAAAATCAATAGGGCTGTTTGGGCTTTTAAATATGCAAAGCACCGTGGGACAAAGCAGCTGCAAGGAAGGGAGCAATGTGAAGGTAGTCTTTCAGCATTTTTTAAAGGAGGGTCCATATCCTCTAGGCCAGTGTGCGAACAGCCCCTCTGCTCACACCCCCTCCATCAGGAGCAGAGAATGTCAGAGAGAGTGAGAGAGACAGAGAAAAGCAAACAATCAAAAATCAATACGTGCCATTCGGGCTTTCAAGTATGCAAAGCACCGTGCGGGAAACATATCGTATATCACTGAGGAGTTTTATTTAATATGTAATACGTGCTCTGATTGGGTAGCTTCCGCCAATAGCGCCCCTTGTATGAAATCAACTTGACAAACCAACTGAGGAAACATGTACCATAAATTAAAAGACCCATTGCCTTCAGAAATCTGCGAACCAGCGAAAAATCTGTGATATATATTTAGATATGCTTACATTTAAAATCCACGATGGAGTGAAGCCCCGAACGTCGAAACGTGATATAGCGAGGGATCACTGTACTCCCAGATGGGCTTAAAGTGGAGAAGGACAAACAAACTGTAATTGCCTTTACTACACTATTGGCACAGAAACTTATCTTGCTCAATTGGAAGAATCCTAACCTGCCTCTGTTAAGTCAATGGGTAACTGATGTTATATACTATTTGAAACTGAATAAAACAATTACACACTTAGAGTATCTGTACAAAACTTTTTCAAAACCTGGTAGTATCTAATCAATAACATTTTAGAATAAGCATTTAAACTGAGGAAGCAGGATCTCTCCCTTCTTTTTTATTGAATTTATTTTTATTCATTTATTTATCTATTTACTTATTTTATTAGTTTAAAGTTTTACTCTGCTGGCCTAGCTTTCTTTCTCATGGATGGAGGTTGATTTGTATTGAACCTAGTTTTGTAAAACTTGATTTGTTTGTATGGAATGCTATTTGATTATAATAAAATCAATAAAATGCAAAAAAAAAAAGAAAAGAAATCTAAAATAAATTTTGTCAGCCATCATGGCTAGAGTTGGTTCAGATCTTTCCTGGAATTATGTTGAATTTCCATGCTATTTCTGTGTACTTGTAGGTTTTCTGAGACGGAATCAGTTTTCTCCAAAGGATATGTCATTAGTTCACTGGCAATTGTATTTTAGTCTGGGATGAGAATGTGATGGTGTATATGTATTATTGTGCCCTCTGAGGAACTGGCATTCAATCCAAGATTAAACAGAATACTTCCCCCACACATACTGCCCACAATGTTTACTCGTTTTTCATTTCAGTCTTTATTCATCCATCATCTGTAGAATTTATTCCAGTGAAGTGGTGACAAAAACCAGAGAAGGGTAGACCTGAGTTTCCTTTCTTCAGTAACAAATTCAATCTCTTGAATTCTAATCAATTTCCAAGAGAATATATCATAATAGAACATAACCCTACCTTTAAGAACTTAGTGAGCTGCGCTTGGTGGAAGATACTCAGGAGCAATGGCTTTTCTCAATTCACAGCAGTAGCAGCACTACTTCAAGACTCTGTTGGAATGATGAGTTCCTCAGGCTTTACCTGTGTATACCCAAGTATCCTATCATTTTAGGTTCATTTACCCACCATTGTATGGTTTTGATACCTGTCACTGTACTGTTTGTGCAATTTTGACAGAGAATGGAATCAGAAGGTGGCATGCAGAAGTCAAAATTCACAGAGGAAGACAATAATTGAAAAAAAAGTATAGGATGTGTAGCGAGAATGGTAGTAGCAGGGTGCTAAGTCATAGACCCAAAAAGATATATGTAACTAGAGCCAAGAAACATGAAATGAAAGTCATATCCAAAGTAAGGATGTCATGATACCAAAATTTTCTGTATTCAATAGCAATTTTACAATACTTGATATCTATTCAACAGAAATCCCTTTTATTGGCTTTTTAATTAAAAGCACATCTATTATTCAAGGGGACAATATTGTGCCTTTTTCTGTAACAAAATATAAAATACATAGTAACAGCAAATTTAAAATAGTGGTATATCAATCAAGCAGTTGCCCAGTTATCATTTAAGTAAACTAGAATTGGCATTTATAAATATCACATTACAATCCAAGACTTGAATGTAATTTGAGGTAGACATGGGGATTCCTCTAGTGTAATAGTAAATTGAGGGGGTGTTTTGAACTTGGATTTCAAAATAAGGCTTATAAAGAATGATATAATGATTTATCTTACCATGTGCACTTTCTAATACTATTCTCTAACATTTTCTGTCCAGTAACTGAAAAATAATGAAAAAATAATAACCTGTTAAGGGGTTTCAACATTTGTTGCTGTAAGATTCATATTTGCATCATTAGCTGCTAAATAGTTTACTAGAAAGTAATATTTAACGGAAGAGTCAAATTGATTCAGATTTCAAATGTTTTAAACTCCTGGTGCTTTAATTGCCCAAATCTGTCCCTTATTTACATTTGACCCAATTTCAAGGCTTCCTATGTGAAATCAGACTTGCCAGTTTTACATGAATCCATCATTCAAGAACACTTGTAAAAACAGCCTTTGTTGTTGTGTTTTCAGAGTATCTTACAGAAGTGATCAGATTTTATTATTGACTAGCATGTGTAAAAATGTAGAATTAAAAAATGAATGGACTGATGCTACTTGTAGTTAATTAACTGTAACTGAGAGACCACAATACATTCACCAGAGCACCATTCAAATATATGATATACTATATGTGATTTCATTATATTAGTCATGTTAGAAGTTACAGGCAAGAACATTAGTTTGCCTTCAAAAATAAAACAACTGACACAAATTTTGCATACGTAGATTTGTATTCAGTGTGTTGTTTTGCCTGCATTGCTTTAATTACATGTTTCTGCAGTGCAATTTTGGCAACATGGTATATTTCATATTATTAGAGATATTTGTATTGTGTATGACACATTGAAACACTAAATATACCATATTTTAGTATTCACAAATAAAGCAGCTCATTTCATTGTCAGGGTACACAAGTCAAACAGCCACTATGTTTAAAACTGGTCTTGATATTTACTTGCTACAAATGTTGTTAGCACTGCCAGTAGTTCAGTTTCCTCCCACTATGCAACACAATTCAAAATGCGTGGACCCTGAACTAAATACACTGGTTAGGAAATTGGTAGGTGCTCAAACAGACATCCGTAGATGTCCAGTCAGAGAATGGATGCAATGCTTCAGTTCCTTTATCAGGAGTTTGTAGAACATCATATTAAAAAGTGACTCATGTTTAACTTGTAAATGGGTGACAATTTCAACTCACATCTCCATTATGGGATAAAAGTGGCAATAAGGAAGGCCTATGTATGTAGGTTTTGCCTCTTTTTAAATTAATGATAAGCTGGATTCCAACAATCACATACTGAAATTCTCCTGCTTTGAACACAAAACTTTTCCAGACATGTTAAAAATGCAAGGAAATAAAAAAATGGATATAACACTATATTCCTTGAGCCTTGAACACACTCAAATAATTTTTTGGGGTCTAAGAAACAGTTGGAAAAAAAATCATAAGCTAGATCATGGCAATCAAAACTACTGTTCTGCCCCACATCTGGTTAGTTGAGACTGTTATTTGTTGAACTGTACTCCCCCTTCATCTTGTCATTTATTAACACACCAGTCAGTCACGTCCCACACTCACAGTGGTACTATGAAACTCGCATAATGCACGTAGGTCCCATAATAAACATTTGAATACAATACACCCCATGTCTCTCACGTAGGCACCCCTTTATCTCTTGTTTCAGTCACGTCCAAAACGTATCCTTAGGGTATATAAACCCCTGGGTCTGGTTAGTTGTGGTATGCAGCAATTTGAACCTCTGTCTACGTGCTTCTCTTTGTCTTGATCCATCCGTGGAAATCACTCACCTTGTAAGTGTCTTTTAAAGCTTTATTGTTTAATGTACACTGTCTGCTATTTATTGCTTTGTAAATCCTTCTTTATTGTCTTTGATTTTACACGTGTAAATGTCTGTATATTTCTTTTGTATATATTTCAGTTTACAACGAAGTACGTCCAGTAAAAGCCTTCAAGATAGCTCACTTACCCCTTGTCATTTTTTATGTGGATGTGCCGAGTTGTTTAAGCTCTCTGCGGCCGCATTGCACGGACAGTGCGGAGTGAGGCAGAAAAACTACATAATTATGAATGGGTAAAGGTAAAGAAATTTCTCAGAAACTCAACTCTTGCTTCAGCCCCATCAGTAAGTATAGAGATCATGAGACACTTTAAAACTGACTTACAGAGTTTTTGTTATTAGTAACCAGGTTGTGCATCCTTCATAGTAAGTTGTCACTAGACTGCCAGGAAACAAACTCAGGTTCATTTTCTGCACAGAAAGCAATCTTCTTAGCCAGCTGATCCAAAGGAAAAAATCCATCAGCTCAAGTGACTAATTGGCCTTCTTCTTGTAAAGGTGTCTCTTTTATCCATCGTTCCATTTGATGCTCACTATGCTCTGCCTTTGCAAAATCTCACCATCTGCAGCAAGAATCTTCTCAGACCACTTTTCCTTGGCAAATCATGGCACAAATTCATTTACTTGGTCAATGCTCCCTTCACAACATGTTTCCACAGGGCTCCATGGACAACAACTTTGGGTCACATCCTACTTGGAGCACTGAAAGCAACCATCTTAGCCAGTCAAACCAAAGGAGAACTGTACATGTTTAAGAGAATAATCAGGATTCTTACTGCAGGGATGTCTCTTCTTCGGAGGGAGTTTATTCTTTTTGAGTCCCATTACACTGTGTTACTATGTCATGCCTTTATTCTTTGATCTGTCTACCATTTCTTTCTGTCAAAATGCATGCTACATTTACTGTATGAGTGTCCTACCCATTTATTCTTTTATTACAGTTTCAGAGTACGTGTTTGATAATATGCTAAAGAAATTTGCTATTTTCACTTTACCTCTGTGATAATCTTAAAAAGCCATTAGGCTCTTTGCTTAAGACCAAAGAATATAAGTTGCCTTAGCATATTGGACTGGGACATAAATGCAATCCTCTTTGTACACCCGCTTCTTGTGAACTGCAGTGCACTCTGCATTTTAGAGTTTGCTCTATGGCTTGCACATTATAACGTATCCTAAAATGTGAACATTGGCCATTTGCATTGCATCTACACTCTACCTTCAGAATGAGTCTATTGGTCTCCAAAATCTAGGTATTTACTGTACATCTCAGTGCCTTGCAACTAAATTTAACTTTCTGAATACATGAATGTAATGACAGCGAGATTTTGAAAATGATCAAGTCTTTTTAAATAATCTAAAGCAAACCAAACTGTATCCGATGTTGCACGTAAAAAATGACTGAAAATACGTAAAATGCAATCAAGCTATTGCTTACTGTTACACAAATGATGATGGATCAGGAAATAAGATATGTTGGTCCTTTTCAGTTAGATTTATTGTTTTATTTTCTGTACTAGCTCAGATGGTATTGGTTTCCATATATTAAAGCAAGTACACTTTAACAAGAGTAGAATTAGTCATTTGTGGAGTACAGTTTAATCATGAAAGTGGTGCAGCTTAGTGAGTTTAGTGAAAACAAGGAGGACGTAATAACTCACTTCTGATGGAATCGTTAAGGAAATTATTTTCTTCCAAACATTCTAAAAGTAATAAAACAAATTAACTTTGAGATTTCAATGGTAACATTTTATCTAGTATTTATCTTTGAAAACTCCATACTTAAAAACACCTATTTAGGTGTTTAGAACCCCATTACCGTGGATATGGCCAAATATTTCATCATGTTGTTTGTTAATTAAGAGCATCCAGTCACCTGTTAGAATTTAATCAGAACTTGATTAAATCTTTATTTCTTAGACACACACATTTACACGCAAATGATGTGCAATTTTTCTGTTTATGAAGTGAGGAACTGCATTTCAGGGTAGGCTATATGATTTATATTTTATTCATTTGCATGTGTGCTTAATAAATTCATGTTTTGTACTGAATTATAAATGGGTGTTTGCTAGTCTGTTTAATTATTAATCTCCCTTTAGCGTTTGTAAAAATATATTTTCCTCCATGATGAATGTTTGTGCAACTGAATTTATCCACACATGAATAATATAATGAAATTCAGGAATAAATGTGTTAAACAGTTCTGAAAAAAGGCTTTACAAAATAAAAAGAATGTATATTTCAGCTTTGCATTGCTCCACGGGAGAGGACTTGGAAAAGCTTCATATTTAAGGAAAATCAATAACATGCTGTTATGGAACTGAAGGCAAGGAGATAAATTCAAAAGGCATACTTGAGGTCAGAATCACTTTTTATTTGCGGTCTAATAATTAAATTGTACTTCTTTCAATGCAATAATCACATTTGCTCTAAAATGTAGCACACTTCCACAGAGATTACATTGAGAGCAGCTTGTGTGGTTATCATAACAAGATTTTGTTACACATTTGGGGATAGGGTTTCCAAGTTAATGCATATAATGGTCATTACGATGTGCATATCATGTAATTATTCAATAAGTAATACAATGTGCCAGTATTTTGAAGCAAAACATGAGGAAAATGTGCCTCATGATGCAAAAAACAAATAAACAATTCGTTCAACAATCTTTGTGTTAGAAGGACCTTTAAGGTATTTATAGTTTCCCATAATTTTTCATAACTTGAGACTGAAAGAAATCCTTAAATATTCTGAAGACCTCGTGGTCCACTTTTGATATGAACAAACATAAAGAGGAATAATTATTAATTCTGAGAGCCACCTGTGATAGAATACACATTTTAGCCGAGATATTCCTTATGGTAACATATATTTAAGCGTGTAACATCAAATTGATTTTTTTTTTCTAGGTTCATTGTTACTGATCACGTTGAATGGCATTTTGAGATGTGCACAGTCCAGTATAAATGGTGTGGTAACATAACGACTGACATTAGAATGAATTACGTATCATGCTATTGCTGTAACACTGTATAGTAGAATCTAAATACTAGATAAATAATTTTGATTTATTCAAGTGGTGATATTTCACTAATCATATAGATTTTTTTCCAACCCAGTTTCTTCAATTTTTTTTCCTCAGGTTCAAATTTTTTCTCCCATATCCCAAAGACACACGTTAGTTCAGTTAGCATTTCTCTATTGCCCTGTAGTGAATCTGTGCTGGTGTTCTGCCACAGACTTGAAAATGTCCAAAGAAAGTGGATTGGAAAGGAAGAGGAAATGGGAAAAGGTAATTATGTGATCAAAAGACAGAAGCAGGGGTCAAAAAAGAAAAAGCCAAAAGCATCATTCAGTGTCAAAATTAAAAGTGAACACACTGAAAATAGTTGTTAATTTCTTTTAGAAAACCAACTCTTAATACCATAAAACAATCTTTTACACAATCCATAATCTTGGAGGAGATGCCACCATTTTAAGGGTGGAGGATATGTGATTGCCCATCCTGACAGACTGGGGGCATTTGGTGAGAAAATCCAGTAACCAGTTGCATATGGACGGAGCAAGTCCTAGTGCATAGAGTTTTTGGATCAGCTGGTTAGGTATGATGGCATTAAATGCAGAGCTGTAGTCAATGAAGAGCATCCTAACATAGGTGTTGGGCTTTTCCTGGTGCGAGAGAGCAGCATGTAGAGCCACACAGAGAGCGTCCTCAGTTGATCTGTTTGACTGATAGGCAAACTGGTGTTGGTCTAGATCAGCTGGGATGGAGGCTTTGATGTGGGTGATTACCAGTCGTGCAAAGCACTTAAGTCACTAAGTCATTAATAGTCATTAAGACAGGTTATCCTCGGTCTTTTCGGAACAGGTACAATGGTTGTGGATTTCAGGCACAAGGGGGCTACACCTGAGGAGAGAGAGAGAAGTTGAATATGTGTGTAAATACCTCTGCTAATTGGTCAGTGCAGGCCTGGAGCACACATCCTTGCACATTATCAGGACCTGCTGCCTTCTTTGTATTGATGTTTTCGAGTGCCCGCCGCACATCATGTATGTGTGTGACCAAAGGCTGTTAGTCTCTGGTCAGCTTGAAGCTGACTGGAAGCTGGTTATTGTCCTTGTGAAACCGTGCAAAGAAACTGTTAAGTTCCTCTGCTAGGTTGGCATTATTATTGGCCAGTGTGTATTGTACATCATTTTTCTTTTTGTAATCTGTGATTAATCGGATGCCTTGCCACATCCACTGTGAGTTTGAGTTACTGTCAAAGTCCTCCTCAATCAGTTGTTTGTACATTAGTTTAGCAGACTTGATGCCCTTCTTGAGGTTAGCTCTGGCAGGTTAAGGTCCCAAAACCATTTCAAGCTCAGAGCTGCAAATGGCTCAGTAGCTGCTAGGTGGTTACTGTGTTCTGGATGTCACAAGAATTTATAGACATGTCCTTGACACCAGATGCAACCTAAGAATGGAGTGTAAAGACTGCTGAAGTTGAGGAATGAGATTAAGCATTGAAGAGGCCAAGGAAGACAGAGAAAGAAGAGAATGTGTGGTATTGGTAGTTTATAGAGTGGGTAAACTACTCCACCTGAAGAAAAAAGGACCACACCCTGCTTTGCAAGGTCCAGTGAAAAGGTCAGGTGTCACACATGTGAGCTTGGGAGAAGGTTGATAGGCTCAAATAATGCTGTTTCTCAGCTGGACCTGGACCTGTTGGTGCTGTCACCTCTCCTTTTGTCCTTGTGCAGACCAGCAGAAGAACCAACCAAACAGTGACGTCACCACAAACCCTCCTTCTGATGATGTCACTTCCGACCTTTCCTGATGACAACTTTCCTTTCATATCCCACCTACCAAAGACTTCACTTCCTTTTCTGGTCACCTTAGACCATCACCTTCCTGTCTCTACCATATAAATACCTTCTCTATTTAGTTGTGTTGTTTTTTTTTTGCTTTTTTCAGTATAAAGGGTGGCCATCCCCAAATTATTTTGAGTCTACTGCTCTCTTTATTTTCACAGGCTTTATTTTGTGATATTCTTATCTTTGATAAGAATTCCCTTGTATTCTACTTTTTCATAAACTAACATTTTGGGTGTTGTCTGTGTCTTTTGACATTTTCCCATGCCATTCATTATTGCACAGTTCAGAGCTTTATCCACTCAGACTCAGCATGTGCATAATGTCATAGGACAATATGTGTATGCAGGAGCTGCAGCATTTTAGTAGAATTTTGTTATTTTATTTCATGTTTGATTTTACTTTTGAGGGATAGGCTCTAGGAGGCCTATAACAAAGAATTGGGATGGGTCTATGTGATGTATCTCAGTCTATAAACTGTTGTTTTAGACCCTTTTTTAAATGGATAAAAATGTTTCTGAGAGCTTATGCATTATTTTTACTATAATAAAAACCTGCTGTGTTTTCTTTCTTGTCAATTTCTTTACAAACTATGAGATCTGTTCATAATTCTCCTTTTGCAGCTTGAAATGTGAGTAAGAAGGAAAAAAAAAGAATTTCATACTTTTATTTCTACTGGTTTTTGGGCAGGAGTTATGTTGTCAATTCTTGATAGCAGTAAACCTTGTAAATGCAAATAGGACAAATGCAACGTAATTGCTGATGTGTGATGATTATAACTTGAAACAAATTATTTCCTAACACTGGGGTCAGACAGGGTTTAATTAGAGGAAATACAATCAGTGTCAAATTTCTTGCAGGCTGCATGCTTGGTGCCATGCCAACCCAACTTCAAGTCTGTCGGAATGAATATGTTCATTAAATGCCAGAGGCCACTGAGGAGCGCTGGTTTGTGAGATGCTCAGGGGAAAAAAACTCAGCTTGGAAAAAGAGCTGATATTTATTTCCTTAATGTATTAAAAAATAAAACTATTTGCAAGTTATACAGAACATTTCAGACCATTATATGATGATGGTGAACCAGGGGTCTTGCTTAATTTTTAATTTTTTAAAATGAAAATATTACATTGTTTGCAAGTGTATTGCTTTTAAATCCCCTACCGTCACTTAATTTTTGAAACTAAACATACATTTTTAATTTAAAAAGATGAAGACAGATACAAAGTTTTGCAGGTACAGTAGCATATTGTTTTCTGCTAAATTAATCTACTATAGGCAGTATTAAAAAGATGAATATTTAAAGTTTAGGTACCTGACAGATCATGGATTATATTAAAATTAAATTTAAAAAGCTAGCAAAATAAAAGAAACTTGATAATTCACAAAAATGTACATGTGTGAATAATTAGCAGTTATCTTACTATTTTATCAAGACAATACATGGTGAAGAATCGTTTTAGTGTAGTCTTTCTTTATAACACTTTATAAAGGATATTTAACTCATTATAAAAATGTCCTTGCTGTACATATTACTGCATTTTAGCTGGATTGCCAATAGATTAATACACAGATATCAGTATTAAAGGGGACTTCACATTTTTTGGCAAATGGTTCATTATAACACTTTTCAACACCAGTATTGATACCATGTGTTTGTGACAGTTTAAAAAATTTGCATTTTGCATCAAAATGCTAATTTTCAAACAAATGCAAAATGCTCTAAATATCTTACGGAAAACTATTAACAGTGTTCCAAATGCCGGCACTTCATTAATATGTTTATAAATGACTTTTTCAAGAAGTAGAATTAATTTCTTGGAAAAACCAAGCCTAGCATATCTTCTTCAGCTGTTTTTTGCATACTTGTGGGAAAGTGGGATAAAGCAACATCTTTTGCTATTATTTTTCAAGAAAAATATAAAGTAGATCAATAAAGCCTAGTGCATCATTTCCAGATGCAAACCCCACTATTACTGAATTTTAAATTTCTGAAAGAATTTATTCTTATAAACTGTAAGTATAGGGAGGAGAGTCTTGTGTTTATAAACCATGTAAGATAGGCTCTGTAGGAAATGATATCTCAGATTAGACACGCTAAATGATTATAAACCTATTTTCAAATTACTCTTTCTAGAATAGTTGAAAATGTAGTCACGACACAGTTTCAGTCTCACCTTATGCATCACAGTTTGTTTGAGAAACTCCAGTTTTGTTTTCACACTGGTGTGATAAAGCACCTGCCAGGCATTACCAATTTAAAGGATAGCATTCTAAGATTAGTATAAAACAGTTTGTAATCAGAATAATAAAGGCACTTTCCTCTTTAAACAGTGGTAGTTTCAATGTATGCTTCTGCAAAAATGTTAATGTTGTGCTGACAGGACCGCAGTGTGAGACACTAGCTGTAGGACAAATGCAGGATCAGGAAAGGCCTACTGGACTTCACGTGTACCTGGTCAAAACACGGGTGTTTTCATAGCCATCTGTCGTTGTAGAATAAGAAGTGTGGAGCATTAGTGTAATGAATTCATGCATTTTATCAGAGAAGAAGATCCCGAAATAAAGTTACTGGAAAAAAAAAACAAAGTTATAGTAATCCGGGATGAATAGTTTGGCTTGTCCAGATGAAACATGTTGTAGGTGCACTCGCATCCATCATATAATTGAATTCAGGCCTTGCAGAGGAGGAGCGTTGCACATAAGTGGAACATGCCTGTGTCAGTTGCAATTGAAGGGAGGCGTGACGCGGGATTGGTTGGAAGTTACACTCCGCAGTATAAAAGGCACTACCTGCTTGCAGGGGTCATCTTTTGACTCTGTTGTAGTGGTGAATGAGAGTTTGGTGTAGCTTAATCCTTATAGTACATCAAACATAGTGGCTTGTGCCTTATTTTATATATATTTTCTTTTTGAAAATATAGATATAAAAACCTCCTAGTTATACTATCGTTTTGGTGGAGATATTTATATGATTTGAGTTTATGGGGCACTTTTTGTCTTTTTGTATATACACTGACTTTTCTCTGTAAATACAGTATTTTTGTTAATCTTATTATTGGAAGGACTGTGTTTCATGTTTAGTAGCTTCCTGGTTATATTTTCTTATATATTTTTTGTGTATAGATATACATTCTCTTTGCTGTTTTTTCATTTGTAGACTTACAATACTCCCAGTATATATTGTACAGTTTTGTTGTTTTTTTGGGACATTGCTTCTTTGGGTTTTGTGTGTCAGTTATGGTGAGGACTGTGTAACAAAGCCCACCCGATACCATTTTCTGTGAGCCTGTAAATAAAACCCAATTTTGTTTTTGCAATGCCATCTTTTTGTGTCTGTGTCTCCCAGTCTAACGCCTTACAATTCTGATCCGGAAATACTTGATGCCCAGTGTGTAGTGAGGTGCAATCTTTCCCACTACACAGGGTGTCACAACCGGTCACAGAAAGGGCACAAACCCACATTGTAAACTGCATTCTAATATCTTCTGGAGAAGCAAATACCACAGTAATTGTGTTGTTCACTTTAAGTGCAGCTTTTGACACCATTGACCTTTCTTTTCTATTAAATAGACCGGACTGTAAAATTACATTTGGTTCTCAGTCACTGTTCCTTGCATGGTTTATTTTACATGTATTAAATCAATTTCAGTGCGTACAAAAATGTATTGACAGTACTCCATCATTATATTTAGAAGTTAAACATGGTGTCAACGGGCTCAGTACTTGGACCTTTACTGTTTTGACTTAACATGCCTCCAGGAAACTATTAGTAGAAAACATAGCATTCAATGTCTCTCATTATAGACGATATCTACAGTTTATCTTTCTTTTAGATTAAGTGATGTGTCCTTAGTTAATTGTGTCAGTAAGGTAAACGAGTGGATGGTCAAGAAATCCTTGTCTCTGAATTAAAAGGAAGTATTTATTGGGAGAAAAAACAAAAACAAAATTATGTATTGTGTCACTTTTTAAGTCGGTTGGACTAACCATTAGTTTTCCTGAATCAGCATGCAACACAGGTGTAATCTTTGATACTAGCATGTCTTTTAAATCACATATTACAAAAGTATCAACCATGTCATCTATATCTTAAAAATGTTGGAAAATGAACATGTTTTCTAAATATTTAGGACACAGAGAAATAAATTAATGCATTTATTTCTAGTTGGATTGATATAAGCCAATTCATTATTCACTAACTCTTCAAATTGCTCTTTGTGCAGTTTTTAGTTACAATTTACAATGCTGCTGCAACAGTCGTTACAAGAACTGGAAAGTACAACCACATAACTCTATTATTATAACATCTATATACTGGCTTCCCGTTATGTTTAGATCTGATTTCAAAATTCTCCTTCTTATATATAAAGCCTTAAATGACCAAGGTCCTGCTTACTGTTTTAAAAATGCTGGTCTTTAAAAGATTCCAGTATTTGATAAAAAAAAACGAGGTCAAGCTTTTAGTTACAGGGCCCCATAGTTGGGCTATTATCTATTTACATGTTGTTACAAACTCCACAAAGAGCCATAGCAAGGTTTGGGGCAGCCATCCGTATAATTGGTATCCTGGCTGCAAAGTCGAGAATATGTTACACAGCACTGATGTGTACAAAACCAAGTCCAAAACAGAACTGAGGGAATAGGAAAAAGGTGGAGGCTTTTAAAGGGGAAGACAGGAAGTGAGGTCAAAGGGGTCAGGCTCATAAGGGTCTTCAACCATAGGCTCAAGCCAGGACGTGACATCACAGGGGCTGGAGCCGGCAAGGTCTTCTTCCATAAGCTCGGACCCGGAAGTGACGTCAAGATGGCCAGGTGAAATCTCCCGTGAATAGTCTGCTGAGAAGGGAGAAAAAGAGTCAGTGCACTCTGCCACATTCCGGTCTGCCTCGAAATTGCCCTTACTCAAGCCCTTTAGTTGCCTCCCATGAGCACATGTGTGACAGTGTATAACTGTCTAAACTACAGCTATCTGAGAGAAGGTTTTCAGCTAGTGCTTGAACATGGAGCATTTTTCTACAACATGATCAGAATGGTCGAATTTTAAAGGTATAAGTCTATTTTATAAGCAACTGAATTTACATAACAATGTCAATAAATGCATACATTTACTCTGGTTGTTTCCTTGGTTTACACCTACACTGTAAATGAACTATATAAAATAAATTTATTTTGATACATTCCGGTTCTTCTTACAATCTTTGGGTTGAGCCATCACCCTTGAAATTCCTGCATAAACAGTATAACAACTGTCCAATCTTGTTGAATACAGGTCATCTAATTTCTTAGTCATCCTTCAGCACATTTTGTTTATTGTATATTTTTGTCTCTGTTGTTCACTAGATCTTTGTCTGGTTTCCTGATATGCCTGAGCAGGTTTCTGACCGATATTAACCCTTTATGCTATTTCTTTAAGATGAATGCTACATTTTAATATGAAAAGCATATCAAAACACTGTATCTTTAATTGACTATGTAAGCCATAAGTCTAATTTTTCTTCCACACCTCTTTGGGTTTTCCAAATAGGTTAGTCACTCTTTGTACAAGGTGGGGTAGAATGTCCCCTTTCAAACTAGAGTAATTCAAACAAACTCTCCCAATTCTTATATCTTATCATCTGCGATTACCAATTCTTGTCTCCATCTTCAAGTGCTTGCCCTTAACAGGACTTCCAACTTCATATTCAGTGGGTTGTTATGGAAGTGACAGCTTTATATTTTTTCCAGTGGTTGCTTCCATCCAGGCATCAGAATCGCTTCTGGGGACAGGACATCCGTATATACTGTATGTAATGCACATATCAGATTATATCTCCTTTTGGCTATCTCTACTGTAGTATCTACACAGCTGTCAGGTATTCATGGTGATTCTGAGTCTGAATATCGTTTAGTGCGTCAGAGTATGCAGTTTCTGAGAGTGGCTTGTCAGAAGCTTATGGGGCAGATACACTATAATTTTGAGTCACCTGCTCCTTGGAGATGAACAGAAGTATTGACTGCTGCAGATTTCAATGACAATCCTCTTTATTTTAGGTGCCTTTGCCAGACACCCCTCTGTGTTCCCTGTTAGGATCATGAAGACTCCTGCCACATTGGTGGTATCTGGTCACATCTGTGATCCCACGTTAGAGAATCTCTGAAAGTTACTAGATATTATTCAAAGATATCATATAATGATGAAAGATTGAATATTTTTTTCACAATACTAAATTATATGGTATTTTTCTACACATTTTTCCCTATTTTATTCAAAAACTAAATTATAGGGTACTTTTCCACCCATTTTAACCAGACCCCACTTGAAAAATGTCATTTTATAGGTTTGATATTAGTCTTTAAATGGTATAATGTCTATCAACCACTACATTATGTGAAACATGATTGTTCAATGTCATAATTTTTACTGCACTAGTCTTCAGAAAACTTGTTTTGTTTTATGACAGGTATAAATTATGTTTCTGTTTCACTTTTTTCGGTTTAGATGACATTGCTCAAACACAATACACTCTACACAGGCACATGCAAGCTGTTAAGACCTTTCATATATTAACTGCTTAGTTTCTGCTGGCAGTCCTTCTTCTTATCAGAATTTGTAATTTTACTTTGTTTCATTTATGTGAGCATAGTTGGTGTCATACAGGGACAGATTTATCAGCATGCCAAGCAGAATGGAGAGAGGGTTACACCATTCACAATTCTAACTTACATACTAGTTCTCAGAACGGTGGAAGTTTTGGCCTCATCTCCGGTCTGTCCAGACTCCTCTCCTTAAACTCTGCATATCATAAAAAAAAAGCGGCTGGAAGTTGTCATCATTTGTCTGGCAGCCTACCTAAAGGGCACATCTTAGAGCAAACCTGAAGACATCATGCCTTTATAGCTTGCTTTAAAAACACCAAACTAAGGTTAAACAGGGCGTTCCCATTTGGAACTCATTTTCATGTTTATCATTTCTCATATTTGATACTAATTGTTTATGATGAAATACACTAAATTTTACTTCAGTGTTTTAGTTTTACTATCGCTTGTTAAGCATATGTCTTAGAAACATTTGGGCGAGAGAGGTTTTCTGATATCTTCAACACCTTATTTCTATTACTAACACTATTGCTACACAGAAATCTGGTTTCACAACATACTGTTTTGCAATACATTTTGTTTATCTCAAATGGTTATTTGGACTGTATATTTAGATTTATACAGATTTTAATTCCATAAAGAGAAAAAAAGAAAGTTCTAAAACAGACTTGAGAAGCATTAAAGTGCATTGTATGATACAAGGACAAGGTAAATGAAATGAATGATTTTGTTTTTAGTCATTAACTTCCAAGAAGAAATTTAAATTATTTTTTTACATTCGTACTTGAGGACATAAAGTTAAGATCTGGCTGCTCTCAAGGACAGAAAACTTTGCAAACATTCATAAAGGCTTATTACAGCATAAAATAAATTGTAGGAACAGATCATAAAAGCTGACGCTCTCAAGTCCTTCACAGCTCATTGTGACACTGTCTGTCATCAAAACATTCTGTGTATAAGAAATTGATAAGCTCTAATGGACTGCATGTCTGCCCTTACCATAAAGCTCCCTTACAGTGTGTTGTTATATTCCTGGGACATAAACCTCTAACATCTGCATGTGCCCTTGTGGTTGGCTCTTTAACAATTTTTTTTTTTCTTTTGCATAAACTACTATAAAATACTGTTAACATCATTTACAAGTGAGGGTGCTGTTAATCTCAGGATTTCCTGTTAATTACAGTGACATTTTAATATATGCAAGCTGTGCATGTTCTTAAGAAAGGTCTTAGATTAGCAGCAAATGCTCTACAGACCAAGGTTAATTTGATAATCAGGAGCTCATAAATTGCAGACTACAGTGACAATATCTTTTAATTTATTTAAATTGGTATTTTATTTATACATTATGCTTCCATTTCAGATTCTGAAGGTGATGCTGAAGCTGTTGATTTTAGGTGTAAGTATTAAACTAGCCTCCCTGCAGATTTATACAAATGCTTATTGTTTTTAGTGGGTTCCCTTGTACTTGGTGCTAAGTGTTTATTTCTGAAATAAGGTAAGTACTGTTGCATGCAAGATTATTTGTGCCAAAATGAAATACAATACAGTGTGTTAACTATGTTAAAATGCAATACATATGCAAGTGGATACTTCATTCTGGCACAGTTTTATTATAATTATAATTAAAGACATATCAACCAAGTAATCGATGTGCCATATTCACTACGGTACACAGTGTTCATGTCGGTTGAAAATGCAATACAAAGACACATTGTATTTTAATTCATGTTCATAGATGGCATGTCATGACTAAAAGAAAAGTAGACCAATTGCATTTCGCTTAGCGGTACAGCATTTTGATTCGAGATCACACTTTCAATGTGTCAAAACTAAAAATAATCAAATGAGCAATCGGCATCAAAAGGTGGGGGCAGGGGGACGTCAATAGTCGGGAAAAGAGGCATCCCAACTGTGACTGTGTTGTACTTGGAAAGGAGGCGAACTGAGAGTTGATAAGGTGGAGGTCTGCTTTCTCACTGAACAGGTGAAAGCTGGAGATCTAAATGACAATTTCATTCTCTTGTGTGTCAAAAGACAGGAAAAACTATAATATCTGGTTATCATAGAGGGTAAGAATAAAAAGCTATTATAGAAACCAAACTCGGTGACGCTAACAAATGTAATATATAAAAGAGTGTCATAATGAACGGACAGCATATATCAGATTTTTTTTTCAAAGTGTAATTTCTGCATTTATTTATACTCCATATTGAAAAGCCAATCATATAAAATTTTGTTTCCTCACTTAATACATAGAAAATGTAGTTGTTTTTTTCCAACTATTCATGTCAGTAACGTTGTTATTATGTAGTAATCTTGCTAATCCAGCAAAGAGAAATTATTAAAAAGTAACTGAAATTGGGGGTCATAAATAATATATTTCTCATGCAATATCAGCAAAAAAACTCTACCTTTGAACCCATCAATGAATGATGATGAGATTAAAGCAAATCCCTGTTCCCCTGCACCATTAGTTCAGTAACTGGACACCGATGAGTTACACACATGAGTGCAAAGCTCTTAGAGACAACATTGTGCTGCTAAAATTTCTTCAGTTGAATGACAGAGCTTAATTTCCACTATATATTTTGTTAAATTTTTTTCTTCAAAAATTTGTGTATCCAAATTAAGTTGTACGAATATATTGATACAATAAATTATTTACTAAAAATTGTAAAGATGTTCATATCTGTTATGTGTTGTTCAGGCATTTTTCCTGTTTTTTTTTTTAATTGTAAGAAACTGTTCCCAACACTAACATTGAGAATTTTACAACTTTAATGGCCATTTTCCAGGTTCACCCGGGTTGGTGGTCCACCAAATGTTTTCCACTTTTCCGCCGTTGTGCCAGGCACTATATCTAGGGTTGTCTGAATGACTGCAGGATTAGGCAATGACCACCTCCTCTTTTAGTTCTAGCAGACCCCCTATAAAATAATAATAAACTCTAGACCCAAGAATGCTACTGATGCTGAAGCAAGAATTGTTGTGAATCAATAATGAAAAGGTGTTCAACCCTGAAGACTCATGCTGAGATTTTTTGACTGTTGAGCACTGCATTTAATGTGGCAAGGGCAGGGCTGGCTCAAGGGCATATTGCGCCACTAGGCAGAATGACCAAAAACAGACATCGAAAACAGTGTCCCACTGATTTGATCCACACTATTGGGGATCCCCTTTTGTGGATTATTACAAATGCGATGATGATGATGAAATTGATGTGGGTGGAGTGTACCCCTTGGAGATTGGTGCCCACTCAATCACATATGAAATGGCTTTATTACGTCACCCAGGGCATGGTGTCTCTAGGTGTTGGCTCTGAGTACCCTCTGGGAGGTAGCAGCATAGCATGTCCTAGGAACACAGTCATTAAATTGTGAAACTACAAAATAACGAAACAACACATTTAAAAATAAATGATAAAAAAATTAAGGTAACATCATTAAATTATTAACCTGACACGCTCATGTACTGACACATGAAGCCTCTAAGAACCATGACAAAGTAACAGAATACATTTATAAGATGCAAATAAAAAAGAACAAACTAGCCCAAATTGTAACATCTACTGCCCTAGACGTCCTTTGGGATGAAATCTATTCTTCTGCTGATGTCTAGCACAACCTTTATCCATTATTTTCTTTAGCATTCCACTTGGTCTCATCACCTTCACTTCTGTCACATTATCTAGTTATCTTTACATTAGAAGCACAATTAAACCATGCCATGTCTAACAATTATACTCTGCATATCAGCAAATACAGTTAAAGTTCATTTATTAAACCTGTAGATTGCCATAAGCCTCAGTAGTGCACTGTGTATGGTGTCACACTTATTTTTGTTTGCTTTTGATTATTTTGTGATGTTTTTCTCTGTTACTGTTTTTGTTAAGTTTATCTGATATTTGGTTTGTCTTAATTGCCTTTTAAATGACTTTGTTATTGTTAATATATTAATTCTCTATGCATTTGTGTTATACCTTGAGCCCAAGGGGGCAGGGCTTCCTGACACAGTTTTGCTCAAGGTCTATTTAAGGGTTTGATATGCCTTTGGCAAACTGCCAAAGAATTTGCTTTTTCATCTTTTGCTGTTCAGCTTCCTTTTGTGCTTCCCTTTTTCAGGTTGGTGTTCTAATTTGATTTTGGATTTCTGAGGTTTTTGACTAAAGGTTTTGTATCAAGGATTTTGGATTGAAGATTCTGAACTTGTTTAATTTTGAAGATTTAATATTGAGTTCTTCTGCTATTCTATTCATATTTTTTTACAATTTTGAATTCTTTAAACATTTGTATATACTGTGGACATTCTTGATTTTATTTAATAAATGACATTTTTAATATAAGGCCTTGTTATTTTAGGTTATGCCTTTGGTGGTTCTCCTCCAAATTTCTGGAATTTGCTCTTTTAGTCATCCACTTTGAGATTTTTTGGGTATGCAGAAGCCTATGGTCATTCTTTAAAGCATTTAAACCTTTTTAAATTTATTAAGCCTAAATCATATTATAGATGAGGCTGTAATAGTGGAAATTAGGTCAAAAACTTGGATAAGTGCCACCATACTGATAGTTTGCATAATCAATTGACAATAAACATAAGAAAGCAATATACAGCAATATTTTCCCTGCCCAGGATTTATTCCTGCCTTGCACCTTGTGTTGGCTGGGATAGGGTCCAGCAGACCCCCGTGACCTTGTGTTAGGATATAGCTGATTGGATAATGGATGGATGGGTTTTCCCTGCCTATACAATGTTCTAACTGTTTTGTGACTAAAATTAAACTTGTCATGATACTCCAGCTTTCAGTGCCCAATCTAATCATAAACCCTTTATGTGTGATCTGTTTTGCCACAGTCAGGTTTTTATTTTTCCCAGGCTTTTTTTATCTTCTGTTTTTCAGTTATTTCTGTTATTTTTGACTTATCATGTTCCTATGTAATTTCTTTTATGTTTGTCTGTGATTTAGTAATTGTCAACTGTTACTTTAATTGTGCTACCATTCTATGTAGTTTGTGGGAGGAGCTCCAGGGGGCGGGGCCACCCTGACATCACTGCTGCTGGGATCTCCCTCTGGCTACTTGTTGAGTCAGTGAGAGAATCTCAGCAGTGGATCATTAAAGTGTGAAGAAGGTGATTTGCTATTTTTCTGTTGTTTTCTGCTCTGTCTTTAGATTGTTGATACTTGGCCACTTTAGATATATTTAGTTATGTTTTCTAATTTTATTAATAAATATCCTTCATTTACAAAGATAATTTGTTTGACTTGCCCTTATTAACAAGAGCTTGACAATTCTTTCTTTTATAAGAGATTTTAATATAACTTGTATTTGGGCCTGTGTATGCCAAAGCCAGCAGGTAATAGGACAGTACCTGGATGGAGATAAGCATCTTCCAGGCTTGCCAACTTTAGTAGCTCTCTTTGGGGACAAAACACCCTTTCACTATGTTTAATACTTCAGTTTACAATTTACACTCAGTTTAATGAACATGAAATATTCTATTTACCTTAGGCACTGTGTGTTGAAATCAGTCTGATTTCTCAGCTTTGTCTTGCTTGTGGGCTGTTTGCTATGGACTCTGTGGCTTTCTGTTGTATCAGATATTTTTGGGTTTCTGTTTTTCATATACAATTAACTAAGAATACAAAACATGTAAAATGAATAATATTGCAAGAACAATAAGTATACCTATACCAGTATGTACGTTATTACTGAATGTGAAAAGGCTGGGCTAAATAGAAGGAGGAATTATATAGTCTGATGGCTGAAGGCAAAAAAGAGCAAAAGTAAGGCCTCTTAGCACACTGTGTTGTAATGAGCAGACCTCCGTCATAATGCATAGCTGCTTCTCTTACTTCTACTTTCTGGCAGACAGTACAGGACCATTAGCTCTCATACTAGTAGATTCAGGAATAGCTTGTACCCACAGGTCAGAGGGTTGCTGCACAGTCAATCATAAGAACAAATATTGTGTGTGTGTGTGTGTGTGTATTGTGGAACTAGACCCGGACACAGACAGGCAGACGGTTTCTCACCCAACACACTCATTTTATTTACAGTACTATTTACAAAAGTCAGTGCACAACCCAGTGCATCCAGCACCGATCCCCCAAAGTCCAGGCCTCACAGTCTCTGGTGCCTTTATCCTTCTGGCCGCCTCCACTCCTCTCTCTGAGCTCCGTCCTCTTCCACCCGACTCTTGCTACTGAATGAAGGGAGGCGGTCCCTTTTATAGCAACCCGGATGGGCTCCAGCTGCTTGCTGGCAATCTTCTGCGGACACACCCCCGTGTGGCGGAAGTGCCGGCTGCGCACCCGGAAGCCCTCTGGGTGTCCCTGCTCCTCTTCCCCCCAGCACTTCCTGGTGTGGCGGAAGTGCTGAAGTCCAGGGTTGTTCAGGCACCGGGGCGCCGCCTGGCAGTGGCCACGGGCCCCTACAGGGTTGGGCTTCCAAGCCCTTTACCCGTGGCCCCCAACAAAATCAGGGCGGTCGCCCCCTCGTGGTCGTCCCGGCTGAGCTCCACCCCCAGCCGCATGCCACAGTATATATATAAATAAATATACTGTATACATATATATATATATAGTGAAGAAACAAACAAGAAAGCCACTATAAAGAATTGGGGAATCCATCCCATATACTCTGAAAACAATCTTTACAAACAAAAAAAGTAATAACGTAAGACAGGGCCAAAATCTTAACTGCTAACAAAATTAAAGCTTGGGTTTATATAGGAGCGAAACAGGAAGGGATGGGATCTCAGGCAGAAGTGAGGTCTGCAAGAGGGCATGACGGAGAGGCGGAAGTAGGTGGATTCTTAATTGGTTTTTCCTTTCGGTGGTTTGTGAAAGAGGGAAAAAAGGTGTAAATACTCTGTACCTTACTCTTAGT
Organism: Polypterus bichir lapradei; assembly: GCA_026402145.1. Lineage (NCBI taxonomy): Eukaryota > Metazoa > Chordata > Cladistia > Polypteriformes > Polypteridae > Polypterus > Polypterus bichir. Next base: position 26,520,988 of record JANRMT010062791.1, read on the forward strand.
TAAGCCTTTAGACTGCCTCCCAGGCGCAAGTGTGTGACTATATATGTATGTATGTATGTTTTAATGTAAATATGTGTGTGTATCTGTTGCATGCTTTCTATGTATTCTTTTTTTGTCCACTGTGATAAAATCCAATGAAAATTAAATCAGATTATGTGTACATGCTTATTTTTTGGAAATTTTGCCTCTAAGTTCTCAATATGTACCATCTAAATATAAAATTTAATCATGTTGCATCCGTATTTGATGTACTCTTCTTTTCATTCTATTAATAGAATTTGACTATGAAAATAAACATACAAAAGCAAATTGATATATGAGGAATTAATAAAGCATACTTAACTTCCTATTTCAGGAAAAATCTGACAGGTTTATTACATTATATGACTTTATAGGGAACAGATGATACTCAACTCTATTTCAATGTTAAAAGTGGAACTTCATCAGAGCTTTCTCAGCTCACAACCTGCCTTAGTGAAATTAAAACCTGGATGTAGCAGAACTCTTTAAAATTAAATTGCAACAAAACTGAACTCCTGCAAATTGGGACTAAAATGCAACTTAATAAAATGAGCTCCTTCTCAGTCCATCTTGGCGGTGATCTCATCAGACCTGCCTCTACTGCAAAGAATCTTGGTGTCATTTTTGATTCCTCCCTCTCTTATTCCACCCACATAAACCACATTTAGAAACTTTCTTACTTTCACCTCCGTAACATATCCCGTGTTCGCTCTTTCCTCTCCTTTTCTAATGCTGAGAAACTTGTCCATGCTTTTATCACATCCCATATCGATTATTGTAACTCGCTGTTGGCAGGTGCCCCTTCTAATCTTATATCACAGCTCCAGCTTATTCAAAACTCAGCTGTAAGATTCCTGACTCGAACCAGCAACAGCGAGCACATAACACCCATCCTGCTCCGTCTTCACTGGCTCCCTATGTCTTACAGAATCGAATATAAAATCCTACGAATAACCTACAAAGCCTTAAATAACCTTGTGCCAAACTACATCAGTGACCTTCTCCATCACTATGTGCCTGCCCGCCCACTAAAGTCCTCTGATTCTGGCAATCTTGTTGTGCCCCACACTAACACTACACTCCATGGTTGACAGGGCCTTCAGCTTTATAGCGCCCAGACTCTGGAATGACCTTCCAAAATTAATTAGATCTGCTGACTCCATGACTTCTTTTAAAAAACAACTCAAAACTCATCTGTTCAGGAAGGCTTTTAGCTCTACTTGACTTTATTATCCTTCTCTCAGTTTACCTCTCTGTCAAGATGCTCTTGTAACCTGTATGTGTGTGTGCTAGACCATCAATTATGTTGTCTGTTAGGCTTTCTCTGAATTTACTGTCTTAATCTTCTTTATTTATTTATTTGGTTTGTACAATGCTATATACTGTGTACCCTGCCATTCTTTCTTATATTCTGTAAGTGCCTTGAGCATGGGAAAGGCGCTATATAAATAAAATGTATTATTATTATTATTATTATTATTAGATAGACAAACAAAAAAAAAGATTTTGAGTATAGATTTTTAAAGTCTACAGTTAGTTTAACACAGTGGAGACCCCTGCTGGACATGTAGTGCATAGGTACAGGTAGCTTTGAATCAAAGAACTTTTATGTTCACTTAAAGTGGAATACTTATTTATTCACATTGAGATTTGATTAATGCTCAGCCATCTACCTTTTGTCTTGAACATTTATATATTTGTTTTTAAAATGTATTTAATTAGGAGTAATAGGTGTTCATTATTTTTAGAGTTTTTGTTTCTGCAAAGTAGAAACCCTTACAATGTGTCATTTTTCCATCTGTGTGTTCTGTCAGTAGAAGGAACTATATTTACATGTACTGAAAAGACACATTCTTCAGCAGTTCAGTTTCCTTTCATTACTGTTTTTTTTTTTTTTTTTACTGTGGTATTAATACACAGTAAGATTAGGGAGATTGGTGGTTTGGGCATATAGTGATAGTACCTTTGGCTGTTGCTCAGATGAAGTGTACCAGGCATGCCCCACTGGGAAAAGTACTCGGAGAATGTCTGTAGCAATAGAGTTGTCTGATTAGCCCATCTCATAGTGCTGCTATTGGAACCTTTACCAGAACAGGCAGAAGACTGTAATGTTAAGTGAAAACATTAAGTTGACAATTGACCCAGTGGTGTCATGGTTGATGGTTTTGTTCACAGAGCCAGGAGCTAGAGGTCAGGTGCGGGTCTAGTTGCTGCCTGTATGAATGTTGGTTTCCTCCCACTTTCCAAAGACTTGCATATTGACTAAATTATGTGGAAGGAATATTGTGGCAGACTCCTGTGCCATCTAGCATTAGTTCCTGTCTCGAGCTGCACGCTGCTGGGATAGGCTTCAGATCCATTTTACTTCATGGTGGTGTCAAGGATGCCAGGGGCCACGACCCGGCCGGGACGCCTTGGAGGACCGGAAGTGGGCGTGCGCCCAGCTGGGATCACGTGGGGGCCGCCTTCCTGGTTGCATTGGGGGCCACGGCTGCAGGGCATGGAAGCCCCATCCTGTAGGGCCTCGTGGTCACCGCCAGGAGGCGCCCCAATGCCTTGGGAATCCTGGACCCCAGTACTTCCGCCACACCAGGAAGTGCTGGGGGGAAGAGAAGCAGGGACACCCGGAGAGCTTCCGGGAGAACAACCGGCACTTCCGCCACACTGGGGCGTGTCAGCGGGAGATTGCCGGGGAGCACCTGGAGCTCATCCGGGTGTGGATAAAAGGGGCCGCCTCCCTTCATTCAGGGCGAGAGTCGGGAGGAAGGAAGACGGAGCTGGAGAAGGCAAGGAGGCGGTCTGAAGAAAGAGAGAGAAAGGCATTGTGTGGCCAGGACTTTGGGGACTTTGGGGGTTTTGTGGTGCACTTTATTATACATAGCTCTGTGTAATAAACGTGTTGTGGGTGACATGAACGTGTCTGCCTGTCTGTGTCCGGGTTCAAGTTCACAGTGGAAACAAAGTTTTGTCAGAAGTATTAGCATTTATTTTACTGTCTAATTCAAAAACATTGTAAAAGCTGCTGTTATGTGTTTCTATGTGTGAATTATATTAGGCAATATAGATAACATCTATTGACATCAAAATAACATTGAATGCTTTCACTGCAATAAACTGATTTAGAAAGATGGAAATACAATTTACTGAACATAAAAATGTTAGTAACGTGGCATATTTTTGGAAGAATACTGCAGCAGTCATCATTTTTACTCCAGTACAATAATAATAGCTGAAATAGGTAATGGGTGCATAATATATTGCCAAGGAGTTATTTGCACACATGGCGGCTTCACCTGTCTCATGCAAGTAAGATGAAAATCAGGTGGATGGATTAAAATTCTTATGACCTCATTAAAATAAGATTTCTAAATACTGGGATGAGGAATGTGTTTATCCTTCCTGGCAACAGCATAATATTTATACAGTTCAGTCAGTTTTCATTGATACCATTTTTATCTTGAAATAAATGTCATTATTATAAGAACTTTTTAAAACTACCATCTTGGAAATGTAATATGCTGGCAGATCTTTATTATTGGTATAATGTGTGATTACTTTTAAATACTTTATGTTTTTCCTTACAGCATTTGTGATCGTAAAATATCCTGCACTATTATCTGTCATGATCTATCTGCTTACAAATCATTACCAGGCATAACAGACCTCAAAAAAATGAAACTTATACCTACACTGCAACACAGTTCTGAACCAAAAGGGTAGGTCTTGCAGCTCCCAAGCAGCCTAGTCCAAACCTAAGATGCAAGATTATGGGCTGCAGTATTGGGGTAACGGCCCCATGTAAGTCACAAATATCCACAAAGGGAGAGGGAAAATAACAAAAAAACCTTGAAAAACACAGCAAACCTACTTTCATTTTTAAAGACTTATTAAGAATTCAGAAATTGCACAAATGAAAGCAAAAGAGAAAGGGAATCAAAGAGCAAACCTGAAAATGAACAAATCAAATATAAAACCATTAAAAATACATTTTAACAAAGTCAGAAGTCAAATAACCAGGAATACCTAAAATCAAAAACCAAATCACAGAAGATAGATGCAACAGTGAAGCAGACATTTCATGAGGTTGCTTCACCTTAAATAGCACTACTGACATTTCCTCAACTGCATCATCAGGTGGCCCGACCCCCTTGGCTGAGCAACCAGAATACAAGCAACACAATTTAAATAACCAGACACACATAAAAATACTAACCTTATAGGTAAGTACAAGATAATAATTAAACAAAATGTTCATTAACTTATAAGACAAACAACAGAAGCCCAATCAATAATATTTACAAAATAATTAATAAAAAGTAGTAAAAGTATTACACAAAAAGAAAACTCACTTAAACCGACAATGAGACCCTGGCTAATCCTTGACATTGTCATGGGGTAATGGTCAGCTCAGAGCTTTCAAAGTGTGCTCAAAATTTGTTTCCAGGAGCCAGTATATGGCTTGTGGCTGTTATAATATTATTTTTTTACAAATTTTTGAATTTTTGATTGGTTATTATGTTTGTGGGCTGCTGAATCCATTTCTAAAGTTAGTTTTTTGTTTCAGGTTTACTTCAGTATAGCTGACATTTATTATCACCTTTCCCCAATGCCATTTTGTTTGTTAGGGCCACCAAGATTTTGTAGAGTATTTACCACCCTGTTACCACAGAAATCAGACCAGAAGAGTGTGCTTGCCTGACATCATCATCATGATGGGATACATGTCAGCAGGTATATTATAAGAACAATTTTAGACATGTAAAATTATGGGTAGATCTTTTGAAGTTTGAGTGGATTTTGTTTAGAGAATTCTAATTTAAAGAATTAATTGGCTACGAGTTTTGACTGAGAGGTTTGGTTTCTTCTGCTTCCTGCTTAAAATTTTTTCTGCTGGTTCCTTAATCAGAACAATGGTGTTCCAGACTAGGGTGCTGTTTAGTACTTGATCTTGTTAATGTTAATGATGGATGTTAATTAGTAAATAGTAGTAGCAAATTGCAGAAAATTCAGTAGAGGATCACACTGCATCCACATGCAACACATTTCATCAACACTTAGTGTTGACAATGCATAGACATGGAGTGTTAGGATCTACAACTCTTCTGATTTTTCTGTGCAAACTCTTATTGAGTTTCTGACAACTACATATGTTTTATATGATTTTGAGACACAGAACTTTGATTTTGATTTCTATACCATTTTGTTTATTGCATGGGCAGTGCAATTTTAGACAGTTGTTTCAGCCATTTTCATGGTGAACACAGATGTAACATCATTTTAGTGACAATATAAAAGTCACACCGCACGTTTCTGGGGTATCTGAGCTTGAGGGATAAACCTTCTTTCACTATGCTAATAAGAAACTTTATTTTGTCTTTCCTGGATTTCAAATCTCTGTTCTTGTTTTTGTTTCTGAATTTTTTAATATGTATTGGTTTTGATAAAAGATCTGTATGACTCATTTTGGTCTATTTGCCATTGTTGAATTATAAATCAGACTGTCATTTTCAATTTTCTTTTACTGCGTATTGAGAGTCAGGTCATGGAGTAACCATGCTTTATTTTCTTTTTTTTATTAGCATTTGTTTGCGTAAGACTTCATTTAAGTCATTTTAGTGATTCATTTTGCATTTAGACTTCATCAAGTGCAGCACAGATTAAATGAGTTCTTGTAGTTTATTAATAAAAAATTACACTTACAGTAGGAAAGCTAACTGTAATAACACTGGTGTCATCATTAGTGTTTTTTTTCATCATGGCTTAGGTTAACGTTCTTTGTATTTTTTTTTAATTTAAAGTATTTGTCATGTGTTTATATAATTTTTGTTAATATTGTTTTGTTCATGTTTTGTTTAATATCTATGTGTAATGTGATGTGATGTTCTCTTACGTATCTTGTGTTATGTAGTTGGTTCCCCAAGAGGTGGGTCATGCTGACCTCACCTGGTTTCATAGTCAGCCTTGAAAGAGGCCTCAGTAGCAGTTCAGTAGAGTTCAGAAGAGTTATTATCTATATTTTTTTATTTGTATTGCTGATTTCTTTTTATCCGTTTATTAAATTATGCTTAAGAATTGTGATTTGGGTCTTGTTCATTATAGAGTACCTTTCAGGCAACTCCCATTTTTGTTCTTTTGTGCCTTTTTTGTTGTATTTTCTATTCTATTCTCTTCTATATTAGATTCTTGCTTCAAATTGTTTATCAAACCAAGTTTTTCATGGTTTTCCTTTCCCCAGAGAGGTATTTTAATATATTTTGGGAATTTGAAATTAAAAAGTGTGTTCCCCATTTCTTTGGGCCCAGGCAGGCCAAAAGCCTACCTGTGGAGCTGGAAGGTCAACTGTCTAGGGTGAAGGCATGGGGGAAGGCCCCTGAATGGCTTTGAGGATC
>JANRMT010062791.1:26543959-26576189 GCA_026402145.1 Polypterus bichir lapradei
ACAAACATGCAAAAGAATAAGAAATCAGGAAGGGGGCAAATAGTTTTGCACACCGTTATAACAAATTATGCTATTAATAACTTTGCTGAGATTTGCAGAGAACTCGGGTGGTAGTATGTGTATTCAGGTGAGTTCCTTTGAAACAGGTACTCTCTGCGATACGAAATCCATGTAGGCTGATTGGAAGGGGTAGTGTGAAGACCCCAGGCTAGATGAAAGTAAATCCAAAAGATAAAGATAAGAATAAAATTCTAAATTTGTTTACTTAGCTTCAGTACTGTTAAGCAGTATATATTTTTATATATATATATATGTATACATTGTGAGGTTTCTGAATTCTTTTGGAACCCCCTCCAATGGGACGACACACCGAAGTGCAATTACCATGTCTGTTTAGTGCTGCTTGTCCATTGCTGACACAACTGCAGGTTCGCAATGCTGCAGCATTGCGCCACGGAGACAGCTACGAGCCAATCGAAATGGTGCTATAGGTGCCTGTCACCGATGGGTGATGCATGGAACCTTGTAAATGCAGGGAACAGTATAACTTGGCCACTGACTAGGTCCCAACCCTGCCCGTTTGCTGTGTTTTTGTATAGGAGAATGGTAGATCCCGCTACAATGAATAACTGTGATGTTCCTGTTTCAAGCAGAATAAAGCTGGTTTTGCTAAAGTAAGTTCTAAAGTTTGGGGTGCAAGAGAGTGACTCATGTGTCACAATTTATAAAAGAAAAATGTAACAAAAGATTTAACAAAACAAAACAGCAGTGAGACAATCTTGCTGCTGGTTGCTACAAGTGCAGCTCCCATCTAAATAAATAGTACTGATTTTATCAGTGTGGTGTGGATTACGAGCTATAAACAGCTGCAGTAAAGAACACAGATAAACACTGAAGTGTGAACAAGGTTTTAGGAAACAGTATTCCTTGTTTTCCACAGAAAAAAAAAATCAAAATTCCCCAAATAAAACTCATCCAAATCAAAACTTGCTTGTTTTGTTCATCACAAGCTGTAAATAAAATAAGCTGTTCCTGTATGATTTGTGTTCTTGGTAAAATTACTGCATGTTGGAATACTCACAGTCCAGAAGTATCCAATTACATCTTAAAGGATCTAATTGTTCATAGACATTAATCCAAGAGAGTGATATAAAAGATTTTAAAGCATTATATATATATTATTAAATAAAACAATGGAGACCACCATTAGTATAACAGCAAGAAATTGGAAAGATCAGAACTTATTTCCAGAACCAATGACTGGGAAAAGACTAACAGTAATCTTATATGAGCAGTAAGAATTTAACATTTTAGTGTTAATTCAAAAAGCCCACACAGTTTGGAAACCACAACACAATTACCTACTTCCATTGAAGCTAAAAGCAGAATCATGTTGTAATGATGCTTCTTTTTAGCAGGGAAATGGCCCCTGGCTCAAAACAGATGAAAAAATTAATATCAAATTTGAATTTCGAAATGGTGGAAAACTGTCATATCCCGTCCAGTAAGCTGGAGTTAAGAGATTCTCCTTTCTTTGATAGCCAACTCAACCAAGGTATAGCTGGAAAAGACCATTATTCTAGAACAACTCAGTCACTGCCTAGACCCTAATTCCATACAAACTCTCGCTGACATAAAGAGGGTTGTGCAGAAGAGGTCCCCTCCCAGTTTGATCAAGGCTGAAGTCTTTTGCAAAGAAAAATGGAATTAAATAGAATAATCTACAAACTCTAATAAACAGACTTACTGTGTGATCAAAGAACATATTTTTCCATAAAGCAGTAGTGCTATAGTTAATTATTTGTGATAATGAATGTGTTGCTGTCTAAGCGTAACGTCATATATTAAATGAACGTAGCTTGTTATGAAATGAAGAATTTACCTGAAAGCAGCACACTTTTTGCAGCAAGGCATGTAAATGAACAGATGGGGCTTGTTAGATCCTCATAACTGTACTGAGTTATGGTTTTATTATCAGAAGATCTGGTGGAATCTTTATTTATTTTGTTACCAATTTGAGTTTTTTTATCATTTCTTTTGTGACAAAGTTTTGGCACCATTTTTGGTTTGGTACTCATAAATGTGGTCATATCACGATTGTTTTTATTCTTGATGGTGGTATGGGATTTCACGTCATCATGTCAGTTCTATTTAGGATTGTGGCATGCATTGCTGGGGTATCCAATCCTTTGGATTTCAGAAGTAAACTCGTTTGCTAATGATTTGTGCATTCATTCTAGTATGGGAAAGGAATTATTAATTATGTGTTTGACCATTTGTTTCCATTTGTGATTACAATTTCTGGCTTTCATTTCAGCTTTATCCTTGCATCATGAACTAATTGGTTGATTTGGGTTAAAGGATTCTAAAGACTATAAAATAAAGAAATCCCTAAGAAAGTTTAATGTGCCAGCCTACAAACAAATCCAGAATATTGTGTACTAAGGAGAAACTCTGAACTGATGAGTGTTTTCAACATGGGTTCTTGTCATTTGTATTTGTTAAATAAGCATCTCTCAAATGAGCTTACATTAAAACTTACAATAAAACTCTTACAACACCACTAGAGATGAGTGGACCCGCAGAGTTTGCTTCACTGTGAGTTTGGGGAAATCAAAGAAAAGTATGAGAACTTCACTGAACTCCGCTAAATGCATTGAAGTCAATGGGGAAGGAGCAACTGCCCTAGTGTTGAGTGGATTATAATGGTGCAATGGTCTTTTAAGTGTCCCTGGAGGCTAGCAAAGCGTCTGCCAATTATACTGGACTGTTATTGTGGCCAAAAAAGTGATCTGAGCTGTGAGGCTGCAGTGCTAATCACTGTGCCACTGCACCTCAAACAACGATGAAGATCAAAAACAAAATACAGACAAGGAGCTACAAACTCACAATAAGAAATAAAATATACATCATTGCACTGACAGAATTCCAATCTTGGGGCACTCATTAGCCTCCCTATGAAGTGGCAGTATGGGACTGGCTCATTCTATTGTTTCAAGTCACTGCTCCAGGTGCAGCTGAAAGGTCTCCCATGTATCTGTACAGATGCTTCTATCAAGAAAAAAGGAATGCCTTGTAAACAGTAATAAATCTTTCATTGTTGTTATTTAACAGGGTCTCATTCTAACACGAGGAGGAGAAGGAGGGCTCCTTTAAGGCTTGCTTTGAGATCATAGCTGGGCACATGAGTAATTATGCTTGACTATTATCTGCACAGTGCTGTGCTGCACAACCAGTGCAAAGGAATCAATGTTACGTATCTGGTGGCAATACTGGATTATGTGAATTTCCCCTTGAGGATTAATAAAGTATCTATCTATCTAATATACCTCTCAAATGAAAATACTGCAAGTTCTTTTATTTTAAAATGCATGCAGACTGGAAATTCAGCTGGAGTACTGACTGTATCATGACAGTCACACAGGTGTGAATTAGATCAATAATAATCTTACAATAGACATATATAAACATTTTGGGCATGGCTGCCACAGCTCTTTGATATCAAGCTGGCCACGCAAAGCATGATGGGACATAGGGAAAAAATCTTTTCCAAAGCCAGCTGCAAGTTTACAGTAAAATATTCTATGAACAAGGTGTCACACACGTACACATGGGAGACAGGTAAAGGGCTCGAATAGTGACAATTCCATGTCTAACCAGGGGGTGGCGAGGTGCACTGACTTTTTCTCTCAATCCTCTGCAGACCATTCACGGGTAATTCCACAGGGTTCTGGTGCCCGTGATGACGTCACTTCCTTCCCAGATGATGTCACTTCCGGTTTCATTGCCCAGGATGATGTCACTTTCGGTTCTGCCTTTCAGGATGACATCATTTCCTATCCACACCTTTAAAGCCGTCATCTTTGCTACATGTCATCAGTTCTGTTTTAGAATTTGAACCAGGCACAACTCCACAAAATCCAACCCTTTTGCAGCCAGAGCATAATATGTGGGTGACTGCCCCAAACCTTTTTATGTCTCTTATTCATTCTTGTGACAAAGGTCACTGGTGAACAGAAGGTATGATTTGTGAAAAATGCTTTGGTGTATTTCGCACACAACACTATTCACCCCCATGTATGACTTGACTGATTTCATTATTCTCTACATACATGTTTGGTATTATTAAAAGAATTCTCTATACTTGGTCTCTCACTAGAAAAACTCTTGACTCCTTACAATGACTGGATGGTGATATTACAAATTTTGAATACTTAGAATAGGATACAGTAAATGTAAATTCGATTTCATTGTGTGAATTTTGTGATTATGATAGGCTTGTCATTTAATTTAATGGACAAACATTTATTTTACTTGTTTTTGCATCTGCATGGTAAGATTATGATTTTGTCATCACCATGACCATAATTTACCTGTTAGCCTGGTGAGTTACAGGCAGAGTGGTAGCACTGAGGCTAAGGATCTAAACTGGCAATCGGAAGGTTGCCAGTTCGAATCCCGTGAATGCCCATAGGGACTCAGGTCTGTTGGGCCCTTGAGCAAGGCCCTTTACCTGCAATTGCTGAGTGCTGTGAGTAGTGAGAAAAGCACTATATAAATGCAAAGACCTATTATTAATTAAATGCAATAAAGTTTTTTATGCTTCTGTTAAATAGTATTTTTTTCTCTCATGACGCAAAAATTAAATCTTTATTGTGAAATATGAAATGCACAAATGAAAGAAAATGTACCATTATATCTCAATTCCTTTGTGTTTCCTGATATGAGCAAATCTTACCAAGTGGCTTCTCTCTCAAGTCATCAGGTTTTTGTGTGCAGATACCACAGTGATGATTCCACTCAAAGCACTTTTGAGCACATGCCATTATGAACTGATGAATTCACAAATGTACTGCACTGAAGTCAGCGTGTAGCTGGTATTCATCTGCCCGATTTTGCCGATTCAGGATAGATATTGGTACACATTCATATTCGAGTCAAATCTTTTGAAAAACTATATTTGAACATTTAAACAAAAACAAACAAAAAAAAAAGAATACAAGGAAAAAACTGAACTGAGTCACTTACCTGCAATCTGAGTGCAGCTTTAGCAGCCGGCAGCAACATAAGGACATTTTTTACCATGGTGAGTTTTCTGTAGGATTGTTCTGAGATTGGAGGACAGCTGCCCCTATGCCCTCTAGAGATGATGCCCATGTGTACATATAATATTTGCATTGTGTTTGGAGAAAACATGGATCAAAACTCTTTCACTATATTTTAAAAATCTGAATTCCCAGGAAATGAGTGACTATGATGGATAAAATTAGGTTAACAAATCCATTCTTTATTTCTCTGAGATATCTAGGTGACAAGATATTATTACAAGTGAAAAATGGTCTGACATTATTTGTTTTAAAATTAGCCTTGGATCAACAAAATCTGAAATTTCAATGGTTTATAGTCTTTTGATATCTACGTATAATGTAACTGATGATAGTTTCTCCTTCTTTCCACAATGATCCTCTATCATTGGCCTAGTCATCCAACCACTGTTATCTTCTAGATTGATATCCACTTGGAGGTCAGAACTCTTTTTTTTCTTAAGTCACCTTCATGGCTCTGAATACAATTTCAGCTACTGTATTTAAACCCTTGGATTTTTCCATGAAACAAGATAGATTGAGGCTAGACAAGAAAATCTGGATCCTTGTTCACAGCCCCTAAAATCTCCATATGTCTTGCTTGCAACCTTAAAGTATGCATTTTAAATTTAAGTGTTTAACATAGAGTACATCTTACCATTTTTTTTGGGTTGCACAGTGTTTTTTACCCTATGGATTCAGTATCCAATTCATCATCAAGACATTGGTGGTACCTATCCAGACGCCTTTTCAACATGCACAACCCTGCCCTCCACGTGCCGAAATCACAAGAGGGATTTATATCCCACTCCATGAAACAATTGAGTGTCTTCACCTCAGAATCACCAAGGGACAATCCTGCTCGCGCGATGAAACGATCAAGGTTCCACATGTCAAGATCTAAAATAGTAATTACCTCATTACGTCACCCAAGGGGTGTAGGAATCTTATACCAGGCTTGTTGATGTGCACGTGGAATGTGTTATGAATTGTTCAAAATAACCAATATAATTTACAGAAAAGTGAACAGATGATTAAAGTACCAATTAGGAACAGGCAAATCATAATTGGTGCTAGGCAAGAGGATGAAGCATGGAGTGTGAGAGAAAAAGAGAGAAACCCAAAATGGAGAGCAATAAAGAGTTGTAAAAGGAAACAAGCACAATAGGGAATCTTTGTCAAGGTGCCTTTTAGCTTCCTTTATGCTACTGACATTTGAGGTAGCCAGTGATATGATACCAATAGATGGGTGCTGCCATCTTATCATCCTTGGCATTAACACCAAGCATCACACAGACTCAGAATTTGATTTAAGGAATGATTAAGGTCCAAATATCTCTCATGCTTGGCTGAAATGATTTGATGCAAAGTGTTATGCTTGAAGGCAGTATTCAGTTGCTATCTAGTAGATAAATTAACATCATGCTAAAAAAAATTCATGAAAGTTTCTATGTGGTTTGCCACAATATGGTAAATTCATCATCTGTTTATGAGTAGGGCTGAGCCTTCAACCAAAATGCACAATGGCATGTAAAAGAGAAGCTGAAACTGAAACATTAGTTGAGCCAAGTGATAGTGATAGCCATTAAGCCCAACAAATATTGCCAGTCCTATTAAGTTAGCTCCTCCAAAATAATATCAGGTCTTGTTTTGAAGGTCCCTAAAAGTCCTACTGTCTACCACACTACTTGGTTGCTTCTTTCGTGTGTTTATGGTTCTCTGCGTGAAGGAAAACTTCCAAATGTTTGTGTGAAGTTTACCCTTAACAAGTTTCCAACTGTGTCTCCATGATCTCATTGAATTCATTTTAAAGTAACAGTCTTGATCCACTGTACTAATTTCCTTCATGATTTTAAACAGGTTGATCATTTCACCTTTTAATCTCCTTTTTTAACTGAGCTCTTAGCTCTTTTAATCTTTCCCTATTATTCATCCCCTATAGCCCTGGAATTAGCCTAATGTATCTTCTCTGGACTTTTTCTAGAGCTGCTATATACAGTATGGACTCTATGTAGCCTGGACACCAAAACTGCACAAAGTACTCCAAATGAGGCCTCACCAGTGCGTTATAAAGGTTGAGCATAATCTTCTCGGACTTGTACTCCACACATCGTGCTATGTAACCTAACATTCCATTAGCCTTCTTAATAGCTTCTGAACACTGTCGGAAGTTGATAGTGTAGAGTCCACTATGATTCCTAAATCCTTTTCATATGGTGTACTTTCAATTTTCAGACCTCCCATTGTGTATTCAAACCTAATATTTTTATTTCCTAATTTTAATACTTTACATTTATAGGCAATAAATTTCATCTGCCACAAATCTGCCCAAGCCTTTATGCTGTCCAAGCCCCTATATAATGATTTAATGGATTTCAGATTATCTGCTAATCTACCTATCTTGGTATCATCCGCAGACTTAACCAGCTTGTTACCTATATTCCTATCATTTATATGTATATGTATTAAAATAGCAGTGTCCCTAGCATTGACCTTTGTTTTGAACACCACTCTTAACATCAACTAATTCTGAAATGTTTCTTTGCACCATATCCGTCTGCCTCCTGTGTCTGAGCCAGTTTTGCATCCATCCATCTATACCTTTCACCCTGAACTCCCACTTCTTTTAATTTGATGCCCAACCTCTCATGTGGCACCTTATCAAATGCTTTCTGAAAGTCAAGGTAAATAATATCATATAAACCACTCCGGCCTTATTCTTTTCTTTCTTCTTCACAAAAATACTGCATGAAAAACCACAAATTATAATTACAAATAAAACTTAAATATCCACAACTGTTTAATAACTGATTGTGTAACTTACACCATGTCCAGCCTTTTTTTTATGCTAAGAAATTCTGCCTGGATAAATTCCAGCCCAAAATTCTTGAATTCTTGAACCTGAATTGGATTAAGTGGGTTTAAGATTATTATATTGATATTATTCTGTGTAAAAAAGTACCAACTACTTGAATAAATGTTAGTAGTTCTGTTATTCTAGAAGTATTTATTACCTGGAAGATGATTTTGTAAAACTGAAGGCTGCTGATTAAAATCTCTCCATAGGTAAGCATTTGAAACTCATCATCTATTTATTTCCTTTTATCACTTTATCTTTGCAAAGCTTAAGGGTAGAAAAACAAATGTAAATAGGGAAATCCATACTGTTAAGGCTTATAAAAGATAATTAATGGCAAAGCAAGCACATTCCAGCTAAGCAGCTGCTGGAAAATGGAATACTGCTGCTTTGTATAAAACAGGGAGGGTTTGGAGGACGAAAACAGTGTTTGAGAGCCTTTTGTACAAGCCACCGTGAAAGTGAGTGAGTTTTTGTTCATGGCCAGACAGCAATTACCTTGTGAACATACAGGACCTGACAGTTGCTGCTCGAGGGCAGTCAACATTGCTTCCTGCAGATGGCTGTTTAATCCGCTGGAGGAGATGCAACCTGAAGGGAGCTGCGGAACAGGTGGTAATTGTGAATGACATGAGGATGGCCTGCACAGACATGCAACCAGCAAGCAAAATGGCACAATTAGCTAGCTAACAGACTACTGTGGCTGCTTTTACTCTGCTCTTCAAATGTACAAATCAAGCTAACTTATAAATATTTGGTGGGCTACAGCTAAATACCATAAGGCAACATATGTGCAACAGCATTCATTTTATTCAAAGTATATTGGGATATTCTAATTCTGGCATATTTCAAAATAATTTAAAGGGAGTTAAATAACGTCCTCTTATAGTAAAGAACATTTTCTAGAACTCATTCATTCCAAAACTTTACTTCCCAAAGTTTACTTATCTTCTTAATAGCAATTTCAATGTAGCATATTTCTATAACAATAGATTTAGATTTACATTTGTTTCAGTTATGGGGTCACTATACCGATCCGTAGTGGAGAAGAAGAACTTGATTCAGAAGTTGAAGCTCTCGATTTACCAGTTGATCTACATTCCCATTAGCACTGATCTACGCCCATTAGCATTGAGCTACATCATTAGCATTGGGTAATAAATGAAAAAAAGAGACTGCGGCTACAAGCGGCCAAAATGACCTTTCTCTGTAGGCTGCCTGGTCTCTCCCTTAGAGATAGGGTGAGAAGCGCAGACATCAGTTAGAGGCTTAGAGTACTGCTGCTGACCCTCCGCATCGAGAGGATCCAATTGAAGTAATTCACTCATTTGATACGGACATCTCCCTGTGAAGGTTTTACAGATATGACTAGGTAAGAGAAGACCCAGGGCTCGCTGGGAATATTGTATCTCTCAGATGGCTTGGAAATGAAGATGGCCTTGGAATCCCACAGTATAAGTTGATGTGTGTTTCCTGGGGAAAAGGATGTATGGGCCTCACTGCTATGACTTTTGTCCCTGCAACCCGGTTTCGGATAAGCGGTGGAAAATCAATGAATAAATGAATACAATACAACATTGTCAAACACACTGACAAAGGGTTAGCCACAACCCATCTCAGAGGCACCAGATGCCATGGACCTAGGATCATTCATGCACACACCAAACACTCATTCACACACAGGAATCTACAACTGATCACTAATATCCACTGTATATGAGTAATAGTTATATATCCATTTGTGAGCAGGTGACACCTCAGCACCACACTGAAACAGTGTGAGGTTTTTGCAGTAGCTGGAGTGCCAATCCTCCCACCAACCCCCAGGATAAATTATAATCTAAACATTTTATAGTAATCAATGCTCCATAGCTCTAGGGGGCATTACATTCTTCTTTTTGCAAGATCTCTTTATGTTTGTGTTAGTCTTTCCTCTCTCTAAAAATGTGACTGTTAAAATAATTGTTTCTCTAAATTGCTAATTAAAGACCAGCATCTATAAAATGGAAATAAAGCTGCTGAATACTAAATCATTGAGGCATACTGGTGGCTAATGTTTCACAGCAGTGTGCTGAGAGAATTGCTGTACATGGGTACAGTAGTTGTGGTGCCAAGGCAGCAGTACCCCATTTAATTGGAAGTTTAGAAAAGATAAAGTCCAAAAAAAACACAAATTAGCTCTCATTTTGTTTGGTACAAAATGTATTAAAATAGTTTTCGACTGCTGAGAAATCCATCTCTCTGCCTTTTCTAGGGTCAAATCACAGCCCTCTTGGCTTTGTTTTATTCCTTTATAGGTAACAGCCCTGGGAGAGCAGGGGCCTCATGTATAACGCCGTGCGTAGAACTCGCACTATAACATGGCGTAAGCACAATAGCCGAAATGTGCTTACGCACAGAAAAATCCAGATGCAGGAATCTGTGCGTACTCCAACTTCCACGTTCTTCCACTACATAAATCCCGATCAGCGTGGAAAGTAACGCTCGTGCACGCGCTTTATGTAACGCCCCAACTCCTCCCAGAATTACGCCTCTTTGAATATGCAAATCAATATAAATCGCCCTTAAGCTAAGCCTTCTGTGAAAAGACAATGGGAAAAGCACGGGGGAAAATATAAGAATTTCAGCAAATACCAAGTGGAGGCAAAGGAAAAACATACTATTTGTTCAAATAAACCGTGGTATAATCAACAAAAGGAAGTTGATCGAGTGACATAGCGTGTTGGAGAAACTTGAAAGCTCACGTTCACAAAATCGCACAGTGCCGGAAATAAAAAAGAAGTCACATATCAAAGTCGCCGTGAAAAGGCGAGTTGAAGCCCACTGTCTGTCATATGAAAGCTTATTAGGGTACAGAGAAAAAAGGCACACAGTGGGGAAAAAGCACAAAATGTCAGCTTCAATCTCGACATTTCCACTTTAATCACATAGTTTATTTTGTCATTAAAGTAGAACATCATAAACTTCATCTTAAAATCGTTTAATTAACCAGTTTCTCAAATCACATCGTAATTAAAGTAGCACGTTAAATACTTTGTTTTGTATTTGATCTTCTACAGTATGTGCTCTATGTGTGTGAATCACTACTTGCTTCTTAAACCGGCTCTCTTCCTCCAACTGGACACAGAATCCATTACATTCGTGATATTACAGCTCTTTGAATAACTAAAATACTGAGATGTATACGTGATATCATTTTTATGATGATAGGAGTTAAAGCACGTTATTAAACATGTGTTTCACTTCGATGAAATAATTTATTGCAGCAGTAGTCAGGGGTGGCTCTAGGCTTGTGGTGGCACTGGGCAGTGGAAGAATCAGTGGCTCCTTCGCCTGCCAATGTCAGTAAGGTAGCTTATGCACGGTGGATGGCGACGTCCGTTGCAGACACTGCATAGCCGCCTCGTGCTCATGACACAAGCATTTAACTTTTGCCGAAATTTGTCGCTGCATTTTTAGCTGTGTTGTTATTTTCTCTTTCTGTTTTATATTCAATATATATTGGCGTAGCCGCCACTGCAGTCCTTGCTTTTCTTTCCCCAAGTAACCGATCGCCACACAATCAGCTCTGTAATAGAAGTTAAGCCATCTGTAAGCTTAGCGCCGATTCTTCAAAACGTTTAAGGAACATTGAAATATCTTCGTAGCACATATTTAATTATTCTATCCTTCACGACACTCCCAGTGAAGAATATAGATTATTTAAATGAAGTTAAAGTTTTATCTGTATAATTTAATAAACACATTTTGCTGCATTTCACCTTAAAAATGATATCGTCATCATATGTAAATACGCTCTTTATAAAGTGGCTCAGGTTGTGCGATATTATAACTATAGTGGAAGTTTACAGTGGGGTGATTGTACTTATAAGTACAAACAGTTCTACAAGGTGCAATTGATTGAGTGCATTTAAAGTTCTTGGGATGAAACTGTTTCTGAACCGCAAGGTCCGTACAGGAAAGGCTTTAAAACGTTTTGCAGTGGCTGAGACAGCGTGTCCTTGAAGCTGTATAGCGATAATTCTCTTTCCGATCAGCTGCTGCTGTGATTCACACTCAGATACAGTGATATAAATACTCCGAGTGGTGCATTGAGAGTAATATGGAAAAAGATGATCCGCTGTGGCAACTCCTAACGGGAGGAGCTGGAAGAAGAAGAAGAAGAAGAAGAAGGAGAAGTGAGAGTAACAACGCTAAAGCAGTTATGGTATTTGGAAAACTATGGCTGTTCCCTGGTCCATTATATTGTTACAAGATTAATTACAATCAGATGCGTTACAATAATAAACAATATGCGGTTAGTTTCAGTGTATTTATAAAGCTGCCTCAGGAAAATAAGGTGTAACCACACAGGAACAGTAGCATTGCTTTGACGCTGGGTGCCGCCAGTCTGCTAAACTGAGCAGAAAACTTGCGTACGACAAGGTATGAGGTACCGTGGAAAAGTGCGTGGCTTTACTCCAAGTGTAGGTTTTATACATCGCGATTTGAACATGGAAAAGTTCTTACGCAACATTTCTGTGCGTACGCACCGTTTATACATGAGGCCCCAGGCCCGTAGTAGCTTTTTGGAGGGTGGAAGTACGCCTCTTCTACTGGTGACAAACTGGAGTTGAGGAGAAAACAGAAGATACTGTTAACAAAAGTGCTCCCTCCCATCTTAGAGTGGCATTTGTCGACTTACCAGAGTTGTCCAGGAGATCCTGATGCACACGTGCATATTAAAAGAAGTAATAAAGAAAAAAATTAACTGATAATTACATACAGTGACTAAGTGGCGGGAAGCTTCAAGTGTTCAGCTGCTTCTTCCATGTATTGGTGCACAAGTTTCCTCTTAGTATCCATCAAACACTTACCATTCCTTTTGTATCCATTGATATATCTGAGTGGGTAATGTGTTTTAACTTTATAGATTTATCGATTCCATTAATGTGTTTCTTGTATTTCTTTGTACTGTGGATATTATTTTGCTTCTAAACTGTTTGGTTTGAAGAATGTAAAATGTTCTAGTAATACATGAATCACAATGAAGTGATTAACAATCAGTGTGCTCCAAGTCTGAAACTAAGGTTCTCTTCTGTACAAATAGTGACTTGCTCTATGCAGATAAAGAGGAATTATTTGCTGTATGTGGAGGAGTTTAAGTACCTTGCCATCCATTTCAAGAACAAGTGTCACGGTGATTGTGAGAATGAATACCGAATGGGTACAAATGGTACTGTGGAAATTGTACCAGATAGTGGTGATAAAGTATAAGTTAAATGATAAGATGAAATTTTTGATTGACCTGTTTGATTGCACATAATTGTAGGTGAAAACTGTGTAGGGTTGTTAGATTCAGACTGAATGACAAGGTAAAAAGATTGTCCGCTCCGAACCAAAAGGAATCAGAGAATGGTATACAGAATGTGACCAGCTGGGAGGAGACTTGGGACACACTGCAAGAATTCTGCTTTAAAAGGAGCGCATGAACTCCTTGCAAAAAGTTGAAGTAAAGACAGTTGTTAAGGAAATGGAAGTATGGTGTGCTCTGCTTGAAATATTGTTACTTCAACTCAGAAGAAACAGATGCAAATGGAAAAATGAGAGTTAACTGAGTATTAAGATTGTACCATTTTTAGTTAGTTTCATCTGGGGAAACTTTTGAATTTACTTTTGGGTCAGAAGTTGCCATCAGGCTAGTCTCTGGTGTCCTTTCACTCTAAAGCCATGAAAGAGGGCAGCCCTGCTTTTTCAGGGACAGCAAGGTTCTACCAGTCCATGATAAAATGCCACCTAAAACAACAATGCTTGTCTGATGAAACATGCCAATTACCTTATTCCAGGCGGAGCATTCTTTTGCTTATTTGTCAAACAGTTTGTCATCTTAATGTTGATACGAATAGCTTTTATATATCTTAAAAATGACTTCTCACCCATATTTGAACTTTTCATGCCTTCGATTCTGCTGGGACAGATTTGGGTTTGGGAAATAAACTGTTTTTGTTTTATGCCTTACTGTTTTTCTCCTCAGACATTCTGAACAGTTTATATCTCGGTTTAGCTCTCTTCCAGTTTATCAGACTGTAATTTAGAGAGTATCTTTCACAACAATCACTATCTCATGGTGCTTTATAAAGCAATACCAAACAATGCACAACATGATAAGAAGATTGACTGCAAAATTACTCTAAGATAATAATAATAACAATCCAAGATAAATTAGAGAATATATTAGACACTCTAAATAAAGTCTTCATTAATTAAGAATAAAAAAACATACAAAAGTACAAATGAGGAAGTCCATAAAATGTCACAATCTCTATTAACATTATACATGTCCTTATTTTTCATTCTACTCCTTCAAAGTGTTGCAGCATTTCCCAAAAGTATACTTTTCATAAATCATATTTGCTTTGCTTTCAATAAAATGTCACACAACTCAAAATCCTAATCCCAAGATAAAGCATGCCGTCTCATTGGTAAAGGTTATTGTTTTTGGGTGAAATATTTTGCAACAACTGAGACCACTTAACCTTTCTTTTTCACACCTAAAATTATACTTTTATTCTTGGATTTGTTCGATAGAGTTATGCTGTATTAGTTTCAAATACCCTTCCAAAATGAAATACTACCAGAAATTACCCACTTCTCTTGCAAGCACAACATTTGCCATATTAGATAAGCTGGCTCATGGTAGTCAGATGCAGTGTTACTTCAAATTTTTGGCAAGCTACATGTGTAAAAAAATCTCTCATGTACCTTCCTTTAAGCCCAATTGAAACTTGAGTAAATTTTAAATATCAAATTAAACATTGACATTACAAATGTTTCATCATTGTTATCTCATTTTATTTACTGAAACCACTTTTCCTGTAGCAGCAGGTCGAGCAGATCAGCCCAGTCTTCCCTATCCCCAGCTACAGATTCCAGGCATTCCCAAGCTAGCCAAGAGATGTTAATCTCTCCCATATGTACTGGATCAGCTACAGGATCTCAGCCCAGTGAGATGTTCCCGGAGCAGCTCTAGGAGAGTCATCTAGGGTGGTAATCTTACAACATGACCAAACCACCTCAACTGGTTCCTCTTGATCTGGAGGAGCAGCAACTCTACTCTAAGGCTCTCCTGAATAATTAATTTTCTTACATTATTACTTAGTGTCAACCCAGCCACCCTACAAAGAAACCTAATTTCTGATGCTTGTACTCACAATCTCATTCCCTCAGTCATAATCCATAGTTCATGACCATAGGCAAGGACAGGAATACAAATCGACCAGTACACCAAGAGTTTTGTCTTTAGACTCTGCTCCTGCTTCACCATCATGAACTTTTAAAGCACCTGCAGAAGAGAAGGTGTTGCTAAATCCACTTGTTGATCTCAACTTTTATTTTTCCATTATTCTTGAACAGGATCCCAAAGAATTCCTTAACTAAAGACATGTGTTCCCATCACACCTGAAGAGAGCAATCCAGACTCTTCTGAGAGAGAACCATGGCTTCAGACTTGAAGGTGCTGATCCTTATACTACTACACATGGCAGTGATTTCCTTGAGTGCATGCCAAAGGTCACCGTCAGATGAAGCAAATAGGGTGACATCATCTACATAAAGCAACAATGCTACCCCAGTCTCTAACTGGACACCCTTACATCCTGGCCAATACACTATGTGCATGAAAGCTAAAAACAGTAGTAGTGATAGAATACAGCTCTCACTGGACTTATAAAGGGGACAAATCACACACAAAAGCAGTCCTGTTACCCCTGCTGCACCTCCAACAACACATGCCAAAGGACGTGGTCATGGGCTTTTTTCAAAGCAACAAAACACATATAGACTGGGTTATCATACTTCCATGCACCCTCCAGGAAAAACAATAAAGTGTTCATTTCGCTAAGCAAGTAGAACTACATCTGTAAAGTTTGAAACAATTTTAGCTTTAGATTTCAGCAGCTGTAAACTTGAAGCTATTGTAATGGTTGACTACACTCTAAAAAATGTAACTGTAAATTTACAGTAAATTCACGGCTTCCATTTGCATTACTTTCACAGTATCTTATTGTATCATATTATTGTATATTAATACTGTACAGGGACTTCACAGTAAACTGGGCCACAAATTTAATGTGCTATAGCAATACACTGCTTTTGAATTACAGTAATTTCCAGAATTTGTTCATGTTAGCTGTAATAGTACTGCAGTTTAGTATTCAGCAATTTACTCTGAATTTACTAAAACTATTTTAGTGAAGAATACTTGTCACCTAACAGTTAAATAATTACCAGTTCAGTCAGTCAGTCATTGTCCAACACGCTATATCCTAACACAGGGTCATGGTGGTCTGCTGGAGCCAATCCCAGCCAACACAATGGGCAAGACAGGAACCACCCCAGGATACACACACAAAGAAGATACTAGGAACCCTAATTTAGGATCGCCAATACACCTAACCTGCATGTCTTTGGACTGTGGGAGGAAACCAGAGCACCCGCAGGAAACCCACACAGACACGGGGAGAACATGCAAACTCCACGCAGGGAGGACCCGGGAAACGAACCCAGGTCTCCTTACTGAGGAGGCAGCAGCACTACCACTGTGCCACCCTATTACCAATTCAGCTCCATATCATTTTGCCATCAGACATACAGACCAGAATTTTTATCTATTGATACAATGGCAGTGTTCAGTAGGATTACTGCATGTTGTCTGGTGGAAAAGGGTGTGCTACAGATTCACCAATTTATTGAGAAAAACACCATAACCTCAGAAAAACCCTGAGCACACACTGAAACATGAGTTTCCCAGCCATAATTAAATTTTTGTTTCTCACAGTAGAAAAGTGTGGAAGTCATCAGGAAAATAAGCTACACTGTTACTGCAAAAGGGGCGTTCCTTATGCAAATACTCTATCTTTATGCAAATTACATTTTCAGTGCCACTATGACTTTTACAGCAATACAACCATTATTCATAACAATAATCCTGCACATTGAAACAATTCCTTTGTAATGGCAGATAAAACACTGCTTAAAAGAATTTTTACACAAATTTATGTATTTAAAATCATTGCTTTAACCATTTATTGCATTGCAGTTTTTTGAATATGAAAATACACAGTTATGGATTTTTAAAGGATTTTCTACAGTGTATTCACCTATTTTTCCCCAAAATGTATATTTGTTTGAATTCTGAAGGTCCCTTAAAGTCTTTCACCTGTCTACCCCACTATTTGCTCACTTATTCCTTTGATGTCCGTGGTTCTCTGTGTGAATGAAAACTTTCTAATATTTGCACAATATCCCAGTTGTCACTGTAGCCCTGATTTCATTTTTAACTGCCATCCTGCGTTATGACAAAAGATGGCTTAGCCTACTGTGATTACATGGTACATTTATCAATACGGTATTTTATTGTGAAAAATTAAAGTTAAGTCAGGCAATTTTTACAATGTATAACACAGCAAGAAAATGTCAGTACTTTCAGAACATAAGTTGGTCCCATTGTCTGAAAAACAGAAATCACAGAAAAGTAGTTATTTGTCTATTATTATTTTGCTAAGAGATGAAGTCCAGGAGATGTAATTTTAACTCAATAAAACAGATTGTTTCAGGTATTGTCCCCCTTTATCATGTTTATTTTATCTTGAGCCAGTTGAGGAGCATAGCCGTGCCAGACCTGACAGCCCATCATTCAAAACTGTTAGTTCCTTCATATTCAGAGTTTCTAATGAGTATTTAGAAATGGTGTGATGTTTTTTATTACATTTTCAATGACCATAAGAACTCTTTAAGAGTGTAATTTATTCAGCTTGGCCCAAATCTGCACGTATGGAGTATGTTCCACTAACGTTAAAATATTGTTGACACTACCGTAAAGACAAACAGGTTAGAATAACTGGTGCTATATGAGTAAGGTGTGGGTGAGTGTGCCCTGCGATGCCCTGGTGGCTCGTCCACAGTTGGTTGCTGCTGGGATAGACTCTGGCATACACAACCCAGAACTGGATTAAGTTGGTTCAGTAATGGATTGATAAAGAGAAAGACTGTCATTTAAACTGAAATCTGATTGTTGTAATATTTTGTTCTCTTATAAGTAATTAATTTATAAGTTCTGTCATTATTTATTCTTTAAACGTGCCTATTGTTTATTTCTAATTTACTCATGTTTATTTCTGTTAATTATAAGTTCATTATTATTATCTAAAAAATTGCCAAATGTGGCAGAAATCAACATCTTAATTAAAGAAAGCAACTTATCCTCTAACAGGACAAATCAGTAATCAGGCAGGAGAGAAGCTGTTCATTGTATCTTTTAATTACTCTTTGGAAAAATGCCTTAGAGGGAGCATTCTTCAAAAGAAGTCTGTAACACCATGGTCAGAATGATCAGAAAAACAAAGAACAGAAGTTAATTTTATAAACTAGTAGCTGTCCCACACGGCTCTGCCCGTGTAGTAGTGAAACAGCGGAGCGGAGCGGTAGTAGTGAAACAGTGGAGCGAAGCGGTGGATCTGAGCATAGGGATCTGCTCTGGCAATCGGAAGGTTGCCGGTTCGAATCATGTAAATGCTCTGTTGGGTCCTTGAGCAAGGCCCTTAACCTGCAATTGCTGAGCGCTTTGAGTAGTGAGAAAAGCGCTATATAAAAAAGAATTAAAGAATTATTAAAAAATTATTAAACAGGACAAACTTTAAAAATCAATAAACAAACAGGTACTGCGTTTGTTTCCTACCTTGTGCCCTATGTTGGCTGGGATTGGCTCCAGCAGACCCCCGTGACCCTGTAGTTAGGATATACAGTAATCCCTCCTCGATCGCGGGGGTTGCGTTCCAGAAAATCCGCGAAGTAGAAACCAAATGTTTGTATGGTTATTTTTATATATTTTAAGCCCTTATAAACTCTCCCACACTGTTTATAAATATTTCCCGCACAGTTATACAGCATAAACCCTTTGTATTCTCTTAGATATTAGGTAAGATTCATTGAAATTATGTATGTAAACACACTGTTTATATACAGTAAAACCTGAATATTATTTTAAAGATATCGAGCGTCTCCGATATCACATATGTTACAGACAATATGATAGACAGGCCACCAGCAATAAATACGTACAATGGAAGAAAAATTGTATACAGTAAATGTATGTACAGTGACACTAAACATACGTACATGTACTAAGTACTGTAAGTAGAAAATTAATTATGGTTATTCACCAACAATGACACGAAGACTTGTCTGATAACGATGAGTTCCTGCACAACAAAGGAGAGCGTTACAGCCCTTCTAAAGAAGCCTCTTCAGGTGACTGTGTAGCACCGCCATCATTCTTCTTCCGGCAGTCTTCAATTCAAATCCCTAAAGCAGATTCCATCTGGACTAGTGCCTTATTACATCCACTTACAACTCGTTTTGCACCCTGGTTAAAAGGACACCGTAGATCTTATATTCTTTTCCTCCTTTTTAATTAAAAAGAATTGTGGACTCATTGATGCCGTAATGGCGTCCTACAGCAGTGTAGCTTTTCCCTTCCTTCAACATATCCAAAACTTTTACCTTTTCGGCAACCGTTAGCATCTTCCGTTGGTGCTTGGGTACAGCCCCTCAAGCAGTAGCAGGAGCAGATCGTTTTGGAGACATAACGAAGGGCTTGACTACACACAAAGATAAACACAAAAGAGTACAAATTTTAACTCTTTACACAGCGAAACACGTTGATGCTGAATGAGCGAGACAAGACTTCCTGGTTAATGCCGTGGAATCGAATTCGGTGCTCCGTCGCTGAGCCAGTCAGCACACAGGAACTTAACTGCATGCTCTGATTGGTTAGCTTCTCAGCCATCCGCCAATAGCGTCCCTTGTATGAAATCAACTGGGCAAACCAACTGAGGAAGCATGTACCAGAAGTAAAAAGACCCATTGTCCACAGAACCCGCGAAGCAGTGAAAAATCTGTGTTATATATTTAGATATGCTTACATATAAAATCCGCAATAGAGTAAAGCCGCGAAAGTCGAAGCGCGATATAGCGAGGGATTACTGTAGCAAGGTTGGATAATGGATGGATGGATAGAAGTTACATACAAACAGGTATTGCTACATACAGTAAGTGGAGGCAAAGTATGCTCCAAGCCATGACCAGAGGTCCCCTCTCCTGAGTCACGCTTCCCTGTCCCCTCAGCCTGCAGCCTCTAGTTTCAGATTAGCTCAAATAAATCGCTCCTGTAAGCGAACTATGATACTTATCGCGATGACAGAAGTTGCAAAATCAACTGGAATCTTCAAGCAAATTAAATAAAAAAACCCACTCTAAATCTGTTAAGCAGTTCTCTTGTGAAAAGCGGACAGACAGACAGGTAGATGTTGGATTTTATATATAGAGAGATTGAATTTACATACAGTGTCAATCAATGCATACATTTTACTCTGGTTGGTTTGTTGGTTTACACCCAAATGACTTTCATAAAATCAAAGTCTATTATATTATATTCTGATTCTTCTTATACCTTTAAGTTGAGCCACCACCCTTGAAATTTATGTGCATATAACAACTGTCCATCAGGTTGTTTACAGGACATCTGCTGACTTCGTAGTCATCCCTTAGCTATATTTCAGTACATGTTGTTGTTCACTTGATGTTTATCTGGTTTCCTGATATGCTTGAAAAGGTTTTTGACGTGTATTAATCCTATATGCTATTTCTTTAAGATGAATGATATGTTACTCTAAAATTCTTCTTCCACACAAATTACCTTCAGAAAGCTTTCAATTATAATATGAGTTTAATTAAGGGTTAAAGTGATCACTGAACAAAATAAACATTAAAGAGAAAAATCTGTTTCTATACAAATTGTTTAGCAAGACATTAACTGGGTGGCAATGATGGCACACTGCCTAGCAGGTGCTGCCACCTCACAAGTCCAAGAACCTGAAGTCAATAATCTGATCATTAACTGTGTGGAATATGCACACTGCTCACAATACTTTACTAAGGCTGCTGTGATTTTCTCTACAGTTTGAATATGAATTTTGGTATGTTCATGGATGTGTCTGGACATAGACTGGTATGCTGTCCTGGATTGCCTACAAGTTCACGATGATGCTAGTATAGTCAACAGTTCCCAAGCATGGAAATGGTGCTTTAAACTGGAGCCCTCAATATGGCTGCTATACTTTCAAATATTGCCAATGCTTTACACTCATCAAAAACTAAACAGGCTTGTCATAGCCAACAAAGAAGAATGAATTTGCCTTCTTTGCTTACAAAGAAAACTCTATGTGGACAACTGTTTGATTCAGTTTAATAACAGGAAAAAATATGAATCTGACAGAAAGAAAGACTTAAATTGTTTGTGTTGGGTTAGAAAACATATGAAACGACTTTTGTAAAATGAGAATAAAATTAGATGGAAGATATAAATGATGCCAACCAAAACAGGAACTATTAATCAAGGTTAAAATGACAAAATACAATAGGACAACTTATGTTGTGAATTAAACATTAGAGTTAAGATTTTTTCTTCCACCTTTACTTTAACAAAATGATCGTTTCTTGCTTCAGATTATCCTGCAATATTCTTAAATACCATTATGATAGCAAAATGAATTAAATATACAGTATGTCACCTAGATGTGAAATCATGGACTGAATTATCATGGAGTGAAACTGCTCAGTATGTACATTTTATACACAAGATGGTGTTCACCTTTACCAAGCAACACCATAATCACTGAAAAAAACAGAATATCAGTGCTTAGTGTGGAAGCAAATTACTGGCAGTACTCTTTTTATTGTAAAATTAAGACATTTGATCGGTGGGATACATCATGTATCCCTTAAGTAGATGGAAATTACAGGTAGTACAAGTCTTTTTAATGTAAAATAAAGATTGCCAGGATATGTTGCCACAGGATATGTGGTTGGGTTGTTCCCCTTGAACATTCTAAAAGAGGTTTTGTTGCTCATTACAGTAAAAAGTCAATCGAGCATCACGCGATAGTGAAAGTTGAACAAAAAGGGTGGAGGATCACATTTAAGGTTCTCAAAGAGGTGCTGGTACTCTTTGTTGAAACTGGAGGAGGTGCCTGCATTGTAGTATATAAAATATTACATAGCCTTTCACTGTTTGTCTGTATGCCGAGAGGAACTCTCACTTCACGCAGGGATGGTTTCACTACTGCTATGTTAAGTTTATAGTCATGTGCACAAAGCACAATGAAATTTGTACATGCATGACTCCTCAAAACAGTTGGCAAAAATACAACACAAAGAAAAAATTAAAAATAAAAAGTATAGTTAGCATGAAAAATATGTACAGTATACAATCATATACCATATTGTCGCCTGCAGGGGGCGCTCCAGCTTCCCAAACCTGACACAGACAGACACATGTCCAGCACAGCACACAGGGTTTTATTTAGCTGTGGGAAACTCTTCCCAAATGTTTCCCACGTAAACACAGTACAAGAAGAACAAATAAAGCAAGCACAAAGCAGCCCACTGCAACACTTTTGTCTTTTTGTCTCCTTCGTCTCTCTCTCTCTCTTTAACTTCACCTCCTCCTTCCTCCAGCATGCTTTGTCCCTATTACTCCCTACTCTGGCAGTGAGCTTCTTTTATTCTGTACCTGGGAGTACTTCCGGTGGCCTGTTAGCAGGGTCCAGAAACACTTCCAGGTAAAAATCCAACAAAGTAGGGCTCTGCAGCCCCTGCAGCACCCCCTGGCAGCAGCCATGGAACCCAACAGGGTTATCCCAAACTCTAACTCCTATGAAGTCTTGTGAGAATCTGGGATGCTGTAGCAATCCAGGGGGCTGTCATCTATTGCTCTTGGGGAGGTAATGCCCTGTGCACGTTCTCTTCCCTGGTCCTTCCATTACAGGGGCACCTCAGCCATCCACCACACATATATACATTATGTCTTTGCAATTATTATACATGTATAAACAGTATTTGTAATTTTACATTATGTGTTCTTGTCATTGACTATTCAGTAACCTTATGAGTAACCTTATGACTTGTGGGTAGAAAGTGTCTCTGAATCTACTGGTGTAAGTGGCAATGATTGACAGAAGATAGGACTATGAAGGATGGCTGAAATCTTTAATTATTCTGTTTCTCTTTCTGTATACATTGTGAATTCACATATTTGTAAATGTAAAGAAAAATAAATATTATTGTTATGTAATAAAATATGACATGCTAAACCTAAAATATTTACATTTTTTTAAATATTTACCTTGACTGTGGAGGGTATAGATTTAGTAAATTTCATCTAAAGCCAATTAATAATTGTTATTTCACAAGACATTTCTTTAAAATTGGATTAAGCAGATTTGAGAATGCTATGTAATAAAATCGTTTTGGTCATGTACTTTACATGTTAGTGTGCAAGTCTGTATGCGATTTTAAGGTGCAGTAAAAAACTGAAGAAAATAATTGGGACCTCCCCCAACTGAATGACAGGCCAAAGAGCGTCCCGAAGTCTGATCACCTTGGGCCTTATGTATAAACGGTGCGTACGCGCAAAAATGTTGTGTACAAATGTCTCCACATTCAAATCACGATGTATAAAACCTAAACTTGGCATAAAGCCACACACATTTTCACGGTAGCTCCAACCCTGGTGTACGCAACTTCTCTGCTTGGTTTTGCAAACTGGCGGCACCCAGCATCAAAGCAGTGCTACTGCTCCAGTGTGGTTTCTCTTTCTTTATTAGATCCACATCACTGACGCTGCTTTATAAATACACTGAAATTAACCACATACTGTTTATTAGTTTAATGCATTTGATTGTAATTAACCTGTAACAATATAATGGTCCACAGAATGGTCAAAACATTCTAAATACCATAGCTGCTTTAGCGTTGTTACTCTCACTGCACCTTTTTCTTCTTCTTCTTTCAGCTGCTCCCATTAGGGGTTGCCACAGTGGATCATCTTTTTCCATATTACTCTCACTGCACCACTAGGAGTACTTATATCACTGTATCTGAGTGGGGAATCACAGCTCTACAGCAGCTGACTGGAAAGAGAATTATCGGTATACAGCAACAAACACACGCTGCCATGGCCATGCTGTCTATTAAACTGCTCTCATATGGAAATCATTTCAGAGACTTTCCTCGCATTTCAGAAACAGTTTCATCCCAAGAACTATCAACGCACTCAATCAGTCCATCAATGCTTTGTACTTATACAGTAAGTGTAATCACCTCACTGTAAACTTGTGATACAGTTAGAATATTGCACAACCTGAGCCACTTTATAAAGCGCGTATTTACATATGATGACAATATCATTTTTAAGATGAAATGCAGCAAAATATGTTTATTATACAGATAAAAGTTTAATTTCATTTAAATAATCTATATTGTTAATAATTAAACATGTGAGGACACGGTGCAGCAGCGCTAGCGAGGAGCTGGTGCTCCATTCACGGATTGTTCCTGCCTCGTGCTGTATTCTTGCTGGAGATGGCGCGACAAGGGAAAGATAGATGGATGGAATAATTAAACATGTACTACAAAGATATTTCAATGTTCCTTAAAAGTTTTGAAGAATCAGTGTTCTAACTTACGGATGGCTTTTACAGAGCTGATTGTGTGGTGATTGGTTACTTGGAGAAAGAAAAGGAAGGACAGGAATTGGAGGTTAGTACGTTTGAAAGAGACAGTACTGCTGCAGTAAATTTTTTCATCAAAGGTCGCACTCGGTGCAGCAAGCATCTTGCCTGAGGCATGAACAATCACTGCGCCAACCGTGTTCCCAGGTTTAATAACATGCTTTAACTCCTATCATCATGAAAATTATATCAAATATACATCTCAGTATTTTAATTATTCAGAGAGATGTAATATCATGAATGTAATGGATTCTATGTCCTGTCAGAGGAAGAGAAAGCCAGTTTAAGAAGCACGTAGTGATTCACACGCATAGAGCACATAGAATATCATATACAAAACAAAGCATTTAACGTGCTACTTTAGTTACGAAGGGATTTGAAAAACTAGTAAATTAAACGATTTTAAGATGACGTTTATGATGTTCTACTTTAATGACAAAATAAACTACATGATTAAAGTGGAAATTTAGAGATTAAAGTTGACATTTCGTGCTTTTTTTTCTCTGTACCCTAATAAGCTTTCATATGACACTCAGACGGCAGGCTATGACTCGCCTTTTCACAGTGACTTTGATATATGACAACTTCTTTTTTATTTCGGGCACTGTGTAACTTTGTGAACTTGAGCTTTCGAGTTTCTTAAACACTCTATATCACTCAATCAACTTCCTTTTGTTGTTTATACCACTGTTTAAACCAACAAATAGTATGTTTTTCTTTGCCTCCACTTGGTATTCGCTGAAATTCTTCTATTTTCCCCCGCGCTTTTACCATTGCCTTTTCACAGAACACTGAGCTTAAGGGCTATTTATATTGATTTGCGTATTCAAAGAGGCGTAATTCTAGGAGGTAGTTGGGGTAGGGCAGCAAGCGCGTGCACGTGCGTTACTTTTCGCGCTGACCGGGATTTACGAAGTGGAAGAACGTGGAAGTTGGCGAACGCACAGATTTATGCATCTGGATTTTTTTGTGCGTAAGCACATTTCCGTTTTTGTCCGTACGGCATGTTATAGTGTGAATTCTACGCACGGCATTATGCATGAGGCCCCTTGTCTGTGGAGGGCTGTTTATCTGTTGCCAGGGCAACAGCAGGCTCACAGCTCTGCTGCGTCTCTCCGCCAAAGCAAACAGAAAAGATCTTGATAGGTGATGCAAGGAACATTGTAAATGTGTAAATGCAGGGAACAGTATTACTTGGCCACTAACCTGGCCACAACCATGCCTGACTGCTGTGTCTGTGTATAGGAGAGTGGCTGTTTCAAGCTGAATAAACACCATCAAGCAAATATAAGCCTGGGGGTGTCTGGTTTGAAACAAATGTTATAGGTAGAGGCTTCACAATTTAACCATCACAAGTGAACAGTTCTAAATGCAAGACTAGTTAATCTTCTCTTAGTTACAATAACCTATCAAAGCTATTATGAATTAGAAAAATATTCAGAGAACAAGAGAGTCTTCAAACACTTCTTAAACATGTTGAGGGAGTCAGCAGTTCAGAAAGAGGTGGGCAGCTTATTCCACCAGGTCAGAGAGAGAGAGAGGTTGGGAGCATGCGATGACAGCACATTGCCACACCCACCACATGATGAACCACTTGGATTGGAACCTCAGTGCAGGTGGTGACACCTCAGTACAACTAGCCTCAGAGCCACCACTCCACCCACCAGGTTAGAACAATACACAAAAAGAATCTGTGATTTAAATTTGATGTAACGCAGAGGTGCCCTCATCAGATGTCATACATTAGCAGAAATGAGTGGGTGAGAAGGAGCATAGGACCTCGTGAGTGCCTCTATCCCTTTGACATCATGGATTTGAACTTAATATGTGCTGCTAAAGCAGCAACTTGAAAAGAGGATATATGTACATTGTGAATAAATCAGTATAAACAGGGTCCAAAACCAATATAATTAATTTATAAACAACTTCTTACAGTACTCGGTCAATTATGTTACTGTTGAATAAAGTCATCTTCATGACTCAGAAAAGCCATACCTTTTTGTACAATGTATAAAACAGTAATCTAGGTCTTTATTTATTATTTATTTAATATTGTTTTAATAGTTGGCTGGGTTTGGCTCCAGCAGACCCCCGTGACCCTGTGTTGGGATATAGGGGGTTGGATAATGACTGACTGACATATTGCTTTAATATTCTGTATTGATGCAGTTGGACGGTGACTTTTTAACTGTTTGAGCTACAGAGAACATGAAAGCACACAAATTAATGAGCATAATTTCTGACCTACTTGTTTTGTATATGATAGAATTTCTAACATGAAGCGCCCATCTTTCTTTCTTTCTTTCACATTTTGAAAGATTGTACTGGTTGTTGTTTTAAAATGAGACACTAAATGCAAAGAATGTTTCTGAAATTGTTCTCTTAATTCTTTTGCATTTATATAGTGCTTTTCTCACTACTACGTTTACCCTTACTCTGATGCCCCTGCTATTTTATACATAGAACAATTTTATCAAATTCTCCAAGAGTCTTGTTAACTGAGTTGTGGACATCAGCATGCAAATACTGTAAATGTAAATGCATATGCAATTTTTATTGTGTGGTATTTTGTAATCAATCTCCTAATATTCCCTGTAACCTGATCTAAAAGGCATGAGTTTTCTAAAAAGTATGAAAAATTGAGATACAAAAATATTGTTTCTGTCTCACTCTTTAACATTCTGGATAATTTATTTTTATTTTCAACAAGGAGTACATGAAGAATGTCCAGACTCTGCATAGACAAAGACCAAGTGGATGACTCAAACCAGGATTTTGAATCTTTGAGGCAGCAGCACCAGTACTAACTTCTACATGCTGCTCTTTAACAGCATGCAGTCATTTAAATTGCTGTCCTTTCTGTAGTTTGAATACTGAGATGTTTCTGTTATTCTATGATATCTGCAGCTGTGTACAGAGTTGATGCAGTGGATAAGGCTAAGCTTCTAGACTGTTGTCTTAACTATAGACTGTGATTCATTGTATAAAAACTGGATAAAGGCTTAGGCAAATATTTATTTTAATTTTTGATTAAATTAAACATGTTTTAATCTACTGTTTTTGTGTATGCTTTATCTCTGCTAAAACTGTTGCATCGAATATCCGTCTCATGTTTCTTTTTTTGTATATATTCAACATAATAATGCAATTAAGACTCTCACAATACTCTATGCATGTAAAAAATAATGACCCTATAATTAGTGTTATTATTTGTATGTCGGTCATGAGTCTGACTCAGAAACTGTATTGTTTCTAAAGAAGCAAAAGCAGCAAATACTGATCATCTTATGTTCTGTGTTACAAATGCTTTTCCTTCAGTGTTTGTAATTAGTCTAGCTAAATGATAAGGAAGGCAAAAATAAATCAGATTCGAACATGTCCTTGATTAGCAATCCACAGTTATACCAGGGTTTTCATTTTTGTTCATTTCCCTGTTTAAAAGCTCAACAAGAAACTAAGTCATAAAATCTGTGGCTATTACAGCTACTGTTTACTCCAAATCATTAATATATAAACTTCAAGTTCACCCAATAAAAAACATATATAAACAGTACTGTATTTATATATTTGCAAATACAAAAACACTAAACAGCTGAAAACTGCAAAGATGTCATCACTCTTCACCCTTTAGCAAGGGCAAAATAATATCAGCCTGTCTCTCTCCTTGGCTCTTAGAGTGTGAGGCAAATGTGGTGGATTATGTCAAATCTCTGATCTGAAGACACTGTGGGAATGGGATTCACCTTAAATGGTCTCTTATCTCTCTTTGCTTTGTGCTCACCTTAATCTGTTACTTGACTCCTTGTTGCACTGCCTTTCTCTTTGTAAAAAGTTAAACATTTTTTAAGGTGTATAGATCAGATGAAATTGGTGCTACGTGAAAAACCATTCTATCTATCTGCATGCTTGAAGCTGACTGCCATATTCGGATTACCTGTCTGAACTTTGTTTCTCACTTTAATTAGCTAAAGTAAATCATGAGCTGAAGGACTCGATCGCTGTTATTTACGTATTGATAAATACAAATAAGGCAAATATGTAAAAACTTGAATTTTCGCCTCAAAGTTTGTGTGGAAGAGAACGACAAAAAGGTGTTTCCTGCACCTTATTTACTCCTGCTAGTGACTGAATGTGATCTAATGCATTTTGTCAAGCATGACATTAAAAAGCCACTCATACTGATAGCTCTCCACTCCAATGGATAAAAGAAAAGACAAGACTGCTAGATTGACAAACCTTTCTTGTGTTGTCCAATTTCCCAGAAATCGACACACTGGCACATTTTTCGATATATTTAATGCAATCTGGGACTTTCAGCCAGTCCAGCCAAGTAGCATTTGGCATTTGCAAGCATATATTTAGAAGAGAGCATGAAAACAGATAAAATGTTCTTAAGACAGGAAAGGTCATTGATTCCACTTTCTTTCTATAGATTGTCTTCCTAAAAGCAAGCCTACTCATTATGTAATTGGTAAAAATAACAATGTGAAAACTTATCTTTTTTTTTAAAGCTGTAATTGCTTCTTCTATTTGATTTTACAAAACATGTATCCATTTCAAGATATACAGTAAGTATTGTATTGGTATCTAAAATGTTAATAAGCTCATCAACTGTTCAAAGGCAACGCCATGGTTTTCTAGGGAGTATTCCAGTCATTAAAGTCACAAGAGAATTTATTAACACCCAAATGAAGAAGTTACTTGCAAGGGATATTAGATATGATTCTTCCAGCCTTTATTATCAAAAATATTTTGAAAATAGAACCTTTTTTTTCAGATTTAGATTTAGAGCAATATATAACATACCGCAGTGGTTCTCAAAAAGTAACAAAAAGGGGGACGCGAAGATGTGAAAAAAACAAAACAAGAATCGATAATATGAAAAATACATCTATTGAAACCAAAACAAATTAACTTAAACTACATTCTGATACTAGAAAAATAAATATAGAGTTAGATAAATGTCCATTAAGTTAAGTAGGAATAATAAAATATGCATCTATGATATATCATTAATTAAAAAAGGACATATTGGTATTAGTGGGCTCCTTTCAAAAAAAACATTAGGGGGGGACGATTAAAACTGTTAAGAAAACTCGGATTGCAAATATGTAAAGGTTGAGAAACGCTGCCATATTGTTTGTGGCAATTAATCAAATCTGAGTTTACAACAAAACATAGAGCATCACTTTGAAAAAAATCTGCAAAACAAATGGTGCTTCTGCCCAAGCAAAGCTTTGCACCATTAGCACATGTATTTTTTTCTTACCTGCAACCTTTTTTCTTTATGCCGAAAACAATTGCAAAATTTATTCTGGGGCAGAACATGGAAAAAGGGTGCCGCTAGATTGCACTTCTCTGCAAGTACTTTGGAAGTGCTACTCCGTGGTTACAGACAGCAGTTTTACCTGCAAAATAACGTGGCAATATTGCTTGCATTTCATCCCAAAAACAGTTTTAAAACTTCAAAAACCTAATTTTGTTGAGTTTTGCTTTTTGCAATTGTGAAATCTCATTTAAGGGTAATTCTCCGAAACTGTATGCAAAACAAAAATCAGCTGTTTTGTTTATTACTGATGCTAATTTTCCTAAACAGCACACTTGCTGTCTGTTGTGATGTGAGATTGTGCATACAAGTTGATAAATATTTTGCATGTCTTTATTTGTAATTTAGGCAAAGCAATGTAATAT
Organism: Polypterus bichir lapradei; assembly: GCA_026402145.1. Lineage (NCBI taxonomy): Eukaryota > Metazoa > Chordata > Cladistia > Polypteriformes > Polypteridae > Polypterus > Polypterus bichir. The sequence continues at coordinate 26,574,199 of JANRMT010062791.1, forward strand.
AAGTGTTACATTAATGAGAAGCATTCATGTTCACACCCACCACCAGGACTGAGTCTCTTTGAATTTTACAACAGAATTGGGGGAAGTGCCTGAAACAAGTTTGGTAAGTGTTTCTCTTAAGCCTTTCAACCCCCATAGGAAAGCCAGGCTGCCTAACTGCCAAGCTTTAGCTTTACATAAGGTTTTGGGGGATGGCAGGTGTGAAGTTGTTCTATTCTCCCATTGGTCTGAAGTATGGCTGTTTGGAACTGGCTTGTATCAAAAGCTTTTAACACAAGAATTACCAGAGCCTACAAGAAAACTCGTAAATCCGGCCCACCTTAAATCCTTTCTCACCTCTCCGTCAGCATCTTTTGTCCTGTAAATGTGTCGATGAGCAGCAAGCAGCCTGCTATCCCATCCCCCCCGGCCACCGCCATAGTTCAATTCACAAAGAAGTTTCTCAGTGCTCAGTGTTTAACCTCGAGTGAAGTGCTGGTGCTTTATTGGGTAAAAAAGTACATCGTCATTTGGAACACATACATTTCTTGTGTGTTCAGTGTAATCAACAATCTCTGTAAAAACGTTGTTAACACAGAAACATTTTTCATGTTTTAGTAATAATTAACAAAATGTAGACATGAAATGTATAATGTGTGAAGCCTGAAATACAAATATGAAATAAACACTTTCATAAAAGGTACAAGTATAACAAAACAAGTGCACTTTTATTCAAGAATTTAACAGAAGAAAAAAGAAAGTAGGTTACGTTAGGTCAGTTGATACGACAGCTTGCATAGTGCAATGCTAAGAACTGCTGCCTTCCAATCAAGAGGTCGCAGTTTCGATATTAGCTGCTTCCCAAATTTGCCATTTTGAGTAGTGACCTGCTCTTATTGTTCATATCATACAATAAAAACATACATTTGATTTGCGTCTGTCAATTTATAGTACTTGTCAAAGTTTTTTTTTCAGTTTTATTCTCTCACTCACGTTCAAGCTTCCACACCCCACTCTCCCCATCTGACACCATTTTCAGATAAAGACGTGGTATAATAAACAAACTTGTTTTGATTACACCCCCTCTTTATTTGAAAACCATGTTAGATCTTGGGCATGAATGCGACTGGGAAAACTGTGGATGTGAGTGGTGTGTGTGACTGAGAATGACTGTGAATGTGAATTTTTTTTATTCAGTTTTATTCTTGAGTGCTCCTGCTTACGCTGAATTAGTATGCACCTTCTGATCCATGATGTCAAAGCCGCGCTGACAAAAAAAGAGAGACTTAGGTATATATGACATTTGGAATAATTCATTTTATGACCTGTATTGTACATTTCAGAAAACGTTATTGCACTAATGCAACATTATATTCATTTGCTTACCTTCATGCGGTTATAGTCATGATGTGACTGCATTTTTTTTGTTTTTTTTCCAATCTTGGCCAGTGTCCACATATTGCTGCATGTTAGTATTTCTTTTGAACTCCAGGAGATGCAGAGGACAGCATAGTACAGAGAGGTCAGTTCCATGCTATATACAGTCATCAGATTCAAATGTTAACAGTTCCCACACACACCAAAGGACCGTCCTTCCTACATTTACGACATGTGTATAATGTGTGAAGCCTGAAGTCTAAATATTAAATAAACACTTTCACAAAAGGTACAAGTATAACAAAACAAGTCCACTTTTATTCAAAAATATAACCGAAGAAAAAAGAAAGGAGGTTACAGCAGGCAGTTGATGTGACAGCTTGCGTGGTGCAATGCTAACTGCTGATTCCCAATCAAGAGCTTCTGGGATGGATTCTGGCAGCTTCTCAAGTTTACGTTTTGCTTTGTTTACCGTAGCTGCTCTTATTGTTAATATTATACAATAAAAACATACATTTGATTTGCATCTGTAAAAGCCGCTGTAAATTTATAGTGCTTGTCAAAGTTAGTGTCTTTTTTTATAGTTTTATTCTCTCACTCACGTTCATGCTCCCACAACACCTCCCTGCCCCCCC
>JANRMT010062791.1:26576589-26619822 GCA_026402145.1 Polypterus bichir lapradei
CCTGTAAATGTGTCGATGAGCAGCAAGCACACTGCTATCCCTTCCCCCCGCCCACCGCCATAGCTCAATTCACAAAGAAATTTCTCAGTGCTCAGTGTTTAACCTCGAGTGAAGTGCTGGCGCTTTATTGGGTAAAAAAGTACATCGTCATTTGGAACACATACATTTCTTGTGTGTTCTGTGTAATCAACAATCTCTGTAAAAACGTTGTTAACACAGAAACGTTTTTCATGTTTTAGTAATAATTAACAAAATGTAGACATGAAATGTATAATGTGTGAAGCCTGAAATACAAATATGAAATAAACACTTTCACAAAAGGTACAAGTATAACAAAACAAGTGCACTTTTATTCAAGAATTTAACAGAAGAAAATAGAAAGTAGGTTACGTTAGGTCAGTTGATACGACAGCTTGCATAGTGCAATGCTAAGAACTGCTGCCTTCCAATCAAGAGGTCGCGGTTTCGATATTAGCTGCTTCCCAAATTTGCCATTTTGAGTAGTGACCTGCTCTTATTGTTTATATCATACAATAAAAACATACATTTGATTTGCGTCTGTCAATTTATAGTACTTGTCAAAGTTTTTTTTTCAGTTTTATTCTCTCACTCACGTTCAAGCTTCCACACCCCACTCTCCCCATCTGACACCATTTTCAGATAAAGACGTGGTATAATAAACAAACTTGTTTTGTTTACACCCCCTCTTTATTTGAAAACCGTGTTAGATCTTGGGCACAAACGAGACCGGGAAAACTGTGGACGTGGATATGAGTGATGTGTGTGACTGAGAATGACTGTGGATGTGAATTTTTTTTATTCAGTTTTATTCTTGGTTGCTCCTGCTTACGCTGAATTAGTATGCACCTTCTGATCCATGATGTCAAAGCCGCGCTGACAAAAAAAGAGAGACTTAGGTATATATGACATTTGGAATAATTCATTTTATGACCTGTATTGTACATTTCGGAAAACGTTATTGCACTAATGCAACATTATATTCATTTGCATACCTTCATGCGGTTGTAGTCATGATGTGACTGCAGTTTGTTTGTTATACCACATCTTTATCTGAAAACGGTGTCAGATGGGGGGGGGGGGGTGGTAGTTTGAACGTGAGTGAAAGAATAAAACTGAAAAAAAAAATTTTGACAAGTACTATAAACTGACAGACGCAAATCAAATGTATGTTTTTATTGTATGATATAAACAATAAGAGCAGCTCACTACTCAGAATGGTAAATTTGGCAAGCAGCTGATATCGAAACCACGACCTCTTGATTGGAAGGCAGCAGTTCTTAGCATTGCACCACACAAGTTGCCATATCAATCTTGTTTTGTTATACTTGTACCTTTTGTGAAAGTGTTTATTTCATATTTGTATTTCAGGCTTCACACATTATACATTTCATGTCTACATTTTGTCAATTATTACTAAAACATGAAAAACGTTTCTGTGTTAACGTTTTTACATAGATTGTTGATGACACTGAACACACATGAAATGTATTTATTCCAAATGACAATTTACCTTTTTACCCTATAAAGCTCCAGCACTTCACTCGAAGATAAACACTGAGCACTGAGAAACTTCTTTACGAATTGAACTGCGGCGGTGGGCGGGGGGATGGGATAGCAGGCTGCTTGCTGCTTATCGACACATTTATAGGACAAAAGATGCTGACGGAGAGGCGAGAAAGGATTTAAGGTGGGCTGGATTTACGAGTTTTCTCGTAGGCTCTGGTAATTCTTGTGTTAAGTACCACGACACCCTACTGGCTCTAACGGTTGGACAGTAAAGCATATAAATGTGCTTGCTTTATCTCACTCTCTCTCTTATAAACATCTGATGAAGAAGCATCTCACACCATGAACTTAACAAGAACAACACAATGAAGAGTACAGCTCAGCAGCCATATTGAGACAGGCATGCAGCCTGTTCTGAAGACAGCTGACCACAAATGATGCCTTAACTAGAGGCATTTTTAAGTAACTAACAAGTCTGTGTGCCGCCTGAAACTAAACATCACCATTTATCAGGTTGTATGGTTGCCAATATTCAAATGTACTTTGCATATTGATACTATTTATTAATATTATCAATAATACATCATTTAAATTGTAACTTAACTCCTGCTTATCTTTTACTACATCTAATTGCCTGAGGTTATACATGTAGAAGGGAAGGTGGGGAGAAGTTATATGGGACAATACCTTATAAACAGTGGTAAGTCTGTGAAATTTAAGGCATTCTGACAAAGTCTACATATTAATACTGTAATACAATAGGGGAAAATAGAGCAATATACTATTCTACCAAAACAAAACATTGCAATTTACAGCTGGCGTCCATTAGCATCTCTAAAGAAACAGGGAAAAACAGTAATAATATTGATGCTATGTCCTGTTTCTGATAATTTCCTGTGGGCTTGAGTTGAAGTGACGTGAACGCTTGAAAAGCAAATCAAAGATCTAACCTTTATTCTGTCTTCAAGTTCTATGTTTTAGAATACAGAGTGCTCAGGGTTCAAAGAATGACTCCCTTTTTTATTAGAATTTGTTTAGGGTTGCTGACCAAACATTTTGTTTATACCACTAAGGATAGACAGATAGATACTTTATGGATCCTGAGGGAAATTCAAGATTGCCTCTTTCAGAACTGCTACTACTAAATTGTAAACAACAAAGAAACTATTTGGCATCACGGTCATCAACACAGAATAAACAAAGGAGGATTGAAACTACTGAATATTGTATCTGTATTGAATAAACATTTAATAAGGCTACTAAATGAAAAATTATAAAAAAAAATAGAAACAGAAACAAAAAAAACTTCTTAAGACAAAATTCAAGAACTAAAAATAAACAAACATCTAAATTCTTTTAAACAAAAGCAGAAGGCAAAATGAGAATTAGACTTCATTAAAAATAAAACAAAACAAAGACTCAAACCAAAGAAAGAAAGCTGACTACAAATAAATAAATAATTCAAAATGTAGGTCTAACCAGATGATCAAACTGTACACAGTACCAAAATCCAAAAATCAAACATTCAATAATCCAAAGTTAGAGGAAACTTAACAGAGGGCTCCTACCAAATGCTGAGGTAACAGCAGCCTTTATATATGACTGTTATAATTTAACAAATAATTATAGAGAATTTATTTTTACTGGAATACATTTTTCTTAAATGCTTCTTGAGGGCTTTGAATCTGCATTTTAAAGCATTTTCACTCCATCTATTCCTCTGGAATTTTGTTCATTTATTTTTTGTATTTATGGCATTCCTACTTTTTTTTTGTGGGAGCAGTTGTTTTATAATTCTGTTGCCATGATGTGACCCTCCATTGCTAGGGGCATGGTTCCTGAAAGATGCACTGTGTAATGTAACTTACACTTTATAAGCAGGCACTGCATGTTGTGTGATGTCTAAAGAATTTTGTGTGTGATTTTTTTTTGGTAGTTTAATATTTAAAATTCTAGCAAGAATTCTTTTTTTATGTATCAGTATCAATTAATATATTTTATTATTGTTTTTGTCTTTTTGAGTTAATATTTATCATATTTTGTGGTTTTTCTATTATTATGTACTGTACTTTTAAATGTGCCTCCATTCCTTGTGTTTTGTGAGTGAAGCCTCAGGAGGACAGGCCACCCTGGCATCACCAATTTTGGGCCTTCTGTCTGGCTATTTAGGACCAGAGCAGAGTAAGCTCAGTTCTAAAAATCATTTAGTTAGTTGGAATTTAATGAGTATTGATGTTATTCTTTGGATTTTTATGGGGTTTTTTTCTGGCTTTCTTGCTTCCGTTTTAAGTATTATGGTTAAGGATTGTGTATTGCTCTAGGGCCGCCTTTTAAGCAGCTCCATTTCACTTATATTTGATATTTTGAACTTTTCTTTGTATGTTTATTTTCATTTTTATGAATAAATACTTTATTAATACAGATTCTTTTGTTTGAGCCTTTGTCCACAAACCATTGGTTTACGGCCGTCATCCCTCTTGTGGAGATTTGGATTTATTTTGGGACATTTCGTGTTAAAGGCCTGCTAAGCTGAAAGCCTGCAGCTAGCTGTTGTGAGAATGGCTGGATTTGCAAGTTAAGTTGTTGCCCTGCCTTTTTAGTCTCTCAAGGATGTGTCATCCCCATTTTGTTATGTTTGAGACTACATCTCATAGCACATTTGACTTTTTTACTTTGGTTAGTGATTTGGTTTAGACAATCAAACTATTTTCATTAACATTTTGACAGCTAAAGGTTTACATTCATCTTCTGGCCCTTTATTTTGCCCAAGTGGCCTTTTATAACTGCTTACACAACAAAGATCACAAGTGGCTGCCATTCCTGGCAACACACCTTAGGAATAAGTGTGACTCAGTGGCCCTGCCCCATAAAGAGAATAAGGTTGTAATTACAAAATAAACAGATATAAGGAAAAAGAAACTAAAAAAGAGGAATAGGGTACAGTATGGTGTGGCACTCCAGCTAAATCTTAACAACAGTGTTGTTATGGCTGTAGAAAAAGAACAGCCAAAAAGTGTTTAAATTAAATGTACTGGGAGATGAAGACTGTTTGAAAGTGAGAGACAAAGAATAGCAGGGGTTGAAAGCCAAAAAAGATCAAGAAAGACCCAGGACTATAACCACAAAACATTAAACAAGAATGTCAATAACTTACATCCATCACTTCTGAGCCTTCTCTCTGGCTTTTTGGGTCAGAGCAGAGTAAATTCAAATCAGAAAACCATTGCATTAGTTTAAGCTCTGTGAAGTTTGCTTTTTTCCTTGGATTTTTCTCATTTTGAGAGCTTTCTTGCTTCTGTTTTAAGAATTATGCTTACGGATTGAAATCCCTCCTCTAATATCTTCACCCTGAATACTAAATTCAAAGAACATTTGAGATAAAAAAAAGGTTATGTCTTTAATCCAATGTTTACATGTCAGGATACAGTGTGCGGCTTTATTTAATAGGTGGGACACAATGATGCCATACAACATATCACCCCAATTTCATGTGTGGACATAGAAATCCTAAGCAATGCCTGTGGCTATACAAAACCTGTCGCAGAATGGTGGGAGACAGATAACAAAATAAAACACAAAATAATGACAACATGATATTAATGAAAAATTTAATAATCACAAAAACGAGTGAAAACTCTCCAAAAGTTTAACAGAAAACATGCAATTCATTAGAAGTATTTGCTCTACAAATGAGTTTTCAAGGATGCAATTCTTACTTTTTGTACTTTAGTTTGTTAGCCGGAATACCAGGCATTGGTTATATTTCTTCAGCTTTTTTCCCCTCTCAGCATACTTGTTATTCCTCATGATGCGTTGAAGCTCTGGGCAAAATGTGTACTTCACCATTCAGATCATTCGAACTTACATACAACAGATTGAATGGATTTTGTTTGTGTGCAATCGGATGTTTCACACGAGTTCAGGTTAAATACCCTTATCTTAGGGAAGTTACTCAGTGCCTAAAAACAAAACATCAAGAAGACTAAGGAACTTTTAAAGAAAATTCAGAATATGCTACTGAAAAGTAAAAATGAGGAGCAGGATGTAAGAAAATATCTAAGGCATTAAAAATCCCCAAAGCACTATAAAATGTCTTATGATGCAATTACAAAATATGTTCAGTAGTAGCCATCCAAACAAAAAGGGCTTGAACAGACCACTAATAGGTTCATGGCAGCTCCACAGCTAGTGATAGGTTATGTGATTTCAATGTGAAAAGCTACATATGACAACTGCTGTTTAGGGGTTTTATGGGAAAATAAAAACTAATGTTAAAAGCAACATCACAAGCATGACGTAGTTTTTTTCCTTAAATGTATGGAAATTGTTCATTGGAGCAGCATACAGGTTTTGATTTACAATGTTACTTTTTCACACTTTCAGTGTTTTTAAAATTATTATTATTTATTGTTAAGTGGGAAAACTGTAATATTTTCCTGCTGAAACATAGCATTTGTCCCCTGCACTGACTCCATTGATTAGAAGTGTGTATAAGAAAGAAGTCAGGCTTGTTAAGTCCGGGAAAGAACACTGTTAGGGGGATTCCCAGATGAAGGACAACTGGGTGCAATAAATGGAGAAAGGGAGATTTATGGGCATGAGAGCAGTGTTTGAACACAAAACTAAAGAAAAGTGGACAAAAAGGAGCTTACATCATAGAGAGGTGAGAACAGTCCGAGCAATAGAAAGAAAGAGTGTTGGCAGCAAGTGTTGTGAATTTGGGTTTTACTCCATTTGTAGCCCATTTCCTCTCTCTGTTGGATTGTTCTTCTTGTATATTGTTTTGTTTTTCTTGGTGTCTTTCATCTTTAATGTTATTTTGTTTTTTTGGTTACTGATGTTATTTTGTGATGTTTTTTTCTTTTTGGCAACAATGCTTCAATTCTATCACATCATTGCATAAATTACGTTTTGTGATGTCCTCATATCAAAAGTATAAAATATGGCAGTACACTCTTCTCTGTGACCAAGCTTCTATATATACCGTATATCAAAAACAAATGTGTGCAATAGTTACATCAAATCCAGTTAGGACTTTTCTATATTGTTTTTTGACTGGGTTTTTCCCAGTTGTTTTGCACTTTGAAACCCTGATTTTTCTTTGTCTTTAATTGCTTTTAATCCCTGCTTTGCCTTGCATCTCCTGACCAAGCACATTTTTTTGACATGCACATGCATCTATGTGTGAGTGGAGACTAAGATGATGGCAGACTGCTAGCTGGACTGTAGACTAGAAGGTCATGTGCTGCAGATGGAAAAAGGCACCACAAGGTCAAAGAGAAGAAGGACCGGGAGTTACGACAAAGCCAAAAGTCACTGCTCTGAATTCAGAAATCTAGCGTCAAAACCAAAATAAAAACTTAAATCCATAGTCAAAAAACAGAACCTAATTGTTGCTCAAAAACCTATAAACCTTCACGTGCTCATTTTTTTTTTCAGAAATAACCACAAACTCCGATAATCCAGAAGTAAAAAATGCTGACCTTTCTACGTAATAAACCTTCTTGTATATGCATATTAATGCTGGCTTTGTTTAGGAAATGATGTCAGAAATGAAGTAAGTTAGCAATTCATTTTTAAATGTGCCATTTCTGATCAGTCAAAATAAATGTGTTTGTAAAACTTTTAAGGATAAAAATTCTGCAGTCATTAAACCAAAATTGAAGATATGTCAAAATATCTTTATATCATTCTGAACAAATTTAAATCACATTATGTGATATCATCTACTCTTGCATTTAGCTTTGTACTAGTGAGCTATCATATTGTACTGAGGATTACTTGTGTTCTGTTCTGTGTATTGTATTGTATTTACCCCTTTTTCTTGACTCATACTGCACGCCCAACCTACCTGGAAAGGGGTCTCTCTTCGAATTGTCTTTCCCAAGATTTCTTACTTTTTTTTTTCCTTACAAGGGTTTTTTTATGGGAGTTTTTTTCTTGTCTTCTTAGAAAGTCAAGGCTGGGGGCTGTCAAAAGACTGGGCCTGTTAAAGCCCATTGCGGCACTTCTTGTGTGATTTTGGGCTATACAAAAATAAATTGCATTGTATTGTATCAGGGTTTACATTTAAATAGGCTTGTCCCTGCAATCAAGTTACTGTTCCTACCCTACACCTTTTAGTATACAGGTTGCCCTTATTTTATGAGCAATTGAAAATTCACATAATGATAATTATAAACATATTGATTTGTTACTTGGTCTATAAAAAACAATTAAAGATATGCTGTATATTTTTTGTGAAAATAAAGAAAAGCACAAACATTAAATGCATAATACTTTCCTCCAAATGCAATTCTACCAAAAAAATGTAATTTCTAGCTAACCAGATTATTATATTTTTTACTTTATACAACTGACTAAGCTGAAAGGCCAGCGTCATGTCACAAGCCCAAGTTTCAAGTGTGTAGCTCGTTCACGTTGAATTTCTGACTCTACCTGATAACACGCGAATGCTATAATAAAGCCAGCTGGAAATCACAGCAGTGGTGCTACCTGGGGCTTCTTCCACATAGCAAAAAAGAGGCAGTATATTTAATGTCATGCAACACAAATATCAAATAATAAGCACCTTTAATCAGTGTTCGGTGGGAAAAACTTGTGCCTTGGAGTAATTCATAAAATTCTTCTGAGTTTCTGCTGAAGCGACAGACCAGTCAATTTGCTCTAAAATTATCCAATTTGAGTGCGCATCTTCCAGGAATTACAACATCTACAAGAGCCAGCACATGCACTCTCAAACAATATTATTTTCTTTTGCCATCAGGTTTTTTTGTATACAGTATGTAATGCTATTACTCATACTGCATCACATACAGACACAGTGGTTTATCAACAGATACAAACTGAAATCAAATGATGATTTTTCTAAATGGGCCCTACCTTTCATGTATTGTATTCCGTGTTGTTAGCTTACTTATCCAACAGACTGAGATTGAAGCCGAGGGTGCACACGAGAGTTTCATTGTACTCTGTCCACATGACAATAAAACTTAATTAAAAAGATTACACTATATTGTATTTTTTATCAAAACCTTAGATTTTTGAAAGAGCCAAGGTCATCTACATGTTGATACATAGTTCACAGTGCCAATCAACACTAAGCATTATGCAGTTTCTGTGCACACAAAATAAAAAATAAACATACTGGGAAAATGAAAAGGCAGATTATATGACTGAGCTAAACTAAGATGAAACTGATTGAAGAGCCACAAACCAGTAATCAAATTTTAAAGTACATGCTGAGTGATCATGTGACATTTTTCCCAGTGATTATTGACTAGTTGTCTACAGAACAGGGACAGCAATTCACTAAAAACTGTCGATTGAAAAGTCTTCTGCAAGTTAACAAAGTGCCCAACCTTTCCAAGATGACATGGAAAATTAACAGAAACATTATAAAAGTAAAGTAATTATAATTGAAAATTACCAAAAACAACCAAACAAATAAAATTACACATAAGCCAAGAAAAGAACCTAATAACCTAATACATGTATTTTAGTGTTGCTTGAGCAAAAACTGGGTAATTATTTGTAGCAATGTAACACTTGAAATTGTTTTCTGTTTTAATTAATGGTTATTAGGTGTTTAAGTTATGAAAATTCATTTTCTGAGGGGGTTATCAGGAGCAGATTAGCTTTGTAAAACCTATATATGTATTATTAAAACACAAAATTAGGACTGGCAATTATTGTATTAATGTAATTAGTAAAACTATTGATAACATTTCCATATTCAACATTCAGAATGCTGAAGCTGACCCATAGCTCAGATCAAATTTGTAGGTGGGCACTAGTCAATATGAATAGGCAGAGATGTCAAAAGAATTTCAATTAAATGACTAGCAGCGATGCTGATGGACTAATCAATCAAGCACTACATTGAAGAGTTGGTTTGTAGCAAGAGGGCAGTGCAGACATCCTATGCTCCAACATATCTCAACATCAATAGTTCTTTTGCTCAGAAGACAAATTAGAATGGCCAAAGAATGACATCCACCCCAATGCACCAAACAAAATGTTCACAGCCAATAAGCACATTGAACTTTGAACACCACAATGGATACTTTAGGCATAATAAAAAGCCTAATTTGTAATTTTATTTATGTATAATAATTGTGAATTTGTTACAGCCGTAACAAGGCCTTTAATGACCTCTTAGGCACAGCCATCAGCAGTGTGTCTGTCTGCGGAGAGAGTGTCGACCTTGTTGAGAGGTTTACTTACCTTGGCAGTTACATTCATGTCTCTGGTGACTCTTCCTATGAAGTCAGTAGATGGATTGGGCGAGCATTGGGGTTCATAAGGTCGCTGGAAAGTGGTGTGTGGAACTCCCGATATCTATGCAAAAGGACGAAGGTCCAAGTCTTTAGAGTCCTGGTGCTTCCTGTCTTGCTATATGGTTGCAAGACATGGGTGCTATCCAGTGACCTGAGACAAAGACTGGACTCCTTTGGTACTGTGTCTCTCCGGAAAATCCTTGGGTACCGTTGGTTTGACTTTGTGTCGAATGAGCGGTTGCTCATAGAGTCCCGAATGAGTCACATTACCTGCATTGTGCGGCAGTGTCAGTTACAGCACTACGGCTATGTGACGTGTTTCCCCGAGGGTGATCCAGCTCTCGAGATCCTCATTGTTTGGGACCTGAGTGGCTGAACCAGGCCAAGGGGTCACCCACGTAACACCTGGCTGCGGCAGATAGAGGGTCACTTCCGGACGGTGGGACTGGACCGTGTGTCTGCCTGGGAGGTTGCCAACCTGAATCCCAAGTTGTTTCGTCATGTAGTGGGTGTGGCAACACACTGTACCAGTGCATACTCCCCAACTTGACTTGACTTGACTTGGTCTAAGCCTGTACTGAATGTGGAGCACTATAGAAAAATAAATCTACTTTATTTGACTTTGGGTTGTGGAGTGGAATCAGACCACCCAGACAAAACACGTAAAAAAGTCCATTCAAAAAGGGAGCTGTGGGGTACTGCAGGTACTATCCACTGTGTCATCGTGTTCCCTACATCTAAATTTATTAACAAGTGAAGTGAATAATACTTATCAAGCATTCTTACCAATGACTACTGCCTCATTGAAACTTTGTGTGGGTGTTAAAATGTTTTAATAGTGGAAAGAGGCAAAATAAAATGTAATGATGATACTTTTCCATCTTTCTATATTGTCATTATGTAACTGTTTCATGTGTTTTATTGGAAAAAAAAACCTCCTTAACCTCCTTTCATGCATGCAATATTTCAGACAAGACACTTAATGGCGGATAGAGGAAAAATAATTATTTTTGCATAATGGTGGTACTTTTCAAGCTTTTATATACCGGACTGGCATATACTGTCATTATGCATTTACTTAATGTGTATTATTGGAAAAAATGGAAACTTTTCTACCTTCTTTCATGATTTAAAGACTTCAGGATAGGCACTGGCTGAGGCAGAACTCATGCCATACAAAGAGGTTACAGGCTTTTAAATGTGGGACAAACAACAAAAGATATTGCAGACTTGCAGTTAGCATTAAAGGTCTTAATGAATCTTTACCTAATACTTTAGGCATTTTGTATTTTTTTTTTACTTTTCTTCTTTTTTTGTTTTTTAGTTTTATTTAAAGATAAATTTGGAGTTGTATAGATAACATTAACTTTTTTTTCCTGTAAGCTACACCACAATGCTGCTATCTTCTTCCACTGATCCGTAACCTTTTCCATGCCAAAAAATGAATAAAATTAGATAAAATACATCTTCTCCTCTGACAGTAATGAATTTACCTAAAACTAATCTTATAACACAATCACCTTTGTATTGGTGAATGTGTCAATTTAGCAAATATATAGTTAACAATCCAAAGTGCATGTTTCATAAAAGAGAACCCAAATATGTTGAGTATTGTATTACCTCACCACAGCAGCAGCTCATCAGAAGTAGTTCAAGGATGGATTTCTAAACATCTGTACCAAAATCTGTGTGTCTGTGACTCTTTTTGCTCCTTACATACTCACACAGTTGCATATGGTGTAAGCCCCCCTGAAGATGTATTTTTGTTGGGTGTGTTAATGTGGAAACTTGTTATATGGGGTACTTTTTATTTTTAAAATGAAAAAAGCTTTCAGCCACTTTAGGGTTTATCTGACAACAAACTAAACTAACTGAAAGAGTACTTCTCAAAGGAGCAGCTTCACCTAGACTTGTAGCAGATTAAGAGAAATGACGCTTTATTAACACAATTCAATGCTCTTCATTCAGATAAACTATAATATGTGCAGCTTACCTTTAATCAGCATTTGGTGGAAAAACTTGTGCCTTGAAGTAATTCATAAAACTCTTCCGAGTGTCTGCTGAAGCGACAGACCAGTCAGTTTGCCCTAAAATTATCTTAATATGACTGTGCATCTTCCATGATTCACAACATTTGCAAGTGCCAGCAAATGCATCCTCAAATCATATCATTTTCCTATGCCATCAGATTTTTTTGTATACTTAGTGCTGGTACACGTACTGCATCACATACAGACACGGTAGTTATCAACAGATACAAACTGAAATCACATGATGATTTATTTTTCTCAACAGGCCCTACCTTTCACGTATTGCATTCTGTGTTGTTAGTTTACTTATGCAACAGACTGATATTCAAACCGAGGGTGCACATGAGAGTTTCATTGTACTTTGTCGATACGAAATTCACAGTGCCAATCAACACTAAGCATTATGCACTTTCTGTGCAAACACAATAAAAAATAAACATACTGGGAAAATGAAAAGGCAGATTATATGACTGAGCTAAACTATGATGAAACAGATTGAAGAGCCACAAACCAGTAATCAAATTTTAAAGCACATGCTGAGTGATCATGTGACATTTTTCTCAGTGATTATTGACTAGTTGTTTACAGAACAGAGACAGCAATTCATTAAAAACTTTCAATTGGTAACTTGCAGAAGACTTTTCAAAGTGCCCACCCTTTCCAAAATGACATGGATATGCTGTTTGCAGTACCCATGCAATCTCAAGACATGGTTCAATACACTAAAACATGCTTGCCTATTGACTTATTCGGTAAGATTTTAGACTTTTGTTTTCACGTTTGGAACCCTGCTTGGAGGCCTACATATTAAATACAAGAACAGGCTAGGATTTTTTTCAAATTTATAAATGCTTCACTTTAGAACACAATTTAATGTAAGTTAATATATACCTTTCAAGCTCTGAGATCCTACGTTCTTGGCTTCGCCACTGTCTATACCGATTTTTCATGTTCCCCTTGAATCTGTGTGGCTTTCCTCTGGATACTTCACAGTATTACTATATCCCAAAGACATGCAACACTACCTTGGCCTGATATGAGTGAATGTCTCCTCTAGTGGACTAGCAGTCTGTTCCGTTTTGGTTTTCACCAGGTACCTAATGCTGTCATGACATTGATCTCTATGTAATTGATTGTAATGTAATTAATTAGCTAGTCAAATACTTTAAAAAGGCATGTATACAGCTATCTTGTATGAAAACATCACGGCTTAATGAACACAAGAATTAAAATTTCACCCAAGAGTTTTTAAATAAGCATCTTGGTATAATATTAATCATTATATTAGATAAACTTAATTAATCCCATGGGGAAATTCACATGACCCAAGGATCCAAATTAAAGCCTTTATTACAGTTAATGACCTACAACAGAAAAGCACAATCACCCTTCGCCATGTTTCAGAATTATGAATGAAAACATTGCTCGTATGTACCACAGACACAGAACAGTTTTGTTTTTTAGAAAATTATACAATGTAAAAGGAAAAATAAGGGATAAGCTTACATCGTGTATTAAGTCAGCAATTTATAGGGTACCTTGGAGTAGACAAATATGCTGATCACAATTTTATTGAAACGTTGGTCACCCTTCACCAACAACATTAACTCTTGCTGGGTTAACCTCTTGACTTACCTTATGTTTCTGTGTGTCTGAAACTTGCATGTTGTTCTCGTGCCTGCATGGTTTTTCTCCCAGGTACTCCAGTTTTCCTCCTCTGTCCGCCAAAAGACGTACAGTTAGATTAATTGGCAATTGCAGATTGGTCAGTGTGTATGTGTTTGTGTATGCGTGAGTATGCCCAGCAATAGACTGGTTCCCCATCAAGGGCTGTTTCCTGCCTTGCACCTGATGACCTCCACATGATTCTGAGAAACTGTCTGACCTGCTAGCACAAAGAAAGCTAGGTGTGTGTGCTTATTTTGAACGTGAAGGGAGGTGGAAGAGCAGTTGCCTTTTATTTGATTTTTTTTACAAAAGGAGTTTTCTTACTTCAGTTGGTACTATAGACTTTTATGAAGCTTTTAGTTCAGTTGCTTTTCTGACACTTGTGTAAAGACGCTTGCAAGAAACTGTTTTCTCAGCCAAAACAGACACTTTCATGGAGCTCTGTCTGTTAGCTGTTGGACACTACTTGGAGAAAAGCTCTCTCTCTCTCTCTGGCCAGAATTTTTTCTTTTCATGTTTGATTTAGAATATTTCATTTGTAACTATGGAACTGGACCACCAAGAGTATCTTGCTAAAATTAAGATTTAACTGACCCAGGTTGTATAATTCTTTGTATTTCTTATGTTTGCTGCTATTGATTTTGATGCAAATAAATATAATTTTTAAGTGAAATCTTAAAATTAATGTCTCTAATTGTTTATAGTGAAGCGTTAAGATTGATTATTCCTCGTCTTGCTGCAGTCCACAAAGGGTATGAGAGGATGCTCTTGTGAAGCTGTCTTTTGGTGTTAAACTGAGTTGAAGTAAAGGGTTGAAGGTAAAGATAAGGTTTCTTTATTTAGTCATGTTTACACAAGAAAACATGACATTTGCCTTCTCAGTTGCATCTGATGATAGGCAGAAAGAAATAAAACAAACAGAGACAAGACAAGTTAAGGTAAGGCAGCTTTTGACAGTCTCAGTCAGCAAACAGCCTACCATTAGAGGCCCCTAGGGTTGAATATGCAGGGTAGAGTTTGTACAGTGAGACAGGTAAGAGGTTACAGGTAACAGTAACCTAACTAGTTTTGACATTTCTTGACATGCATCATTACGAAAAGTACCAAATGGGTGAGGTGGCACCTTTTATGTTTGGTGCATATCACAGGTCATCTGATAACATGATAAAACATGTTTGTGTGAAGTTTGCACATTCTTCCTGTGTCTTGATGGGTATTCCAGCTATCTGTCCATATCCCCAGAGATATGCATTTCAGATTTACTGATGATCGCCCAGTGTGTCTGTGTGTGCGTAAGTGAGCTAGTCCCATGTCTAAGATTCTTTCCTGCATTTGTCCTTGATGTTTCCTTGGATTGACTAGGACTCCAAGAGAGATTTAGTGAGTTTGAAAAAGTTATACCTGTACTAGACATTAAGCCCGTTACAATAACGGGCGCTAGAACAGTAGTGCATAAACATTAGTAGGAACAGTCTATATTAAATGGCAAGGGACCTTGACCTCATTCTGTTTGTTGTCTTAATTTTTTTTTGTCAAAAATATTTTCACAAGAAGCCTAATGTAAAATAATAATAAAAATAAAATAGAAACATATATGACAATACAGTAAGTATAATTAATATTGCCTTAGTGTAAAACTTTGTAGCAATCTATAATACTCAATATCTGAAGAAGATATTTAGGAAAAATTTTCTATTTTTTTACCTCATGAAATGTTTCTATAAAATTTCATTATAGATAACATTTCTTGTAAATATTCTATCTGAGTTTGGCAACAGTTTGCCTTGTTCAGGACCATCTACAACCTTGACAACAACATCTGGAAAACTTCTAACTCTTGATAATGCAACATATAACTGGCCATGGCTGAATACTGGTTCTGGCAAGTAAATGCCAACTTTTTCTAGGGTTTGCTCTTCTGAGTCTTTCTCCTTTAGTGTATTTTTGACGCTCATTTTCTTTTTCTTCAATCAATCTATTTGCTCGTATTGTTCTTTGTCTTTCAGCCTTTCTTTTGTTGATGTTTACTTGTTGAGCTGACCGTTCTTCCAGGAGATGTTGCTTATATAGGATTTGATTGTCTGTGTCTTTTGTCCTACTTGACATGTCCTTTTTTTTTGGGTGGCATGTTGTTAGTAGATACGTTCATAATATTTTCCCTTACAGTAATACTGGCTTGTATGTGGCTGTAATATGCGTCAATGTATTGTGTGACTTTAATTTTCTCTCGCAGTAATACTGGTTTGTATTTCCGTAAAATGCCTGTAATTTTCTCTAACAGTAATACTGGCTTTGATGTCCGTAATATGACTTAAATTTTCTGTCACAACAATGGGCAATTAGCAGAGTGTCCCCAGCAACTGATGTAATGTGTGGCGTGCAGCTGATAATCATGCCTGTGGCGTTTCCCAAGCAAGTACTGTGCAGTTCCCCAGCAAGTATTTTAATCTGTGGTGGCGTGCAGCTGATTATTGTATGTGTGGCGTCTCCCCAGCAACGTATTTTATGTGCGCGGTCGCAACTACCCAATCAGCACTCTCCCCAGTAATGATGTCCTTTATTTGCTTATCATGTGCGGCCGCGGCTAGGCCATTCACTGTGTGCCCAGCTTCCAGTGTGTGCGCGGGGCACGGTGCGATGCGCATGCTATCATGCTATCTTTGCTCTTAAACAGCCACATACTAAAAATTTTGTTCTCTATTTACTTTTATGATTTTTTTTCATACCTTTATTATTTTCCTGCCATATGTCAGAATAGAAAAACATTACTGTCTGTAAAACATGGATTATGCTTTGTACTGTTTTGGTAATTTCATTCTATTGTACAGTCCATGCATTCATTCATTTCATGACATTAGAAATTCCATTACTAGGTCCTGGAGAGCCAGAGGATATATCAACAATATCAGGTGCAAGCTGGAAGCAAACCCAATCCATTTGTGTAGATAATTTAACACATGTTTATTAGATGGGGGAGGAAATCTGGAGTACACGTAAAACATCCCACACAGACTCGGGAGAGCATGAAGACAGCCCAGTCTGCTTGAATTGTGAGGGAACAATGCGGACCACTATGTCACTGTGCTGCCCAGGTAGTAACATAAAAGGGTTAATTATAAATGGAGACAATTCAGATGAAATACATTCACCAAATGTAATCTGCCAACACTTTAGGCTTTTTTAATGCTTCTGATTGTATTTGGTTTAGAACATCTTTTTACATAGACGAAGGACTCGATTAGCCTTGAGCTGCCTGTTTTCTCAAAGGAAACACAATGAAGCTAATCCACTTAATGCTGTGTCAGTACCATTATTCAATCAGAGCAAACTGATCAAAACTAAATTCAAGAAAAAAGTATTTTGGGGCAGATTAATTTTGCATGCTTCCCTTTGGCTCTTTTGTATAATGTAACAATGATGGTGCATGACATTTTGTCCACTAAGAAGTGCCTGCGTTTGTCTCAGTTAACACTTAGCAGTATCATGTACTTTCCTTGTGCTGCATAAATCCTGCCTCAGTGTTCGCAAATAATGACAATTGTGCAACTGGCAGCTCTCAAATTAAATAGCTTGCACTCCTGCATTTCTGTTTCTGTAAAAAATCACACACACTACAGTACATCTAAATCATACTTATGGAAACTGAGGATCTTTTTTCTTTTTTTTTTCAAATAAGTCTCAGCTATGCTAAAAGTAAAAGCAAAACTGCACTCATTGTCATTCAATTACCCAGCTCCTCTACTGCAAAGCTTTCTCTGAGCAGTGAATATGTGACCCAGCAAAGAAACCGTTTCCCTGCTGAGTCATTACAGCTCACGCTTACATGAAGAACTGCAAACAGAACCACTAGATTATAACATCAAGGGCTTATATAAAATAAATGGACAGTTATAAGAAATTATATATTTTCTGCCGCCTCCTGTGTCCAAAAGCTGTTAGGTTTATGACACATCAGCATGAGGCTTATTCCCTGCTCTGCGGAAATATTATAAGCCCATAAAGGTGCAGAAAAAAAAAGACCTTGTTATGTAGGTTAACATTTCAAACACTCAGGGAACCAATAATGTAAGGCTGTTTATTTCATGCTGTTTTCAAAGGCCGAGTATGACTTTTCCTGTGCATGTCAGCACAATGAGTGTAGCCACTCATGCAGGGAATGCCATTGGATCAGCAATACGGACCAAATGCTGCAGGGCAGATTAAGACAATAAATCACCTATAAAAAACATGCCTTAAATACAGACTGATATGAAGCGTAAATTGTATGCCTCTTTACTGTCAACAAAGGAAATTGTGTTTGTTTTGGTTCTCTGCATGCTGCCCTTGAATTTTGACAGGCATATTAAAGCCTCTCCAGCAAAGGATTCAAGACTGATGGTGACCTTATTGCATAGCAAAACAGTCAGTGTCAAATCACGTTCAGTACAATTAATTCACACTTCCAAATTTTTATGCAGTTCCAATAATAGTGGTACTCTTGATCTTAATCTGTCACTTGTAAAGGTTTGATAATTGGAAGACAAGTGTTTTTGGTTTTTTTTTGTCCAGTGTCACATCACACTTAGTGTACCAAGTTCTGAACTAAATCATGCGTAGTAATGATAACCACCTACAGGCAATGAACACAATCAAAGAACTGTAGCATTTTCTGATACACACAACAAACACTCATACAGTTGTCAGTATATGACAGGCTGTTGAGTATTCTTAAGATCTACAGATCAAAACCTCTAACTCTAGTGGTGCAAGTGGTCCTCTGTCATTTGCCAGAATGGAGGGGAGAGGTCAGTGATTCTGCAGAACAACTGAGGTCTTTAATAATATTGTATGGGTTTCTATCTTTGTTTCCTACCTGCTTCAAATGAATAACAATTATCTTGGTGCCTTAGAAAACAAAAACAACTGTCTGATTGATTTTGGACCCCTGTCACTCACTCCAATTGTGATAAAGAGCTTTGAGAGACTGGTGCTAGACACATTAAAATGAATATTCCAGACAACCATGGTCACCTCCAGTTTGCATATCATCATGAATTATCTGCATAGAATGTCAAATCCATTGTACTTCATATCATTCTGGCACATCCATATAAAAACACTGCAATGGCAGAGTCCTGTTTACAGACTACAGCTCACAATTTAACAATGTTGTACCAGCAAAGCTGAGCACCAAACTCCTCAATTTAGGACTCTGTGTCACCTTGTGCAACTGGATTTTGGACTTCTTAACCAAGAGACTTTAGTACATGAAGACAAGCATCACATCCTCTGAGTTGATCATCAACACAGGCACTCCACAAGGTAGTGTGCTGAGTCTCCTTCAGTAATCCTTGTTCAATTCCATATGGCCAGACACAGCTCCAATTCCATCATATATTAGTTTTCTTGACTTTCAGAAAGCATTTTATAAGGTGGGCAGCACGGTGGCGCAGTGGTAGTGCTGCTGCCTCGCAGTTAGGAGACCCTGGTTTGCTTCCCAGGTCCCTGCATGGAGTTTGCATGTTCTCCCTGTGTCTGCGTGGGTTTCCTCCGGGTACTCCGGTTTCCTCCCACAGTCCAAAAACATGCAGGTTAGGTGGATTGGCGATTCTAAATTGTCCCTAGTGTGAGTGTGGGTGTGTGTGTCCTGTGGTGGGTTGGCGCCCTGCCCGGGATTGGTTCCTGCCTTGTGCCCTGTGTTGGCTGGGATTGGCTCCAGCGGACCCCCATGACCCTGTGTTTGGATTCAACGGGTTGGTAAATGGATGGATGGATGGATTTTATAAGGTGCCATATGAGAGGTTGGGCATCAAACTAAAAGAAGTGGGAATTCAGGGTGATATTTTTAGATGGGTGCAGAATTGGCTCAGACACAGGAAGCAGAGGTTTATGGTGTGAGGAACCTCATCAGAATTGGCTGATGTTAAGAGTGGTGCTCCAAAAGTGTCAGTGCTAGGGCTGCTGCTATTTTTAATATAATATAAATGTAATATAATTTAACATAATATAAATGATATGGATAGGAATATAAGTAACAAGCTGGTTAAGTTTACAGTTTATACGAAGGTAGGTGGTTTGGTAGATACAGTAATCTAAAATCCATTGAATCATTACAGAGGGACTTGGACAGCATACAGGTGTTGGTGGACTTATGGAAGATTAAATTTAATATTATTATTTAGGAAGTTAAAATGTTAGATTTGAATATACAATGGGAGGTCTGAAAATCAAAAGTATGCCTTATGAGCAGGATTTAGGAGTTGTAGTGGACTTGACACTATCAACTTCAAGACAGTGTTCAGAAACAATTAAGAAGGCTAACTGAATGTTAGGTTATATAACACAATGTGTATAGTACAAGTCCAAGATTATGGTCAAGCTTTACAACACACTGGTGAGGCCTCATCTGGAGGCCTCATTTGGTCTCTGGGCTATAAAAAATAGAACATAGCAGTGTTAGAAAAAGTCCAGAGAAGATTTATTAGGCTCACTCCAGGGCTACAGGGGATGAATTATGAAGAAATATTAAAAGAGCTGAGCCTGTTCCATTTAAGCAAAAGTAGATTAAAAGGAGACATAATTGAAGTTTTTTTTTTAATTATGAAGGGAATTAGACTGTAATTTTAAAATGAATTCATCAAGGACACAGGAACAAAGTTGGATAAGGACGTTTTTCTTTACACACAGAACTATAAACACATGGAAAAAGCTACCAAGTAGTGTGGTAGACAGTAGGACTTTTGGGACTTTCGACTTTCAAAACTAGTCATGATGTTATTTTGGGAGAATTAAGTGGCAAAGACTGGTGAGCTTTTTTGGGCTGAATGGCCTGTTTTCATCTAGATTATTTTAATGTTCTGATTAACTTTGCTGATGACCCCCATCATCATAGGCCAAATCACCAACAATGAGGAAATGACTTACAGAGAAAAGGCCGACTTGCTGACTTAGTGGCCCAATGACAGTATCCTCACCTTTTAATGTCTGCAAAACCAAGTAGCTGTCATAGACTTCAGAAGGCAGATCAATCTGACATCTATATCACAGGAAATGCTGTTGAGAGAATGAACATCTTTAAATGACTTGGAGTAACCATAACTGACAAAGTTTTGTCATAAGGCTCACCAGCACCTCCACATCATCAAATGTCTGAGGGCAGCTGAAATTTCTCTATCAGTTCTCACAAATGTCTATGGGTGCACAGTGGAGTCATTTCACACTGGATGTCTCACATCCTGGTATGGCACCTGCTTAGCTCAAAAATGTAAAGACCTGTAGAGTGTGGTTAAGGTGAAACAGTACATTACCAGTATTAAGCTGCATTCTCTTCAGGACATACACAGTGCAACACTCACTGCCTTAGAAAGGCAAACAGAATAATTAAAGACCTCAATCAACCTGCTCAGCTGCTTTCTCACTCCTCCCTTTTGACAAATGGTACAGAACCACTGGCACTAACACCAGTAGATTCAGGAACAGTTTCTATCCACAGGATTTAAGGCTGCTAAATAGTCAATCATAAGAATTTGAATGTTGCATGTTTATGTACCGTATTAAATGCTATATATACTTTTTATTTGTTATTTTGGTATTTTGTAAACTGTTCTGAGGTGACATGCAAGTAAGAATATAATTTCAGTACTGTATGTACACCAGACAATAAACCTGAATTGACTTGACAAAAGCAGCATGTTCCTGGTGTGTGGATTTATAACCCACTAGCTGAAATACCCAGCGTTGCCCGGGAGGAAAATGAAGTGTTTTTTTTTTTTTAATTCTTTGAGAAAAATATAATTAAAAAAACTCTAAAAGTAAAAATAAATTAACAAACAATGAAGACTCACTAATGTGCTTGTATTGTTGCTTGTATTGTTTACTGAAGTGCCTTAGTATATACAATGGTTTTAGTTTTTCTTTTAGTTTATCTTTAGCCAATATACTGTATAAAGGTTCTTAGGACTTTGTGCCGTTGAACATGCCACATAAAGTTGTCCATGTGAGAAACATTCTGTGCCCAAATTGATTCCAGCAATTTTCAATGATTGCCTAAACGTTCCAAGCGTCAAGTGGATGATAATAGACATACAAGACTAAATCTCCAATTAATCTCTTCCAATTGAAATTCTTTTACAATCAATTAAATGTTAAATATTTTACTTATATAAATAAATAAGTTAAATATTATAGCAATATTTGGTTTATACTTTACCTTCGATTTTGATAAGTTAATTGAATTAGTTTTTTGATTAAAAAAAAATTCCTATTTCTTTTTTATGAAAAAATTGCAACACCAACACGTTAGCTATGATGTTGCAAAAAAATGACATTAGTTCATAAATAAATAAACAAAAATTGGAGAGCCATTGAATCCACAAAATAAATACAGTAATCCTTCCTCGATCGCGGGGGTTGCGTTCCAGACCCCCCCCGCGATAGGTGAAAATCCGCGAAGTAGAAACCATATGTTTGTATGGTTATTTTTATATATTTTAAGCCCTTATAAACTCTCCCGCACTGTTTATAAATATTCCCCGCAGAGTTAAACAGCATAATCCCTTTGTATTCTCTCAGATATTAGGTAAGATTCATTGAAAATATGTATATAAACACACTGTTTATATACAGTAAAACCTAAATATTATTTTAAAGATATTGAGTGTCTCCAATATCACATATGTTACAGCCATTACGATAGACAGGTCACCAGCAATAAATACATACATTGCAAGAAAAATAGTATACAGTAAATGTGTGTACAGTGACACTAAACGTACGTACATGTACTAAGCACTGTAAGAAGAAAATTAATTATGGTTACTCACCAACAATGACACGATGACTTGTCCGATAACAATGAGTTTAATTTTACTGCACAACAAAGGAGAGCGTTACAGCCCTTGTAAAGGAGCCACTTCAGGCGATTGTGTAGCACTGCCGTTGTTCTTCTTCTGGCAGTCTTCAATCCAAATCCCTAAAGCAGATTCCATCCAGACTACTGCCTTATTACATCCACTTACAACTCGTTTTGCACCCTGGTTAAAAGGACACTGCAGCCGTAGATCTTATATTCCTTTCCTACTTTTTAAATAAAAAGAATCGCAGCCTTCAACAAATCCAAAACGTTTACCTTTTCGGCAATCGTTAACATCTTCTTCTTGCGCTTGGGCACGGCCCCTGAAGCAGTAGCAGATTGTTTTGGAGCCATAATGAAGGGCTTGACTATGCACAAAGATAAACACTAAAGAGCACAACTCTTTACACAGCGAAACACGTTGATGCTGAATTAGCGAGACAAGACTTCCTGGTTAACACTGCATTCAGCACGCAGGAGCTCAACTGCGTGCTCTGATTGGTTAGCTTCTCAGTCAGGAGAACTTAACTGCGTGCTCTGATTGGTTAGCTCAGCCATCCGCCAATAGCGTCCCTTGTATGAAATCAACTGGGCAAACCAACTGAGGAAGCATATACAGGAAGTAAAAAGACACATTGTCCGCAGAACCCGCGAAGCAGCAAAAAATCCGCGTTATATATTTAGTTATGCTTTCATATAAAATCCGCGATAGAGTGAAGCCGCGAAAGTCGAAGCGCGATATAGCGAGGGATTACTGTATACGATGTTTATGGTAGATAAAAATAAAATTGTTTACTTATATATAATTAAATAGATAGCCTATTTTAATTAAAATATAACTACGGAATACGTTCAAAGTACTGTAAAAATGATGGGAAAAGCGAAGCTTTTTTTAAGATTTTTTGATACATTAATTTTTGTTTTGTGGTGTAGTAATAAGTTTTTACATGTAGAATTTTTGATGATGTAATAAAGCGTCAATTAAATTAATATTATTATTAGGTTGATTTGATTCTATAGCCACTACAACATTTTTACAATAAGAATAATGCAAGATAATAAATATAGTTAACAAAAACAAACATGAAACGATAAAAAAATAACACTATGGATTTTTCATCATAAAACTGTCGGTTGCTTTTACGGAGCACACCAGAAATGTTCCAAGCGTCAACTGGATGATAACATACATACAAGACCGCAAGACTGTTACAGTCTGCTTTATATATTTATGTGTATATATATGTGTGTATGTATATATATATATATATATATATATATACTAGCAAAATACCCGCGCTTCGCAGCGGCGAAGTACTGCATTAAAATTTTTATTAAGAAGAAAATTTAACCTTTTTAAAGTGAGGGAAAATATGGCAATAATTATTTGTTAAGGATCTCTTTGTATACCACGTTGTCAGTTCGGCCCTCCGGTTGTAACATGACCAAGCTGTGCGCTGAGCTTACTCTTGAGCATGCAACTTACAGTTGGCCATGTGAACAGTAATCTTGTTTCAAATCTCACAGCATGGATTGCTGCTGTCATAATCGATTTCAGTTTCATGGTTTGTTTCAATTACGACAGTATTTGCAGGACTTGTGTTGAAGTGACATTCGGCATCTGTCAAGCATTGTAAGCTTACAACCGGTTTCATCGATAAGTTCACATCCAGCTTTTGAGAGTTTAAACATTCATAAACATCAAAGTGTCCACTACTGAAATTGTCACCTATGAATGTAAGATGTTTAAGAGGCATTGGCGGTTGTCGAAAGGTGTAAAATATTTGGCCATTTCGGTACACTTGAAAGCACCAACCGAACAATTCAGCGGCAGCCATCAACTCACATGCAGAACCATAGGTGAAGGGCTTAAGCATTTCACTCTTCTAGTGCTCCTGTGTAGTATAATTATCTCCTGTACCGTCATCAGTCCACACCTTGAACCTGTCCCAGTCATTCAATACATAAGACACAATGTTCTTCCAGATATCAAGAGTGAGCCTGATATGGCCGTGCAATATGTAACACAGAGAATGGAAAAGGTAGGTACCATCTCCGGGCATGGAAACCACTCGGTAAGTGACAGTTCTTTGATCGATGGTGATTACCTCGATAGACATGGTAATGGGGGTTGGAATGATGAAGGAAATGGGTACCTGAGTAATGTAAATTAAGTGTAAAATACCTATACAATAACTATAATTGTAATAAACAAACAATAAAACAGTGGAGAAGCCGTTGATTAAACAGAAAGGCTGTAGTTATCAGCAGGGAGACGTGAATCCCGTGGCGAAGCAAGGAAAGGAATGTAGAGACTGGAGCGACGGACGGCCTTATATAGGCAGGCAGCCAACAACGTGGGAGGTGATGGGATGGGAGACCCAACGCCGCCTCACATGGTGACCAAGCTGCAGGCTATGGACGTATATATGTACGTAAATAGGATTCAGTTAGCGTTGGGAACCCGTGTACCAAATTTCTTGAAGATGGGCCCATAAGTAACAAAGACTGTTGAAAAGTTCAATATGGTGGCCGACAGTGGCATCATACCACTGAAATAAGTACGTACATTGGTTTCGGTTAGTGCAGGGAAGCCGCCTACCAAATTTCGAAAGATGAGGCCATAAATAAGAAAGTTCAACATGGCGGACGTTGTTGATCGTTACGCGTAGAATTTCGAAATGAAACCTGCTTAACTTTTGTAAGTAAGCTGTAAGGAATGAGCCTGCCAAATTTCAGCCTTCTACCTATACGGGAAGTTGGAGAATTAGTGATGTTGGAAAATTCAATATGGCGGCTGACAGTGGCGTCATACCACCGAAATAAGTACGTGCATTGGTTTTGGTTAGCTCAGGGAAGTCACCTACCAAATTTCGTGAAGATGGGGCCGTAAATAAGAAAGTTCAACATGGCGGACGTTGTTGACCGTTATGACCGTTATGCGTAGAATTTCGAAATGAAACCTGCTTAACTTTTGTAAGTAAGCTGTAAGGAATGGGCCTGCCAAATTTCAGCCTTCTACCTACACGGGAAGTTTGAGAATTAGTAACATTGGAAAGTTCAATATGGCGGCTGACAGTGGCGTCATACCACCGAAATAAGTATGCACATTGGTTTCGGTTAGCGCAGGGAAGCTGCCTACCAAATTTCGTGAAGATGGGGCCATGAATAAGAAAGTTCAATATGGCGGACGTTGTTGATCGTTATGACCGTTACGCGTAGAATTTCGAAATGAAACCTGCTTAACTTTTGTAAGTAAGCTGTAAGGAATGGGCCTACCAAATTTCAGCCTTCTACCTACACGGGAAGTTGGAGAATTAGTGACGTTTGGAAAATTCAATATGGCGGCCGACAGTGGCGTCATACCATCGAAATAAGTACGTACATCGGTTTCGGTTAGCGCAGGGAAGTCACCTACCAAATTTCGTGAAGATGGGGTCAGCCTTCTACCTACACGGGAAGTTTGAAAATTGGTGACATTGGAAAGTTCAATATGGCGGCCGACAGTGGCGTCATACCATCGAAATAAGTACATACATCGGTTTCGGTTAGCGCAGGGAAGCCGCCTACCAAATTTCGTGAAGATGGGGCCATAAATAAGAAAGTTCAACATGGCGGACGTTGTCGACCGTTATCGACCGTTATGACCGTTACGTGTAGAATTTCGAAATGAAACCTGCTTAACTTTTGTAAGTAAGCTGTAAGGAATGAGCCTGCCAAATTTCAGCTTTCTACCTACATGGGAAGTTGGAGAATTAGTGATGAGTCAGTCAGTCAGTCAGTCAGTCAGTCAGTCAGTCAGTGAGTGAGTGAGGGCTTTGCCTTTTATTATTATAGATATATATATATATATATGGCGGGTCGAGTCACAAAGACAGAATGAGTACCAAAAATAATTGGGATGCCAACCCGGCCAACTCCATTTAATTTCAGAAACAACAGGCGTATGGTGATGCTCAAACATAAAGAATGCTGGCAGTCACCTCCAGTTCGCCCTCTGGTGGTCATTCTGAGTGTCAACTGGATGATAACATGCATACAAGACCACAAGATCACCCCACCCTCGATTTCACTCAACAGTATTTTTAGTCGACCAATGAGAAACGTGTACCAAATTTAATGAAAATTGCTCCAGCCGTTCGGAAGTGATGCTGGAACGTACATACATACACACACACATACATTGACTTTTATATATATAGATATCATGAACAGAAGGAAGCTCTATGCTAATAATTTCCTAGCCACCTTTTGAGCTGCTGCCAATTCAGGATATTATATAGGCAGTGCCTATATATGCCCTATAGAACCAGGTGAGTGTAGATGAAAACATCTGAATCTTCTCCAGTTATTTAAGTAAGCTTTCTTGACAATAGCCAAGATGTGCTATGCTGAACTGCAGTCATCAGTAACAGTGATTCTAAAAAATTAAAGCTACTGACCCTATTAACAGAATCCCCTTCAAGGCAGATGGAATTGTGGTCTGCCTCTTGCTTTCTTAAGTCTATAACCAACTTCTTTTTGACATTAAGAAAGAGAGTTAGTCCTGGCACTGCTGGTCAGAAGGCTGATGTCTTCTCTGTAAGCCTTGGAAATCTTGCTTATGATGGTAGCATCATCTGCAAACTTACAGTATTAGAGCTTTGTCTGGCCACATAGCCATAGAAGAACACATAATAGAGCAAAAGGTATGGAGTGCCTGTATTGATGATCTGTGTGGAAGAAGAGAAGTGGATAGAAAATTCTAGTCAGCCAGTTTGATCAATCCAAAGTCCTTGCAGAGTGTGGAACTCAGCTTGGTGGTCTGCTTCGATTGTAAAATTTTATTTTTAATGCCATGCTGCAGTGTATAAGACAGTACTCTGTCTTAGCAGTTTTTGTTATCAAAGTGCACCAAGGTGGCGTGAAGTGTAAAGAATATGCCATCTTTTGTGGACCAGTTGTCACAGTATAAAAACTGGAGGTGTTTTAAATTAGTTACAGTATTACATTTTTTGAGTTCCAGCCCCAAACTCTTGAAGCATTTCACCACAACAGAAGTGAGTACTGCTGTTTAATAATCATTAGAAAAGTCCACTGTTTATTTCTTTGGCACAGGCGTAACTGTTGAATTTTTGAAACAAATGTGGCCCTTAGATTTACTCAGAAAGGATTAAAAAATATCAGTGAAAAGGACAGTCTGTAGGCCAGTGCAGTTTTTTTTTAAATGAACCCCACAGTTCAATCCTGATTGGGCATCCTCAACAGAGAAACATTGTTATAGTGATCAAAGTAAGAATGGAGAGGGTTAAGTTCATCCAGAAGAGAAAATGCAGATGCACTTTGATTGGGTTTTAGTTTATGATCCAGAAATATATACTGTGACCAACAAATAGACCGAAGGCAGCAAAAGAGGAATGTTGGGGTACCAGCTGGGCTAAACTTTTTAATCGGTAAACAAAAAGACAACAAATCAGCGCACTGGGCACAAAGAAGGCTTGCTCAGCCTTGAAAACACCTTTAACAAAAGATGCTTCAGTGGGAGTTCTGTTTTTGTGGATGGGTGGCACTGTGCTAATTGCACTTTGTTTTTAGACTGATTTTAATAAAAGCACTGCCACTAAAGCAACAATCTCTTGCTGAAGAAGTGTGATGTGTGATATTCTATTTTAGATTGTTGAATTGTGAAGTACATTTTAATTTTTTTTTCAATTTTGAAGGATTTTTTGGTGTTTAATTTTGAGTTCTTGCATCTTTATGTAATAAATTAACTTGGATAATTCCCGATTGTGTGGCAGTGTTTCTCCACATCACAAGTGCTTATATTGAACAAGTATTTATTAGTTCACCTCTGCTTAACTAATTCGTTATAGAAACTTTATTGTCTTGTATGCTTCTACATCATCTACCATAAATGCACTATTGACAGCCTTCAGTAAACAGTGGACGTCGCTGTTGATCCACAGTTTCTTATATTAATTCTGCAGTTTTTCCTACACCTGCTTAAGGTTTAAAGTTCATTTACTATTACTTGTTCTTTTCATTTCAGAAGCAGGAATACTGGAAGGTGACTGTCTGATTGTACAAAGTGCAGGTGGAATGTCAGATGGAACGCATCTTTAATTTTGGTGTAACAATGATCCAGACTGTTAGCACCCTGGTTGGGTAGATGACATGCTAATGATACATAGGTTAAGGCTAAAGTGTGTCTGAATGGGAACTGCAGTGACAGGCAGTGGTTCAAATAGTGGAAAAAGAACTAAAATGTAAGATTGCTTTAAATTCACAAGTAAACAGAGAGGGCAGGTGCACCTTAAAATAGATAAAAAGACATGGAGTCATTAAGTAGTAACTGTCATAAAAAGATGACATGGAAATATAATATCCTGGATCCGTGAAATACTCATGTCTAATATAATTAGGATTCTATTCTGTGTGGTGAGTAGGGCCAGGACCAACTAGATTTAAGTTTATGCATTATATCTGCAATTTCATATATCACACTGTTCTTCTATTATCACCTACCGTGTGTATGTTATTACAGTCACCATAGGAACATTTAAGGAAAATGTCTCCTCATAGATCAGTAGTTTTACAAAATGTGAAACATATTTTTCAGTAAATTAGCTTCTTATGTTTTAATAAATCACAAATGGGCAGCATGTTAGTGCAGTGGTTAGGGAACTTGCCTCAAAATCATACTGTCCCATGTTCAATTTCCCGGCTGGTCAAGATCAGGGCACATTTTCTTCAACTACATTGGTTTTCTCTTCCATTCAAAGCACATTAGTTTTAGTTTGACTGCTTACATTAAATTTGCCCTCTGTCTTTGACTTTTACCCCATGGTTTGCATCTGCCTTGTACCTAGCTCTGCTATAACAGGTGTTGGCTGCCATGAACTGGATAAGCTGGTTACAAATAAAATGAATGGATAAGTGAGTGTGACTGTATGTCAGTCAGTAAACTATAATTAATTAGTATTCGATCCAGTTCCAACACCTACTTGTTGAACAACATTAATAAACCGGTACAGAAAAAGATAAATAAAAAGTATGTGGGGCTGACACACACCAGCAGGAGGGAGCAAATATAATAATGTGTTGACCAGCCACACCTTCAGCACTCTCACCTTAACCATGCAGCCACATTATACAAGTCAATATGGGGGTGAGATCAGATAAGACCAAAACATAAATACACTTACAAATACAAATACAAAATGTACTTATTTAAGTCTGTGGTCCAACAAAAAATAATATCCATAAAATGGGCAGAAAATCTAAAACACAAAATACAGATGTAGTACAGTTGGAGGCAAGAAAGACAAAGAGCAAAGGCAGAATCAAAAGGCATGCAAAAAAATTAAAAAACAGAAAATTCAAATAAGTAGATAGGATAGTCACAAAGGACTTTGTAATGGTGTATGCACAATTCTAGAGAGTTGAGCTACCTCCTTTATATGCTTTGACCTGCCCCTCATTATGTTATGCAAAGTGATTATTGTTGCCCAACAAAAGAAAAAATAAGAGGGACCAGGGGCTAACTTCAGGCCAAAGGAGCAGATAAGGGTGAATCCCAGGTGCACTGAAGATCAAGATTATTCCTGAAGCAGCAGGACTGCATTGCATATTTACCAACATCTTTTTATTACCTCAATATTTTTTCTTTTTCTCATTCTCCATTTTATCAAGTTTACTATGCCTTCTTCCTTTGGAACTGCTGGTAGAATAGGGAGCTCTGCTGGGTAGGGGAATAAGGGCTTTGGGTCCCTCCTGTTCTATTTCTATCTCCCCTTACAAAAAAGACCCAGAATTCAGGAGTCAAGAGCTGCCTCTGTTAGGTCACCAAATGACAGTGAAAGACAAGAGGACCCACAAGAGTCTCCACCTTTGGTTACAACTTTTAGAACTATAAAAGGGAACAGGAAAAGAAGAGTCTCAGCTTGCAGTCATCCTTTGGAAGGACAAGAGTTGTACTTGAGTACCTTCTCTGGGTATTTCAGTAGGAAAATAACAAGTGGGAGTTAATTGAAACCATTTTTGGAAATCTAGCTCAGATTGGTCACATGCAATCAAAGGCAACATTTAGAAGAAAATATCCAAACTGAAATATTCTCAACATCTTTGGGCTTAAACCATATCATTGATGAATGCTTTTCTGATTTCTTGACTATGAAACCACAAAATCCAAAGAAAACAGCACTACTTACAAACTCCTTCAAAAAATCCAATAATCCACTGCTGAGGTTGTTCCTTGGCTCAAAATACAGCCAGAGTGATCCCTGTAGCAGTGACATCTCTTGGGGCTCCAGCCACAAAACACACGGAAGAGACAGGACATACGGTATATGTTAAATCATGGACAAACTTCATAGAAATCTGGAAAAAAATCAAAAATAACAAAAATACAATAAACCATAAAATAAACTTACAGGGAATAAACCCTGACTCACCTCCTTGGGCTCCACCCACATAGGACTAGGAGCAGCACAACATTTAAAGAGACCAAACAGTCCCAAATGAAACAAATACAAATAACAGAAAGACATGAAAAAAAATGACTCAAAATTAACAAAAACAACAATAAAACATAAAATATATATAATGTTTAACCAATACATAACACATCATCAGCTAAAGAAATTATACTGATTTAAATGCAGGAATACAGTATGCATTTAAATATAAAACATTTGTATGTACTGTCTGGCAATAAAACTCTTTATTTCACAACAGAAAAATAGGAATTTTAAGTGCCTTCTGCAGGTTCACACAGAAAGTCAATGGTGGGATCCAACTAATAATTAAAGTTTTGGTAAACTGCCTGCCAAAGAAATATAGTAAATTTCTTAAATAATATGCAATTACAAAAATGGGAACATTTGGGACAGTTATTGCATAAATCTATAATGTTTCACCAAACTGCAAAATAATAATAAAATAAGAAATTGCTATCTTTAGCACTCCTATAAATGCTTAATTACTGTTAATGAACCTAAGCATTCTTATCAGTCATTTTATCATTCATAATGAACCAAAGCTGAGAAGACACCTATTGGCTCATTACTGTGGAAATGATGAGCACTGGCTGAAGTACTTGAACACTCTCTGCTTTCAAACTTTTTAAGTTTTTCAGCATTTTTACTAATGAAATAAAACACCATTAATTTTGTATATTATACTGTCGAGGAGGGATGTGATCTTACGAACTGATGATGTCATTTCTACGTAACTATAGACTACACATCTTCACAAATGTTAAAGCAAGCTGTTTTAATAAAAATTAATATGTTTAAATTTGTTTTTGATGAACTAACTGAATTTCGCTGGTTATTGACAACAATTAGGGAACAATTGTTTATATGCATGTCTTGCCAGCCCATGAGTTGAAAAAATACTATTCTGTTCTTAATAATGCACCAATGTGGCAGATGTAGTGAAGGATATGGGTTTGGGTTTGGAGGAAGAGTGCAGGTAATAGAAAGGTGTGAAGAAAATATTCTTTCTATTTATGCACTACTAGGTGGGAAGTGATGGAGTTTTTCTTTCTTCTTCAACCTCTTTTTTTTCCTTAATGTCATGTACCCTGGATTAAATGTAGTTTAATTTTCTATGATCTTTTGTTTTCTTTCAATATCATTATTTTGTATATCGCTGATTGTTTTTTTCATTCTTTTGTATGTTAGATTGTGTTTATCATTTATTTAGTATGAATGTTTACTTTTGTGTTTTTAGTTATTTTCTTTGTCCATTTTACAGATAGTTTTAGGGGGTGGGGCTAAAGTGACATCACAGTTGGAGACCTGCCCCCTGGCTATATATTCTAGGCAGACAGACATTCCTCAGAACAGCTCTGAGTTTGATTTTGTATTCATTCTTTAAATGTTGGATTATTCTGTTTTTATTCAGTCTTTTCCTCTAGTTTTGTGGTGTTATGAGTGGTAGTTTTTTGAAAAAATGTATTATACAAAATCTAACGGTATTTCTGACTAATTATTATATCTGTTATAATACTTTTACATACAGATATTCAAAATCTAAGGTTTGTTTTGTGCTTTCTTGCAACTTAACAAAGTTTTAAAACTTAGTTTCATTTTACCGGAAAACCAATTTGTCTTTTATCTCAGATTCTACCATTTTGTGAATCCCATTGCTATGATGCTATGATGCTATGGACTGTGGTTGCTGGGGGTGTGTCCTCAGAGGTGTTCTCAGAGGTGACCCTGATCTTGTTAAGTCAAGGGTTTAAAGGACAGCTTTAGTTTTATGGAGATCACTGTGTTAAAAGTTTTTGGGGTTTTTTGGATAGTCCTGGTTAATTAATCTCTGCTCTTGTTCTTTTGACCCTGATCACTTGCAAGTCAGGATATGTGGATTATGAATTTGGTATACGGTCTGGTTTTGTTTACTCTTGATGGCCTTTTAATGCACATATGTTTGCTAATATTTGTGCTTGTTTTGTTTCCTTTGATAAATCATTTTATTTTGCAAAGTCCTTTGTTGGATCATTGTTGAAAACAAGAGTTTTATGGTTTCCTCTTCCCCTTTTTGAATTTTATTTAAGGATTGCTAAGGTTTGGTTTGAATCTGGGCTTTCCCCTTTGTATGTCTTGTGTTTTGAGGAAAGGGCCGTCTGGGACACTAGGCCTCAAAGAAGCCTGGGACTAGATTTGGGAGGCAAAGCATCATTAGGGCATTTTCCCTGGGCCCTTGGGCACCATTTCAGAGATTTAGGCCACATCTTGTAATTTAATACATTTTTGGGCTAGAATATCACAACACTTAAGGAGGCAAGTTTTATTAATTATATTTAAAATAAAGTTGCAGCTCCCATGTGACCTTGCTCAGGATAAGCAGTTTTGGAAAACAGATGGATGGATATACATACATTCACACGTACACTTTTTTTTTTTTTTTTGAATGAAGAATGTGATTTATTATGAAATATGATGATCTGAAAATTGATCTCAACATTAATCTTTAACACAAAGTGAAAAGTTATTTAGTTTATTCCTCAATCCATTTGGTGAAGCTGTTTATTATTTTTTTTTTTTTATTTTTTTTTTTTTTAATTTATTAATTTTATTACAATCCATACAAAGCAATCAAGTTTTTACAAAGAGAAAAATTAAGAACAGATCGATCCCCACCCCTGAGAGAGAGAGCAAGCCAAACGGCGTTAAATTTAAGGCTTGGAGACACACCTAAATTAATAAATTCTCTGTGCCTTTTGAACTTATTTTAAAATATTACTGATTAGATCCTGCCATGTTTTGAAAAAAGTCTGTACGGATCCTCTAACTGAGTATTTGATTTTTTCCAACTTCAAATAATATAACACATCGGTTTCCCACTGACTTAAAAGAGGAGAGTTTGGGTTCTTCCAGTTTATGAGAATAAGTCTACGTGCCAAAAGTGTAGTGAATGCAATCACAATTTGTTTGTCTTCCTCCGCTTTAAACCCATCTGGAAGAACACCAAACACAGCTGTTAATGGGTTTGGAGGGATTGTGAGTCCAAGGCTATCTGAAAGGTAATTAAAAATGTTTGTCCAGAATAATGTTAATTTGGTGCAGGACCAGAACATGTGACCTAGTGAGGCTGGGACTTGGTTACAACGTTCGCAGATTGGATCATGCCCTGGAAACATTTTGGAGAGTTTTAGTCGAGACAGATGTGCTCGATATATAATTTTGAGTTGTATAATTGTATGCTTTGCGCATATGGAGCTCGAGTGAATTCTCTGCATTGCTACTTTCCACTCCTTTTCTGATATATTAATTGAAAGATCTTTTTCCCAGTGTCCTCTTGGATCTTTAAAAGGGAGGGATTGTAAAATGATTTTATATATTGTAGAGATGGAGTCTAAATCCTTGAGATTGAGCAATATTTTTTCCAGCATGGATGAGGGTGCAAGATGAGGAAAATCTGGAAGGTTTTGTTTAACAAAGTTTCTGATTTGAAGATAGTGAAAGAAATGTGTAGCTGGAATGTTAAATTTGGAATGTAATTGTTCATAGGATGCAAAGACGTTGTCTATATAAAGATCTCTAAGCAAGTTAATTCCAAATTTTTTCCAAATATTAAAAACTGCATATGTTTGTGAGGGTTGAAAGAGGTGGTTCTCTTGCAGGGGTGCCACAGATAGAAGCTTCTCCGTCTTAAAATACTTTCTACATTGGTTCCAGATTCTAAGTGAGTGGAGCACAATTGGATTATTAGTGTATTGCCGATAACGTGTGTTTATTGGAGCACAGAGCAAGGAATACAAAGAAGTACTGCAGGAATTTAATTCTATTGCGGACCAAGCCTGTGTATGTTCTTCTATTTGTGTCCAGGTTCTTATCGCCTGTATATTTGCTGCCCAGTAATAAAACTGGAAGTTAGGTAGAGCCATGCCGCCTTCTGCCTTTTGTCTTTGTAGGGTCGCTCTTTTGATGCGTGGATGTTTTGAATTCCAAATAAATGAGGTTATTGTCGAATCTAATTGCCTAAAAAATGATTTATTAATGTATATTGGGATGTTTTGAAATAAAAAAAGGAGTTTAGGAAGAATATTCATCTTAACAGTGTTAATTCTTCCAGCTAGTGTGAGATGAAGGGTTGACCATCTATGCAAGTCTTGTTTAATTTTTTCCATGCAAACGGCGAAATTTTGTTGATATAGAGCTTTATGTTTACTTGTGATGTTTACCCCTAGGTATTTAAACTGTTCTGCAATGATAAAAGGTAGGGTATCTAATCTAATATTATATGCTTGAGAGTTCACTGGAAAGAGTACACTTTTATTCAGATTAATTCTGAGACCAGAGATCTTTTGAAATTCTGTGAGTGCTGCTAAGACTGCAGGTACAGAATTTTCTGGGTCTGATATATACAGTACCATGTCATCTGCATATAATGAGATTTTCTGTTCCAGTCCTTCTCTGCTAATCCCCTTTATCTGATCAGTATTTCGACAATGTACACTTTTAATCTAGTTCAGGCACAATGTAGGAGCCAACCCGAGACGGCATGCCAGCCATGTAGAGCACAGCTAATGGACCGATATTTTTGTTTTCTACTTATGTTAATTAATTTCTACTTTATTTTCTGTGTGTTTTACCACATCTGTGTATTTATATGTATTAATTCTAAAATTTGTAAAATTATACTTGCATTGTACCTGATAACTTCTCACAGCACTCTGTGTCTACACTTCACTGAATTAAATTGAGTTGAACCTCCACAATCAATCCCTTTCAACATGTAAACACTGATTAGTATTGGTTTTTATTTGAAATGATGGCACATTACAACATGTGATTCCTGAAGTTTTCATCTTTGCAGAACCTCTGGAATAACACCTATGTGGTAGGTATCAGATGGTATAATGGCTGCCTCACAGCTCCAGGGTTTCTTTACATTCACCTCCTGGCTTGGGCATTGTGGAGTTTGTAGTTTATGCCCCATGTCTGTCTAATTATTCTTTGTGTCATTTAACTGGTGATTTTAATTTGGCCTCATATGAGTGAGCGTTTTTGTGTACCTGATTACATACCCTCCAATGTACTGGCACCCCACTAGTTAAAAATGTGTGTCCATTCCAGCTGGCTTAGGCATGAGCTCCCTGGATTACATGGAATTTGTAATGGGGAGAATGGATTTTATGCATTCAGTATGATCAGAGTAGTTTTAGTCCTACAATATGAAAATATTATACCAACATTCTGCTCCCCGATTTTATGTTTTGTGCTTTTTGTTTTTAATTTCCATTGATTTTTACATTCATTACTGTTTGCTTGAAAATTGAATTATACTTTAATATATGCACAAACTGTTCTCAAGTGAACAACACACATAAACAACTACAATGGTTATAACGCTTTTCTGCAAGCATTATTGTATTGTATTTTAAAAATAGCCACAAATAATTTAAACCACTTATAAAAAGGTAACACAAGGTATTTTGAGTTTAATTTACAATCTATGTTAAAGCAGTCTATCCAGTTTTATTGGGAATATAAACTAAAATAGTAATTGCACTAAAACATCTATACTCTCTAATCCACCTGAACTGAGCACATTAATGCTCTGGATGGAAAACGATTTCTTTATGAAACCAATGATAACATTAAGTGCCTCAGAGAAGTGAGTTAATTAAATTTCTGTGCCAAAAAAGGAGGGGAATGCACAAATTAAATAAAGCTTAACACAGTTCTTTTTATTTATTTATTATTATTGAGAATACCTCTAACATATATTATGCAAACCAAATTACTTTAAACACAAATGACAGTTCCCATGCTTAACATCCTTTATATTAGCAAAAAATTGAGATGCATGGCAGATACACCTATAAAATAATGAATTTTACATTAAGAGTGAATTTTATGGGTGATTTATAACTCAGTATCAAGAATGGTGGTATCAGGGGACAGGAGCTCAAGGTCTGTTTCAAGCTGCTGCTTTCAAGCTTTGATCCTTGACTTAACTGAGGAGCACTTATTTACATTCAGGTGTTTGCCCACATTTGAAAACTGAATCTTATTGAATTATTTTACTGCTTCCTCCGCATTTTCTGTCTCACCCTTTTTGGTGGCATCAGCAGACTTCACATGCCAATTCTGAATCTAAGAAGATCAGTTACATGTGCAGGACCTTGCACTGAGATATTATTGAGATAATGAAGCTCGAGGAGTAGTCTTCCTACTTCAGCACTGCAAAGACAGCCAACTTTGGGCACTTATGAGACAACCTAACATTTATTGTCCAGGAAAGCAGATATACTAAACCATAAACACACTTAGCTGTAGTCATGTGTATGTGTTATGTTTCAGCCAGGGGTTATTCCTTGGCTTATGTATGTTGTCCCTTTTATTGTCATTTTGAATTGGTTTTCATGAGTTTTTGTTTATTCTTATATACATTTTGTTGTTATCATGATAATGAAATATTAAGCTGTATCAACAGCAGTAAGCATGCAAAATTTCTTGAACTTCAATTCAGCCATTTTGTACTGATACATTTTTTGGCTTCCATGTTATAACCACCCTTCCTTCTGAAAGTTTTACAACACCATGTAGCCTGGATTTTAAGTTGGTTCAGTTTTATTATACATACAGTTAAAATAATTTTGGAATAATGTGCAGTTTTTTGGTTTACTTCCCATTACAATCCCACCATTACATTTTTCAAAATACCATATAGCCTATATTTTAAGCTGCACCACCAGCAACCTACATACAAAATATGAAAAAATAGACACAAAAAAATGACAAAACACAATCTGAGTGCTGAAATGAGGTTTTAAGTGTTTATCAATCTAAGCAGACAAATTCAAAAGACAGATAGAGGATATAACAATTTTATTTAAATAGATTTTCAAATGCATTGGTATAAATTATTGACAGGACAAAAGTGTTCATAAGCCATCCTTAAACACATAATAGCACTAGAAGGGATAAAGTACTTTCCTTTTCTTATAAACAAGGAGAAAAAAGAAGTGTTAACAAAAGGATTCACACATTAATAGAAAACAACAAATCCTACAGCCACGTAGATTCAATTATTTGAGATAAGTCCCTGTGTATCGTGAGGGATTGGTGGTCCACCTTCCACCACAGTACCATGAAATCTTCCTGCTTCCTCTTCTCTTCTATGTCTTCTCTCAGTTTTTCAGCCTTACTTACACCCAGCAGCTGAACTTTGGAATTAACTCACTTTCAAACTCCAAGACCCATGATGGAGTAGCCAAAAAGACCTTTAAAGCCCAGTAAACATTCTGATTAAAATTTTTTGGGTCAGCAGTGCGCTCTGAAGTCCTTGAGCCTTTCATTTTAGTGCTCTTGGTGCCCCTAGATTTCCTGAATCCCATTTCCTGTTAAGAAATCCGTACAACCCCCAGTAGCCTTCACATTATTTACTTCACGTAACATTAAAAAGTAATCGGACTATATATCACACTTATAACACATCAGGAAATTTACCTTTGTGGTCACTTCCACTTTTTTCTAACCATGGCTGCTGGATGCGTGTGCGAAGTCAACACATTCAGGCTAGCAGAGTGCAACAGAGATATGCAGACTAGTAAACCATTAAGTTAAACATAGTTAAGGGTTTACATAGCCAAATGACCTTCTTACTTGTGAAGAAACCTATGTGGGTTAATCCGGTTCCTCAGAGACCAATACAGTGGAACCTCGGTTCAGGAACGTCTCGGAACACGTACAAATCAGTTTACGACCAAAAAGTTCGCCAAACTTTTGCATCTGTTCATGACCACACACTTGGTATGCGAACAAGCCAGTTTCGCTTTTGGTTTGTGCGCGCCGATGATTTCTGCATGTGTTTAGTCTCTCCCTGTGCATTCCCTGTGCAGCGAGCGAGAGACACACACACACACGAAGCACGAGAGAGAGAGAGCGCTGGACGCATAAGGCCGAGAAGGCAGTTAAAGAATGCACCAGGCTTGTTTTTAAAGAGACAGATCCGAGCATTGTTTTAACCTCGTTGTATTTAATGAAAACTTTTTTGTTTTAACCTCGTTGTATTTAATAAAGACTTTTTTCTATTGGATTTTAACCTTCACTTCTGTTTACAGCGATCGGTTCGTAGCGTGCATTGTTGCAATGTTACTTTTCTTGGTTGTTTATTAAATTACGGATTTTTCAAATGTTCATTTTTTTCCCTGTGCTTAGAACTCATTAAAAAAAGTGTTTTTAACGAGCGGTTCGTAGCGCTATAGCACAAACTCTTGCAGTGTTAGTTTTCTCTGTTGTTCAAGGTTTTCTCAATGTTTTACATTTAGTTTACTATTACGCTGTGCATTCTATGGTATAGTCTATACTAAAGGCAAAGCCCTCACTGACTGACTGACTGACTGACTGACTGACTCACTCACTCACTCACTCACTCACTCACTCACTCAATCACTGACTGACTGACTCACTCATCACTAATTCTCCAACTTCCCGTGTAGGTAGAAGGCTTAAATTTGGCAGACTTATTCCTTACAGCTTACTTACAAAAGTTAAGCAGGTTTCATTTCGAAATTTTACACGTAACGGTCATGACGGTCGACAACGTCTGCCATATTGAACTTTCTTATTTATGGCCCCATCTTCACGAAATTTGGTAGGCGGCTTCCCTGAGCTAACCGAAACCAATGTATGTACTTTTTTCTGTGGTATGACGCCACTGTTGGCCGCCATATTGAACTTTCCAACGTCACTAATTCTCCAACTTCCCGTGTGGGTAGAAGGCTGAAATTTGCCAGGCTCATTCCTTACAGCTTACTTACAAAAGGTAAGCAGGTTTCATTTTGAAATTCTACGCGTAACGGTCATAACGGTCGACAACATCCACCATTTGAACTTTCTTATTTATGGCCCCATCTTCACGAAATTTGGTAGGCGGCTTCCCTGCGCTAACCAAAACCAATGTACGTACTTATTTCGGTGGTATGACGCTACTGTCGGCCGCCATATTGAACTTTCTAATGGTCTTTGTTACTTATGGGCCCATCTTCAAGAAATTTGGTACGCGGGTTCCCAACGCTAACTGAATCCTAC
Source organism: Polypterus bichir lapradei (assembly GCA_026402145.1). Lineage (NCBI taxonomy): Eukaryota > Metazoa > Chordata > Cladistia > Polypteriformes > Polypteridae > Polypterus > Polypterus bichir. The sequence continues at coordinate 26,616,455 of JANRMT010062791.1, forward strand.
TTACGTACATATATACGTCCATAGCCTGCAGCTCAGTCACGTTGTGAGGCGGCGTTGAGTCCCCCATCCCAACGCCTCCCACGTGGTTGGCTGCCTGGCTATATAAGGCTCACTCCGGTCTCTACATTCCCTTCCTTGCTTCGCCACGGGATTCAAGTCTCCCTGCTGATAACTGCAGCCTTTTTATTTAATCCATGGCTTCTCCATTGTTTTATTGTTCGTTTATTACGATTAAAGTTATTGTGTAGGTATTTTAGACTTACTTTACATTGTTCAGGTACCCATTTCCTTTATCGTTCCAACTGTACCCCCATTAACATGTCTATCGAGGTGATCACCATCGATCAAAGAAGTGTCACTTACCGAGTGGGGTCCATGCCCGGAGGTGGCACCTGCCTTTTCCATTCTCTTTGTTACATATTGCATGGCCATATCAGGCTCACTCTTGATATCCAGAGGAACATTGTGTCTTATGTATTGAATGACTGGGACAGGTTCGAGGTATGGACTGATGACGGTACAGGAGATAATTATACTACACAAGAGCACTATGAGTGAAATGCTTAAGCCCTTCACCTATGGTTCTGCATGTGAGTTGATGGCTGCCGCTGAATTGCTCAGTTGTCGCTTTCAGGTGTACCGAAATAGCCAAATAGCCAATGCCTCTTAAACATCTTAGATTCACAGGTGACGATTTCAGAAGTGGACACTTTGATGTTTATGAATGTTTAAACTCTCAAAAGCTAGATGTGAAGTTATCAATGAAACTGGTTGTATCCTTACAACGCTTGACAGATGCCGAATGTCACTTAAACACAAGTCCTGCAAATAATGTCATAATTAAAACAAACCATGAAACTCAAACTGATTATGACAGCAGCAATCCAAGCTGTGAGATTTGAGACAAGATTACTTTTCACAAGGCCAACTGTACGTTGCATGCTCAAGACTAAATCAACGCACAGCTTGGTCATATTACAACCGGAGGGCCGAACTGACAACATGGCATACAAAGAGATCCTTAACAAATAATTATTGGTATATTTTCCCTCATTTTAAATAGGTTTAATTTTCTTCTTGATATAAATTTTAAGGCAGTATTTTGCCGCTGCGAAGCGCGGGTATTTTGCTAGTCTATACTAATAAAAGGCAAAGCCCTCACTGACTGACTGACTCACTGACTCATCACTAATTCTCCAACTTCCGGTGTAGGTAGAAGGCTGAAATTTGGCAGGCTCATTCCTTACAGCTTACTTACAAAAGTTAGGCAGGTTTCATTTCGAAATTCTATGCGTAACGGTCATAATTGGAACCTACTTACATACATATATACGGCCATAGCCTGCAGCTTGGTCGCCGTGTGAGGCGGAGTTGCATCCCGCATCATCACGCCTCCCACGTAATTGAGTGCCTGCCCATATAAGGCTGTCCATCAGCAGCAATCCAATAGACACGCTGCCGCTAAATATTTACGGGTGAAGGACTGTGCTTATGCAAACGAAGATGAGATGGTCAGGGATAGACTAGTGTTTGGCACAAATTCAGCGAAAGTGCGAGAGAAACTTTTAAGTGCCGGGTCTTAGCTAACATTAAATAAAGCCGTGGACATCGCAGGATCGCACGAGATAGCACAAGCACAGCTGAGAACCTTCGATGCATGTACTCCGAGCGGCTCACGTGAACTGACTGTGAATGCAGTACACAGGCAACAAGCAAGAGCTTCAAAGAGCGCTGAACAAAAAACGCATTACACAATTGAGAAGGCAGCAAAAGAATATAAAGCGAGTGACATATACAAGCATATTCATAAGTGCAGCAACTGGGGAAACAAAGCACACCATGGAAAAGGTCAATGTCCAGCTAAAGGAAGACAGTTTAAAAAATGTGGTAAATTGAACCAATTCGCTATAGTTTGCAGGACTGGGAAAAGTAAACCCGTGCATGCAGTGTGTGATGTCTTAGATAAAGAGGAAGACGAGCTGTTTATTGATGCAGTAAGAGAGGAACAACCCTATGAAGCTGAACAAGCCTTTGAAGACATATCAATAGGAAAGCACGGTGTAAAGCGTAAGTTTAAATTAAGTTCATAGACACGCTGCCGCTGGCGTTTGTCATGCCTAAGGCGAATACGATATTCGCGAGATACAAGTTTAATAAGAAGACGCAGGGTATAAACAAGACTTTTGATCACTTTGTAACGGAGTTAAAATTGTTGTAACGGAGTTAAAATTGCTGGTGTAGGACTGTGCTTATGCAAACGAATAGGAAAGCAAGGTGTAAAGCTTAACTTTAAATTAAGTTCATAGACACGCTGCCGCTGGCGTTTGTCATGCCGAGAGACTGTGTTTGTGGAGGGATGAAGAGTTAAGATGGGTGGGGGAGCCACGTTATCATCTCCCCTCCCATTCACGTCATTTCATTCACTTCATTTCGCTCCGAGCTGAGCTCCGCAGCTGACGCAGTCTTGCTGTTCTTTTTCCTTAGTGTTTAGTCCTCTCTCCTTTACTGATTTATATAAAGGAGAGTTGAGATCCGAGAGACTGTGTTTGTGGAGGGATTGAGAGTTAAGGAGGGTGGGGCAGTCACGTCATCATCTCCCCTCCCATTCACCTCATTTCATTCACTTTATTTCGCTCCGAGCTGAGCTCGGCAGCTAACACGGTCTTGCGGAAACAACTTTGTGACGCTGCCACCAAATACTCACAGAAAAATCCACAAGTTAATAGACACGCTGTCGCTAGAGTTTCTCCACACTCTGAATCCTCCAGGCACTCCTGAGCATAATCTAATTTTGAAGGTTGGGACACCAATAATGTTACTGAAAAACTTACAGCCACCGAAACTGTGTAATGGCACGTTACTTCAGGTCATGTGTCTGCAAAAGAACCTAATTGAGGCAACTATTTTTACTGGCAGTTGCTCAGGGGAGAGAGTTTTTATTCCTCGCATCCCCGATATACCCTTTGATCTCCCATTTCAATTCAAATGCCTCCAATTTCCAGTAAGGCTCTGCTTCGTAATGACAATTAATAAGTCTCAGGGACAGACCCTACAAAAGGTTGCCATTGATTTGAGGCAAGATTGCTTATTACATGGCCAACTATACGTTGCATGCTCAAGAATAAGCTCGCACAACTTGGTCAAATTACAACCGGAGTGCTGAACTGACAACGTGGTATACAAAGAGATCCTTAACAAATAATTATTGGTATATTTTCCCTCAGTTTAAAAAGGTTTAATTTTCTTCTTAATAAAAATTTAAAAGCAGTACTTCGCCGCTGCGAAGCGCGGGTATTTTGCTAGTTAGTGGTGTGAAAAACGATTTGCCCACTTCCTGATTTCTTATTCTTTTGCATGTTTGTCACACA
>JANRMT010062791.1:26620222-26653685 GCA_026402145.1 Polypterus bichir lapradei
ACAAACATGCAAAAGAATAAGAAATCAGGAAGGGGGCAAATAGTTTTTCACACCACTGTATATTTGTGCTTAAAAATCTTTAAAAAATATATATTTACATACAGTTCACACAGTCTGAAACGGATTAATTGTATTTATTTACAATCGTATGGGGGAAATTACTTCGGTTCACGACCAAATTGGTTTATGACCAGAGTTTTGGAACGAATTATGGCCGTGAACTGAGGTTCCACTGTATCTTGGTTTCTCTAACTGGAATTAGGGTATACATGGTCATTTTGAAACCAGGTTTCTGTGGTTAACAAAGTTATTAAAACGCATATAGATGCACTCATTGTAACATTTTTATTTCAACATCTATGCCACTATAACTTTTATTTCTGTGATATCCTGTAATGTCTACTGGTTGATATTGCAGTACCTCATTGTCCAATTATGGTAGCCCCAGTGATTATTCAAATAAAACTTTTTACATAGTATGCTTTCCTGGAACATGCCTTTTTATAGGGCTCTCTACAGCATGTTCATATAAATGAAAGTCCATTAGTTTTTTAACCTGCATATTCACTCCAAAAATACAGATTATAGACTACAACTATTTCAAAACTGTGGAACATGTATTGTGTCTGTATTTCACTCAGGATCAGGAAAGTTAGCTTCCTTTATGTTTTCAAAATTTCGTCTTCTAAAATATATTTCTGTTAGTTAACTCTTTAAATGCTTAGTGCTTTTAGACATTTGTGATTCATAAAAATATATCAGAGAAACAAGACCTGCTAGTGAGTTTAGTGATTCTTACAGATTTTATTAAATGATGATAGCAAACAGAAGACCACCAAATGTGTGAAAATAAAGACATATGTTTCTTCAATGTTAGAAGCCTCTGAGTAATTTGTTGGTCAACACTGACTACTCACTTCTGTAGATGTGCTTAAACTGGATTAAGTCATACAGAAGTATAGCTGCTCAGGAAACATTGATTCACTGTGTGATAATAACTTGTTTTTGTTGAAGAAGATAAGCAGAAGGCATGGCAGGCAAGAGTCAGTGAGAGTAGAGAACACCATTTTTGCAACAATTGCTACATATGCCTGCCTTCCAAACTTATTGAAATTAGAATGCTGAAAGTTATGTGGCCACTAAACATTAGAAAGTAATGGAGTATGATACAAATTCATAAAATAAACCACAGAAACAGATAAAGGTTTGGGGTGCAATGAATAACCCTGTTTTTTTTTCCAGTGTTGGGAAAAAGTGTAGATGAAGCCATCACTAGTGATGTACATTGTTAATTAGGCTTCCATCTCAAAGAGCTCTGCTCTGGTTGGAGGTCTGGTCACAAATGACAAATATCTTTAAGTGGTATTTGAAGTGAGAGATGGTGAAAGGGGAGGAGCTGGAGACAAGAGACAGGAAGTGATGTCAGTTGAATTCCGGAGAGACCTTCTCCATTCCGGGAAAAGCAGAACTTGTGTTACTTGGTGTGTCACAACTGTGTAACATGCCAAAAGCTCATGTGTCTGACAATGTACATTCACATAAAATCTGGTATGAAATGTGTAAAAAGTCAGGAAAAATATCAGAAACAATACAAAAAGGAGGTGGAAACACAAGGGAAGCAGGCAGGATCTGGTTAAACAAGTAAGGATCAATTCCATGAGACAAAAGAAGAGGGTGAAAACAAACAGAGACATTAAGGACACAAAGGCAGCAATGTAACAGATTCCACAAATGTTAATACTAACACTACTGATGACAGATGAAAAATAAAGAGGATTCAAAACAAGAATGTGGAAAGCTGTGTACCACCATCTTATATTGGTGGAAAATGACATAAAATGTCACATGACCTACAATTGGCATAGTGACCATAAATAATATGGCTGTGGTCATGCAAAGACTGTGACTTTTCAGACTACAGAACACAGGATGAAATCATCAGAAAAATGACTGTCAGACATGTATGCATAGGAAGTGTTTGACCTAAAGGAACAGGGGTTAGTGAATGGAGAGGAAATGGCACTGTTTATAACAGCAGTTTTCATTCAAGGCCAAGGTAGTGGAAGTCCCACCGACAGACTCATGACATCTCGCTCAACGGCAGAGCCCAACCCCCATTAAACTTAATGAGGACAAAAAAAGAAACCAGCAAGTTGATGGAGGAGCACTAAACGACTGTTGATGAAGAAGCACTGAACGATTGTGAAAACCCTTTCTAAAAAATTACTGAGTGTATTCATTTGGTCTTTTTTCTATTTTCTACTGTATCAATCATAATTGTTATCTCCCTTTACATGATACTAGCCACCCCCAATGGTTTCGCCCACGTATTAGTGAAAAAGGAATGTGAGGAGAGCCCCGCCCAGCTCTCTACTCCTGATGTCACTCTTCCCACTCCCCTCGGCCTGCAGCCTCTGTCTCGGGTTAGCGTGAATATATTGCTCCTGCAAGTGAACTATGATTCTTAGCGCAATGAGAGAAGTCGCAAAATCAACCAGAATGTTCAAGCAAATTATAGAAAAAAAAGATCTAAATCTGTTAAGTAGTTCTCTCATTCGCTAACTAAGTGGAGTGAAGGTTACGCCCCAAAGCAGACGCATAAGTGACTACTAATAAATCAGTACCGCAAGCGAACTATGATACTTGGCTCGATGAGAAAGTTGCAAAATCAACAGAATGTTCAAGCAAATTATTAAAAAAAAAAAAAACAATCTAAATCCGTTAAGTGGTTCTCTCGTGAAAAGTGGACAGACATACAAATGGGTCTAAAAAACTATAAGAAATTTCGTGCTTGGACCACAAAATTTTTAAAACCGTTTCTTAGCGAGCACCTATGGGCTAAGGGTAACCTACATTCCAAATTTCAAGTCCCAAGTTGTCAGTCCTCATGGTTTGGGAGATTTCGTGATGAAATTCGTGCATCAGGAGTGGGCAGGAGGAGGAGTACAGGAAGCTAATCAAAGACTTTTTTAAATGGTGTGACTCAAACCACTTACACCTGAACACCAGCAAGACCAAGGAACTGGTGATGGATTGTAGGAGGCCCAGGCCCCTCATGGACCCAGTGATCATCAGAGGAGACTGTGTGCAGAGGGTACAGACCTATAAATACCTGGGAGTGCAGCTGGATGACAAATTGGACTGGACTGCCAATACTGATGCTCTGTGTAAGAAAGGTCAGAGCCGACTATACTTTCTTAGAAGGTTGGCGTCCTTCAACGTCTGCAATAAGATGCAGCAGATGTTCTACCCATGGTTGTGGCGAGTGCCCTCTTCTACGCGGTGGTGTGCTGGGGAGGCAGCATAAAGAAGAAGGACATCTCACGCCTGGACAAACTTGTTAAGAAGGCAGGCTCTATTGTAGGAATAAAGCTGGACAGTTTAACATTTGTAGCAGAGCGACGGGCACTAAGCAAACTTCTGTCAATCATGAAGAATCCACTGCATCCACTTAACAGTGTCATCTCCAGGCATAGGAGTAGCTTCAGTGACAGACTTTTGTCACTGTCTTGTTCCACTGACAGACTGAGGAGATCATTCCCCGACACTATGCAACTCTTCAATTCCACCTGGGGGAGTAAATGCTAACATTATTCAAAGTTATTGTCTGTTTTTACATGCATTTTTATCACTCTAATTTAATATTGTTTTTTATCAGTATGCTGCTGCTGGAGTATGTGAATTTCCCCTTGGGAAAATCTATCTATCTATCTATCTATCTATCTATCTATCTATCTATCTATGAGTGAGTCAGTGGTATTTGGCTTTTATATATATATACGATAATAAGAAGAAAAGAAACAAGACAAATTACATTTACATATATACAAACAGTATAAAATGAGTGCAAGAGGTTTCACAAACTCAGATTACAAAACAATCCCACTTCAATAAAATCCAGAACCATTAGTGGTGATTTCATTGATTTTGGTGTCTGTAATATGGTTTACAATTATTTTTCCTTTGTGTTTCTTCATTTTATATGAGGTAAAAACATCAAAAATGTCCCTAACTGACATGGAACTTTATGGGTTTATATAAATTTCAATGAGTGAGCTTTAGTCACCTAAAACACACTTTAACTGGCCATTCCTTAAGAAGTACCTTACTGTATGTGGTGGTCTTTAGAGTCCACTCTGGATCCCCACAAACATATAGTCTGTGTTTTGTTTTGATAATTTGCAAAAACTAGCAAAAAAGAAAACACTTAAAATTGCAATACACCAAATTAAATAGTCAAAGGCATCATATGGAATATGTGTTGTAAAAGAAAATGAATACAACTAAAAATTGATTTTAAATTCTTATCTGATACTGTTTCAATAATGTTTGAAGTGAGGCCAAGGTCACATGTTTGGAATATGACCTTCATTTTATCTCCAAGCCATTCTGAAGCTGCCTAAGTGCTTTTATCTACAGCAGCACACTACTTATAAAATCACCCACCATGCATGCTATCTTTCTTTATTGTGTGTTTTCAGACTGATTACCAGGGAATACTTGTGAACTGACAAGAAACAAAATTTTGGCTAATAATCACAGTGACTATGTTGAGCATCTAAATGGAATGAGTACTTAAAAATACTTTTTTATAGTCAGTGGTCACACTGTGACATCTCTCCAAATGCATATGCGAAACCCACAATAGAAATACAATATGACTTCTTCAAAATCAAAAGTGTAATTTTTGTGATAGTTAATAATAACACAGGTAATGCTAAGTAATCATTAGATAGGGTTAAAAGGAAAGAACAGATTGTGACTTTTAACTGCAAAACAGAAAGTAAAGGCTTGTGAGGTGGAAAAATGTTGCCTGAATTAATGTGCTTGTGTGATCTGAGAGAGAATAGGTTTATTAGGAATAAAGGCAGTGAATATAACAGAGATGAACTGAAAACAAATTATACAGAAAATGTCAGTTTTGGGCAACTTTTGTTGTGATGTATGCATATCTACAAAAAAGGAAAATATATTTATGTAACATTATGTCATTTTTCAAACTCATGCCAGAATTGCAGGGATGCATAGGTTTTAAAAACACAGTTATTAATTCTAATAACAAGTGCTGCAGCTCACAGAAAAATTAAAAAAACACTTTTTCATGATGCACTACACAATCTGTTTAGGTATTTGACAAACAGCATTATATTTTTAATTTCCTAATAAGTCCTACTAGTCCTACCATGCACTTGAAAAGCACAAACTAGTTGTTTGAGTTGAACTGTGACCAAAAAGAACATCTTCTTAAACAAGACTATACTGCTTGGTAGGCTTATGTACAAAACAAGAATAGGAAGGCTAAGGTCAAACCAGACATCACAGTTAGGAAAGCTACACTTTGAACCTCACATTCTTCAACAAAACTGTACTTTCTTATTAGCTTTTGGAATAAGTCCACTTGCTTTTTTGGCAAAGTGCCAACAGGATAATGCTAAACTCCTTACTTTTAAAAATAACATAATATTAGTCACTTTATCAATTGAAATACACACAGTGGCACCAGAGCAATAAGAAAATGTCCAAAGATGAATTGCACAACGCAATAGAGTGATGTCATCAACCAACAAATGGAAGTAAAAGAACCTAGTCAGCAAATAAAAATAAATAATAATAATAGTAATACCTTTTATGTATATAATGCCTTTCCCATGCTCTGAGCACCTCACAGATATTCAAAGGAATAAAAGTTGAAAGTCATTGGCCATTCGATGGTCATTCAATTGATCTTCAGGTACTTAAGATCTACCAATTCCAGCCAGACCACCACCATTACCTGAACTGCATGCCACTGCAAAATAAACACACCCAGGCAGAGTCATTTTATTTACAAATGCAAACTCATCAAGTTTTTTCCATATCTGCATAATGTATTGCGGTCAGCAATTAATGAAACCATTTTAGTGAAATATTACATGCAGAAAGTTTGTTGCACACAAATCCTTCTCCAGAGTTTTTGTACAGCACAGATCTAGTATATTGACTCTCTCGTGATCATTGGATGGTGCACTTCACAATTAACTGGGCAATTAAGTGTCTGGTGATGTCACAGTGCCCTGTGAATATACTATGAATGCTGGAGAGAATACTTCAAAACTCGGAAACTAGTCCCTTATGACTACACAATCTTACACAAGGTTTTCTTCATTCACCTATGTGCCTGTCTACATAAACAAGCTCCTAAAGAGTCGAAAAAACACCACCATTACTTAAACAATAGACAAACATGCAAGCACAAACAATCATGCTCAAAGCAGAAAAATCAACAGCACAAACCAACAAAAATTGGCAACAAATTAATGTTAACGTCATGCCGTCTAATCACAAGAGCATGTGTTCAAGCTTCGTTTTACAGGGAAAAAAGCTTCTCCGTTGTCAAGAGTCATTCTTTATTGATGTATAAATTTCATTTTTTTTCAGTTTTGGCAGGTATTAATGATGTATTTCCATGAGCCATTTATTTTTGTGGTGCATATTCATGACCACTTCAATCCTGATTATGGTAACGATGCCCGTCACCATTCACATAGGCAGGGCTGCATCACCTCAGTGTCCTAGTTATGGAATTCCTATGTTTATGATTCTTGTTTTGTAATTTAAAGTTTGTTTTTCACCACCTCTTTGTCTAATTTCTTTTGGTTAACTTTGTCTTCTGGTCATTTATTACCTTTGGGATCATTCATGCCCCTAGTTTTTTCCTAACAACTGTGACATCACATACCAATTCACATGGACAAACATCTCAATGTCATGACTGTCTAGATGGATAGACAGAACTTTATTTGTCCCCAGGGGGAAACTGGGCTTTTTTTCAGAAGCTCTTTAAATAAATAAATACACACAAACACACTTTAGTCCGAACACACACACACACACACACACCAGAATGATTATAAAGCAAGAAAATTAAAAAGAAAGAAAAGTTCTGACTTTGCAGTCACAGTCCCAGTGAGGCATTATACAGAAATTGCTGTTAGTGTAAAGCGTTTCTTGACACACTTCTGTTGATTGATTTGTTGGTTGAAAGTCCTCAGTGTTAGTGTGTCAGAGAAAGGATGTGCAGTAATTTTTATAATGTCACTCATTTTATAATGTTTAATTCTCCCCTTCATTGCTACCTCCAACGGGTCCAGAATTATGTCCTATAGCTGAGCATGCTCTTTTAATTAGCCTCTCTTGAAGTGATGGTTGAGGCTCCGTGTCCGGTCACTATTCAAGGAGTAGATGTAGAAGTAGTCCACTCCTACAAGTACTTGGGGGTCCACATTAAGGATGGGCTGGAATGGTCTCAGAACACAGAGGAAATATATAAGAAAGGACTGACCAGGCACTTTTTTCCTTTTCCTTTAGTGTTTTTTGTCACGTCCTTCACATCTTATATATAAACAACTACGTATGGAAGTGTGTGTGTGTGTGTCTGTCTGTCCAGCCCGGGAGTACAAGGCTACAGCATGATGCTCAAAGAAAGCTGTCACCAAAGTGAAACTTGCTTAGCCACTAATATACAAGCGAGACGAGCACATCAGCAAAACAAAACCTCAGAGGAGAAAGAAACTCGCTTAGCCGCTGATAGACAATGGAGGTGAGCACGTTGGCAAAACGAAACCACAGAGGAAGCGAACCTCGCTTAGCTGCTAATGCACAACCAATGCAACTGATTGATTGATTGAGGTGCCAGAATCCATGGTTTCTAGGAGCCCGGGCTTTTTACAGAGCAGACTTACACAGCTAGTCTTCTATAACTCTGTGATGTCCAGTGCGATTTTCTATGCAGCAATCCTGGAAGAAACTAATCAGTAGACAAAACGATATAAAAGAAAAAACGAAAGCAGATAGTAAAATGCACAAACACAAAAGCAAGGTAAACCAGGTGTAAGTTGAATGCCAACAGAACTCTGTCAAAGTAATTTTTACTAATCGCACAGACACTTTCTTCCAGAATTATTTACCTAACACTATTGAGAAGTAGCATCCAACAATAAATTGCTATAATCAAATAAAATTGGTTTAAAGCCCTGCACACTTTTTGAACCACTCTAAAGTGGGAAAAGGGGAAACCTTTCAAGATAGTCTTCTCTGATTCAGTCCAACTTTGTCTCATTACAACAGTGCTGTGTCTCTATATATGTTGAATTAAACAGCCACAGTTGTATGTAACACCTAAAGAATATGTAAATTGGGAAGCTGTCTTTAGTTAATAAGAGGGTTTTAATGTATTTGATTGTACTGGTTTTTCAGATTTAGCTTATATCTGTACAGTAACTTATCTAGTGTGTTTGCTAACAAGAAATCTGAGTGTGGCTTTCTTTCAGTTTAACTCTGGACTACAAAAAAAGACTAGTTCTTCAATTTAGCCTAAGCACTTTTATATGTTAGCAGTTCACCTCAGTGAATTGCTTATTTCACCCTAGCAGCAGTGACATCCCAGAGCTGAAGTAAGCTACTGCAACTCAGCTTTTCACATTTCAGAAATTCCATTATCTTCAGTGATTCAATAAAAAAAAACGGCTCTTCAGCAACAAAAAATCAGAGCTGCTTGACATCAAGTCAATAGCCAGACACTGTTTGTTGGCTCAGAAAATGGGAAAGGAAAGCCCAGCTGTGAGCTTTTTCAAAATAATTTCCGCCTCAAACTCCCCCACCAGGAGCAGTGAGGAAGGAATGAGTTACCCACAGCACTTCTAATAAAGAAAGTCAGGAGAAGACAAAATAGCTCCGAATTATTTCTCAGGTAACATAAAGAGGCATCACACAGCTTCGGGCTATGTACATTAAAGCTTAAAGTACAAGTACAGACCGGGAAACTACAGATTCAAGATTTCTCAGCAGCAAAGCTCACATCGTAATATATTTTTATCCTCTTCATGTAATTGTGATACACATTTTCATCAAGAGCTGATTTGTGCACTCACCAACAGGAAACGGGAGCTGGTGTCATGAGACAGGTTAGTTTTCCCTACTGCTCACAAACAAAAGCTCCTGTATTAGACATTTGGCAAATGCATTTACCCGAGAAGTCAATGTTGTACTACCTGTGTCAGTAACCTACTAAAATCACGTAGAATTTGATGAAAACTAAAACTCAATCCAATACTGAGTTAGTCACTTTGGCACGTGGCTGGGGGTGGTACCCAGCCGGGACGCCCAATTGGACCGAAGGAGGGCTTACGCCTCCACCAGACCACACGGGGACGACCACCCTGGTGGCTGTGGGGACCAGAGCTTTGAAGCTTAGCCCTGTAGGGGCCCATGGTCATCGCCAGGGGGCGCCCCAATGCCTACGGTGCCCTGCACCTCAGCACTTCTGCCACACCCGGAAGTGCTAGGGGGAAGAGGATCAGGGACGCCCGGAGTGCTTCTGGGTGCAGAGCTGGTACTTCCGCCACACTGGGGAGTGCCGGTGGAAGATGGTCGGGAGGCACCTGGAGCACATCCGGGTGATTATAAAAGGGGCCGCCTCCCTCTGTTTGATGGCTGGAGTCAGGTGGAAAAGGACGGAGCTCGGAGGAGAGGAGTGGAGGCAGCAAAGAAAGGCATTGTGTAAGGGCCTGGACTTGTGGGTGACTGGTGCTGCAGCACTGGGTTTGTGCATGTTCATCAGTGTAAATTTTCTGTAAATAAACATGTGGTGGTTCATATAACGATGTCTGCCTGTCTGTGTCCGGGCTGCTTACCCACATCACAAACAGGCAAAAAGCATGGCTGATTGCAAGAAACAAAAGAGGAATAGGATCATTACAGGGTAGAGGAAAGCCAACAATAAAGAATTGTAGGCTATCAGCATATACCAGTAGAAACACAGTGAACGTTAAAAAAACCCAAAAAGCTTTTAAGTAATATCATAGATGAAAAGAATAGGACTTTGTAGCAGACAACAGAAACAGCCCCATGACAAAGGCCTGCATGAGTTAAGGCCATGAAAATTTAGAAAGCAAGTAAAACTTTTAACTCCAAATCATTAACAGTAGATGGTGTGAAACGCATAAAGAAAGCATCAACAACAAACAAAGTGCAAAACTAGAAGAGGAATGGGCCAGTTAAACGCATCATACTAGTATACAGTATATAAAATACGACGCCATGAAAGAAAAATGACCAAGAAAGTGCTCATCTGTAATGTCAAGTCTAGTTCTGAGATAAAATTAAGGACATTGAACCAAGTAAAAAATTAATATGCCACCATTTCATTTCAGTGTATTATCCAAGAAAAGCAGTGTATACTCTCAAATAACCAATGTTTACAAAGTTGACAGAGGCATTTCCTCATAGAAAACAAGACAAAACGAGACATCTGAATAAAATGGACAAAGTACAACAGACAAAAGTGAGTCAAGTGTATTGTGTCCATTAGTGGCAAGTGATTCAGAAGAGTTTTATTTTATACAAAGTTTTGTAAAATTTGCTTCAGAAAACATATTAATGTGAAGGTTGTTTTGGCATCTTTAATGTTACTTGGGGCAGAAAGCGAACAATACTGCTCCTTACAGGTTGTTCCATGGCCAAAACTGCTGTTACCTTCCTCAGCCACCCTCCAATACTGCTGCGATTGTGCTGATCATCCATGGCTCCTTCCATGTAGCTCCACATGCTCTGTGGTTGACAGATAAAGTAAAACCATCTGCACTCACTTTTCCCATCTCCATAAGTTGACTCATTCTAGGTTTCTTCCAGGGGCTCACCAGCAGCCACACACCTAGCAGTAGTACATGCAGTAGTTAAGGCTTTGGTCTTCAAAACCTGAGGTTGTGGGTTCACATCTACTGACACTGTGTGACCATGAACAAGTCACTTCACCCATCTGTGTACCAACTGGAAAAAAAAAGAAATAAAACTAATTGTATCTCAAATGTTGTAGGTCACTTTTTTAAAGGCATTGGCCAAATAAATAAATTTAAATGTAAATGTCTCCAGCTGTGCTCTTTTCCATACTCTTCACCAGAAAGAATTTTGCCATGCTTTTGCACATAGAGACAAAGGTTGCAGCTGAGATTAAAAAATATGTGCTAATGGCACGCATTTCTCTGGTTGTGAAATACATTTTTTTTGTTAATTTCTTTGCAAAGCAAAACTCAGTGTTTCCCCGCAAATTCAACTCATTCCCAATGACCAAGCAAAAATCGACTCTCATCAATTTTTTTTTTTTTTACAACGCACTGGTATCATTCAAGCTTAAATAGTTTATTAAAGGAATATTCCACCCAAAAATGATATTTTCTTTGCATGTTACCTACCCCATGTAGTTTCTAGTGGCTCCCAAGAAAACTATTTTAACCTCATTTTTTCATGTAGAATGGAGAGAAAAAAATTTAGGATATAATAGACAGAAATAATGGTCAATGCGGTGGGCAATAGTGGTCAATTACAATGGCAAACAATGCAAAAAACATTCATGGAAAAAAGAAGAAAAAAAATCTGACATTACTTGTGTTGCACAATCCACATATCAATTATTTAGTTGTATGCGCAAAATGCATGCTTTTTTGCTGGAATAATGTTAATTATTAATAATGTTAATAATCAGCGCACATCATTAACACAAAGTTAAAGCCTCATGGGAACGAGTTTTATTTGCTGGTCAAGAGTCCTGTTTTGATTCCCATTTTGATCGACTTTGACTTAGAGATAGAACTCAATGTTTATCTTCAGAGTTTTGGGAAACTGTCCACCCTTGTAGCGGAAAGAAAGCCAAGTGTATGCGCTTATTTGGGTAAGAAAGTGGGCAGTGAGGGGGTTGGGCAAAGTAAGAGTGTGACTGCCTTTTTCCAAAATGACTTCTTTTATTTCAATTGGTGCTTTGTTGCATAAATGCAGTGTTTAGTTCGGTTACCCTTTTGACAGCTTTGTAAAGAGCTTAGTTCAGCTGCAAAAGCTGACACTTGTAAATAGCCTCTCTCTATCTGCTAACAACTGAACATTGACACTTTCTGTTTGCTGTTTATCTGCTGGACACTTGGAACAGGAGATCTCTCTGTCTTTCTAGCAAGAAATCTTTAATTTAATTTTCGATTTAATAAATATAATCTATAGGGGCTGAATGAAGACTGCATGAACCCACCTAATTTGTATAATTATTTGTATTGCTTATACTTGCTTCTAATTGGTTCTTAATAAAAGCTTAAATAAGTGACACTGTCCAATTACTGTGGAACCTCGGGTCATGACCATAATTTGTTCCAAAACTCTCGTCGTAACCCAATTTGGTCGTGACCCGAAGTAATTTCCCCCATAGGATTGTATGTAAATACAATTAATCCGTTCCAGACCATACAAACTATATGTAAATATATTTTCTTTAAAGATTTTTAAACACAAAAATAGTTAATTATACCATAGAATGCACAGTGTAATAATAAACTAAATGTAAAAACATTGAATAACACTGAGACAAACACCCAGGCTCCCTGCTCAGCAGCTCACTCGCTCTCAGCTGCACGCAAGCCTGCACTCGCTCTCGCTCTCTCTCTCGTGTGCTTGCTCGCTCTCTCTCTCTCTCTCTCGTGTGCTTGCTCGCTCTCTCTCGTGTGCTTGCTCGCTCTCCCTCTCTATCTCTCTCTTTCTCCTGCACCAGCTTTCTCCTCCTGCTTCCTGCCTTCTCCTGCAACCTCCCGTTCTTTCCTGTTCTCTTCTTTTTCCCTTTAGCCGACTCGCGCTTCTATTTATGAAGAGGCGTGGTAGTCGTGGCAATCAGCAGCTCCTGGGAACAATTACGGATGCGGACCGCTTCTCACCTGTGCACTTAGGTGAGAAATGCCCACATCACAAACTCCTCAGGAACCGCTTCGGCCACACACCACCACACCCCCTCGCTAAGCCACGAGTGCGGTGATTATTTATTAAAACTGGCCTTTTTAATGGGAGCTGTGGACCCGCTATACCACAGGAGGAAACTAAGTTGAGAAGAGGTTACAGTTTTGAGGGAGAGTCCCTCTGCGTGATGCACTGAGAACAATGTACAGCACAGGGAGAGACTGAACACGTGCAGACATCATTGGCACGTACGAACCGGAAGGGAAACGAAATAGAGCACAAAGAGTTCACAGCGAATGCACAGGGAGAGATTGAACACGTGCGGAAATGATCGGCGTGTACGAACCGGAAGTGAAACTGGCTTGTTTGTCAACCGAGTGTGTGGTCGTGAACAGATGCAAAAGTTTGGCAAACTTTTTGGTCGTAACCTGATTTGTACGTGTTCAGAGACGTTTGTGAACCGAGGTTCCACTGTACTATTTGTGAGGCAAGTGCTGGATTTTCAATGCTTGCCTAACTTCAGTCCCTTCAGGGAACAAAAGAACGCTTTAGTGAAGGCCTGTATTGGTGATAGGTGATTGGTTTGAAGTAACAGATTGAAAGTAAAAGACAGTCCCAGTCAGCAAGCAGCCTGATATTAGAAGTACAAGGTTGAATATGGACAGCATAACATGTAAGAGGTTCTGGGTGCTTAACTGATTTTGACATTTCTTCCTACCCCCTTTTAGAAAAGCACCCCAGTGGTCAGTTGGAACCTTTCATGTTAGATGTATAGCACAAGGTGATCTGATGACACAATAAAATATTCATCCATTATTTTCTCTTTTACATGGTCAACAGAAGTTCAGTTTTGGCTCTGAACCATCCAGCCTAATGCATAAACCAACACTAAGTGGAATACCTGTCAATTCCAAGTTTAACATATGCACACACTCATCACCACACCATTGGGTTAAAGGGATAAATTATTGTTCTAAAATAATCAATTGTTTATTTATCCATGCTGTCGGACCACCAAGCTGCCTCCATCCCAATATTTTGTAAAGTGAATTTTAATCACGCAATTGATGGCCAGACTCCAAAAACTGCAAAGTGGATGCATCTCACAAATTTACCCATTAATTTTAATTACATCATGTGATAATGTTGCAGCGGTGCTTTTGGGAGCTGAGTCTTTATCATTTTTGCTCCGTAAATCATCATGATCCCATTTTTGTACAGCACCTCTTTTAATATTATTCCAAAGTTTTACTTGACATTCACAACTTATCATGCCAACTGACACTAAACTAGTGAATTATAAAGCAGTTCTTATTGTGATGTGATTGAGTTTCACAACATAGTATTAAGAGTAGATACAAGGAGACAATAAAATAATGGAAATCTCATTCATTTGCAGTTCTTTAGGATTTCAGGTTTAAACTGGTGTCATACCTCAGCTCAGCTTTTTTGTTAATTAAACACATTGGCTGTTAATCAGTCTGAACTTTAAATAAAAACATTAATGGTGAAGTAACTGAGAGAATATTTCACAAGTCACATGTTCTCACTGAAATGAAGGCAGGGAGCTGTGTTAATTTGTTCGTGACACAAGTCACAAACCAGCAGAAAGGCTTACCACAGTGGGTCAATGTGCTTCATTGTGTTAAGACAACCTGACATGCTGAGACAATGGTACCACAGAAAGAGAAAACAAAAACTCTTTACTTGCCTTTCCTCCATTATATTAAAATATGACAAAACAATTGCCTTGGTCTTCTATATTGTGTACTTTCTAAGCTCCCACTTGCCGCCTCCCTCTCACAGCCGCTCTACTGCAGCAATGATGGACACATGGGATGGAGAATTTTTTTATAGGCAAAGTGTGTAATTTAAACCTGCCTTAGGCATGTAGAAATTACTCCCTTGTGATATCCCTGAAATTAATGGAAACTGTTTTAGCGGATCAGCATTAACATTCTCCTTAGAATGCCCTTTCAGTCTTGGTTCCTCCCTATTTCATTCGATAGAATTTTACTCTGAGTAATCACTTAT
Source organism: Polypterus bichir lapradei (assembly GCA_026402145.1). Lineage (NCBI taxonomy): Eukaryota > Metazoa > Chordata > Cladistia > Polypteriformes > Polypteridae > Polypterus > Polypterus bichir. The sequence goes on from JANRMT010062791.1 coordinate 26,635,001, forward strand.
GTAGTAAGCATATAGCCATGAAGTGATGTTACAAAGATGGCTGGTAAATGAGTGCCTCAGCAGTTTGCATGGAGCATTTGTTTTTGCTTATTCTTTTTTCAGTGGAATTTCTGGACATTGGAGTACTTTGGTGCTTTGTTATAATTAATCCTTGGGAAAGGTTCACTGTTTTTAAAGAACGGAATACAAATGTGAGTGGTTAATAGATGTTTGGAATGCTTCACTGTTTCGTTTTCATAAGGCTTGCATATTGAAAGTGACACACATTTAAGAAATAATACAGAAAAAACTGGACCTGCAGCATTAACTGTTAAGTTTAAATTCCAGATGCTACTGAATTTGAATTAAAAAAACCCTTTGAATAAGCTAATGAACCTGTGGAAAATCTGTGCTTGCAGCTCAGACTAATGTAATACATATTCATAAAGAATTAAAGTCCCAGTTGCGGAATGGGTAGTGCAAGAATCTGAGTGTAATGTGTGTGATTTGCACATTCTATCCCAGTCTATGCCAGCTTTCATCTGGATTGACTTTCCAACTTCTTGTTTAAAATTGCAAATAGTATTTGGGCAAGACAAACATTAAAAGCAAACATTTAAACGTTGCATTGGAAAAATTGAATACTGCTATTTTAGTACACATTTTGATATAATGGTTTGATTTTTTCAATTTAAGCCTAGTAAAAAGATGTGACAGTCAAAGTGGGTAGCTAGCTGCACCAGGGTGAGTATTAAAAGATATTTTCAGACATGGACCATGAACATCCTCTACAAAAAGAAAACGAATGGCCTTAGATGTGGAGAGCAATGGAAGCAGGGTGGAGCAGATGGGTAGAGGCCCAAAGAATTATACAGACGGTAGACTGAGAAAACAGCTGAAGCATGAAAATGTACGTCTTGTAAGTTCAGTGGACAACCAATTTTCCCTATCGTAAAAAGCTCATGTTTTATAAATGTTGTTGGTCTCAAACTCATACACACTAGGATATGGTGATGCTCAATTATAGGAAGGACTGGTATTATCCATTTTGCCAGGATGGAACTCAAGTCTGGCTTAGCAAGTTGCTGCCAGACACTCTTATTGCCAGCTGAAAAAACTCAGTTTGCCAGACAGGGCCCCTTACCAGAATGCAGCATTGTGCCTTATCTGATAAGATGATCAATATCAGGCCTTGTGACATCAGTAGGGACGACTTCCAAAGGCACGATCTGGGGACCCAGGTTTTGAACAAAGGACCACAAATCAAGGATAAGCAACACTGATGGGCATCACTTTGCACCAGTGGTCAACCAAGGGGATGAGCTTTAGTGCACCCAAGAAGCCAATGACAAGACCTTGATTCCTTCCTTTAAAAGTCCCAACCACACCCTAACTAACTGCTCTTCTAACCAAGCTTCAACTCAATCTGGCCAACTTTGGTTGCTCATAGACAGAACACATAGCTGAAAGGGTGTGGCCGAAACAGAGGCCGATCATTCCCTTTACTCCAGAGGATAACTGTGCTAGATTGCAAGGGTGGAATACTTAGTAACCTCATCCAAACTCCAATATAGACATTAGTCCAACCTTGCTGAGGATCAACAAGTGCAAGAACAAGTGAGAGACCTACATAAAAACCATGCCTTCACCATAGTAACAATAGGGGCTGACTGATCACCAGCCAATCACCAGCTTCTAAGCAAAGAAAGCACACTGAAAATTCTTCTAGAGTCCAGAGAAAGCTGACTGGTAAAGGAACAAAGCATTGTTCACCTCAACGATAAGTATTAATTTGATTTGAAGAACTATTCAATTTTAACTATGTTTAAATATTTTGTCTTTTTTGTGCTTATACACAATACAGTATCACATATATGCACTCACATTACTTTGGGTCCATATATTAGAATTTAACACAGAAAACCTGCCTAGAGAAGGGCAAAAGCTTAAGGTTTTAGTCTCCAACAACATGAAAGATAATAGGTACTGTGCCCTGCGGCATACACTGCTCACAATGGAGACTTATTGTCATGTCTTCAACGTTGATAAATAATGAACGTTAATGAGAATTTAATTAATTAATCAGAATAGATGATTGATATATCTTTTGCTGTCTTTTTCACAGAACATTCAACATTTAGTAGAGATTGTGCAAGATTTCTGCACAAAATCATATTAAGAATTCCAGTCACAGTAGACTGAACACCTCCACAACAAAGAATCTGGAGAAAATTTCTCGTTTGGTAGCCTAGCATCCAGTAGTTTGATTCAACAAAATCAGTCCAGAAATGGATTTCTAGCAAATGGACTCACTGGCTAAACTATAAAAATTGCTGGGACCAAAACATTAGTGAAAACAGTGGAAAACAGGATACATACTAGTCATTAATTTTACTAATTTAGCATGCAGCTTACTGTAGGTGTTATCCATGACACCAGTATATCTTTTAAAACATAAATTTACAAATCTAAAACATTTTTTTCATCTTAAATATTACAAAATTAATATTGTTTATAAATATAGAAGATACTGAGAAATTAATTCATGCCTTTAGTTCTAGTATGATTGACTACTGCAACATGCTATTCATAGGCTGTTTATTCCATATGCAGCTTTCAGTTATTTCAAAATTCTCCTGCAAGGATCATTACAAGAACTAGAAAGTACGACCGTATAACCCCAGTTCTTAAGTTATTATACTGGCTTACAGTTAAGTTTAGGGTTGATTTCAAATTCTTCCTTTCAACATGTAAATCTTCAATTTGCCAAGGCTCTGATTAATTATTTGAACTTATTATTATTATTAAATTAGAGTTAAGAATTACTGTTAAGATTAAATTTGTGTTAAGAATTTCATATTAGGTACCTTAGGCTATGTCCACAATATAATGTTTTCATTTAAAAATGCAGTTTTTAAATAGAAACGCTCACCAGCCACACTGGTGTTTTCACAATGTTTACAAAAGTATTTCAGTCCCCAGTAAACCAACCAAAAACCCCAAATGACATAGCCGTTCACCAATACCAGGTATGCGCACATTGGAGGAAGCAGGAAGTCGAAGTGCCCTCAATTCTTTTGTGTGTGTAAATGTCTATTCATTTGCAACTTACATTTACACATAGAAAAGTAATGGCGAATACAAAAAACGGCAAACAAATTGTTTTGTTTGGAATGACGATGAATTGTTATTGAGCAAAGAAGTTGAGAAAAAGTAATGAATAGCACCTAATCAGGAAAGGGCCAAGTAATGAGCATGAATCATTTAGAGCATGATTAGAATCTGCATTTTCAAAACATTTTTCATTTTCATCAAGCCACACTGCAACGACGAGTCAGTATATTTAGAAATATACAGCTCCAGAGTGAGTTTTATAAAGACTCCATTTTCAGGTTGAAAAACTCTGAATGAAAGGCAAAAACTGCAACTGCTTTTTTAAATGAAAATGAAGCGTGGATGTTGACGGGACAACTATGATCAGTTGCTCGTGCACCCATTAAGCTCATAATACAAGTTGCAAAGTCTAGTCCCTTTATTAAAACACTAAGGTTGATTCCTCATAATGATCACTTTACAACATTCTTCATATTACTGTGCAGTGTTGCCAGGCTAAATCTTACTACTTGTTGGGATGCCATAGAACTAAGGATTCATGAAGCTCCCAAGCAGGATGTTACAACTGACATTTAACCATTTCTAAGAAGCCGCCAGCTATCCATCCATCCATTTTCCAACCCGCTGAATCCGAGCACAGGGTCACGGGGGTCTGCTGGAGCCAATCCCAGCCAACACAGGGCACGAGGCAGGAACCAATCCTGGGGAGGGTGCCAACCTACCGCAGGACACACACAGACACACCCACGCCAATTTAGAATCGCCAATCCACTTAACCGGCATGTCTTTGGACTGTGGGAGGAAACCGGAGTGCCCGGAGAAAACCCACGCAGACACGGGGAGAACATGCAAACTCCACGCAGGGAGGACCCGGGAAGCGAACCCGGGTCTCCTAACTGCGAGGCAGCAGCACTACCACTGCGCCACCGTGCCGCCCCAGCAGCCAGCTATTTATTTGTAAATTCTTATTATTTATGCACCAATTTATTTATCCTTTTTCTGCCTGTATGCTTTTATACAGATAAAATACTATGGCAAACACATACTGTATCAAAGGTATACACAAAAAAGGACATTTATGGTATGGACTAAAATTTACCCATTGTATTAGACTGCTAAAGTAATTTACAGTTTTCATTTTCATCTGTTATTTTGGAGGTCAGCTATGCACAAGTATTTGAATGTTTGAATCTTAGGGAGAATATTTTTGAGCTTTTTATTTTTTACATTTTAATACTAGGCATTTTTGAAGACTTTTGTTTCATTTATTGTTTGCTCTCTGATTCCTGTAATGTTGCCCACTGATTATATCATTTTATTGTGATCAATAAATTACACTGATGTGCTGCACAGAGCTGATGTCACAGCCACCAGTTTACTGGTATTTTATTTGCTGAAGGCAAAAGGAGATGCCATGCTTATAAAACAATGCAAATTTTAAAAACTGAAGGCTATAGCCTCATTTTTTTACATGCAGTTTTCACCTAGCCACTCCCTTCCCCATGTATTGCTTAGTATTGCTAATCATATAAAAGTCGCACTAAATGAGGGAAGGGAAATAATAAAAGGAACCTGTCTAGCTTTAGCTTTCTTTTTAGTGTTTTTGTTGTAGCCATTGAAAGAATCTTTCTCTCTCTAGTGTGTTTGAAGAATCTGAACGTGAAGTATGATTTAACTCGTATGTCAATGAGCCTGTCAAGGAGCAAGATATGACAGCTTATGGAAGATAGTGGTTTAAACAGACAGTCTGTAACTATGTTGTCGCAAAAAAGGTACAGAGGTGCTGATTTTTTTAAACATCTAGATTTGTTGCAAGATGAATATTTTGATGATAAGTGACAGTGGCCAAGATTGTGACAATCATTTGGATGATGTGGAACCTCTAGGCTCTGGCACTGATGTGAAAGCATTTCTTCATCCCAAGGCGTCCAACTGGTCACAACTGTCAGGACAGCACTACATGGACACTGAGCACAAACTCACCAACTACCAGATGTGCTGGGTGCAACAAGCATGGATAGCACAAAGAAAGGTGTTACAGTATATCTGTGGTATATGTGCTTCTAAGCCTGCACTCGTTATGGCGCCATGCTTCAAGCACTCAAATGTAAACTTACTGGTGAAAATATAGTTAGATTCAGTTTCTTTACATTTTTAATTTGATTTATTTACATTTTTAGAGTTTTCTTAGAGTTACTGTTGATAATAAAACCTTTTATTTCTAACACATTTTTCAATATATCTTTGTAGAGTTTATTATTTATCATATATGCTTAGACATATACTGCAGGGTCCTAGTAATTAATGTATTAATTTAATGAGTTAGAGCTTTTTGATCTTCAACTTGTTTTTGGATTATGCACCAACATTAGATATTTGATATTTGTTTTATTTCCTTTTTGCCTGTAAATGCTGACCTCCTGTTTATTTTGTGACTACTCATAAGACTATAGAATTGAATAATAAAAGTCTCATCTGTCTGATCCACCATATCTGCACATACTACCTGATAAGCTTGAAGAGGTAATATTTCACAATATGGTAACTTGGTTCACTTTCTTTGCTTCAGAAACCACACAATGGACTGTTAGCTGATTCTGAAGGAACAGTTTGGCTGTTGTGATCATTTGTGCCGCTTTGGGATTAATTCTAATGTTTATTTAATAAATAACCTAACGTTACTTCCCAAACAGTTTATAATAAGATAGCAAATTTCAGTAAGTGTTAAACTATTCACTTTGACTTCATTTCAGTTTGCACCTTATATTTGGTTTGGTTTCTTAAAAGTTTTCACAATTCTTAATATTCTCCTCTGACTTTGTTTTTTTTTTCAAGTGATGCTGGTTTTAATGCACAATTGTTTTCTTCCAGTTTTGATATCACTCTTCATTTTGAGTTTCCTTTGCCTCTGCCCTCTTTGTCATTTTTTCTGAACTATCTATTAAAGGAAAAAAAAACTTGTTGCTTTTAGAGAAAGCCACTTCTCTCTATTACAGGTGAAACACTGCTGACCAAGAAAGAAGAAAGGTTTGTTTTGTTTTAGAGAAAGAAAAGAAAAATACAGTATTTAAGTATTGTTCACATTTTTTTTTTTTTGCCTGGAAAAAAAAAAGGTTTATCTTTTTTTTCAGGCCAAAAAAAAATTCAGTTTTGCTTATTAGTTCAACGGCTGGCATCATGGACTTAGTAGAGATTCTAGAAAATATGCAAATTGTTTTCTGCTCTGATTTTTGTTCTTCTCCAGCCTTGCAGGAGGGCAGCTGCCTTGTCTGGTTGAGTTTTCCAAGTTGTCCTTGAGGCATGGTCTGTTTGTGTTTTTTATTTTCATGGTGAGGGATGAGGTATGTTTTTGTGGTGCAATACCTGGCCAGATCTACTATTGCAAAATTAAATCTAAAATGATTCTTAGTTAAACAGGTCATTGAAAAAGGTCTAAGGACAGAGGATGATCTCCAGAAAAAATATACGTAGTTGTTCTGCCTTGATATATATTGGGCAGCCAATAATATGGAGTTTTGGTAGTAATGAATGTGTGTGGCTGCATGTCCAGTTTTGTTCTCTGCCTTGCACAAGAAGTTGTAGAGAAAATCTTTTAAAGTATATGTATGATTCTTTACCATGTAGCACAATATGTTAAGAATAAAATCGCAGTTTCTTTATTGGCTGGTAACAAGAAAAACTAATTTCTGTGTTTTTTTAATGAGAGATCATATATTATAAGTGGTAAATACATATGTTTTTTGAATGTCTTCCAGGGTATATCATTCTTGGTGGGATGTGAGTGCTTAGATTTTTCTAATAGAGCTTTCAATTAGTGTGTGATAGAGCTTTCTGTTGATGGATGAGAAATCTTGTACAGGCAGTTTAGCTTGGGATGTAATTGTTTTTTATCTCAAAAATTGTTGTAACTCAGTGTAGATGGAGATATTCAGTAATCATATTCTGATTATTTAAAGATGATTCATTCAAATTACATTTAAAATTATTACAAATCACAATTTATCAATTAGTCAGGCAATTCTTAGCCCACTTAATCCTGAACATGGTTGCATGGCTCTGCTAGAGACTATCCCAGCTAGCATAGGGCTCAAGGCAGGAACAAATCCTGGACAACAAGCATTTGACAAATGCCTTTTCCAACAGCATATGGCTAAGACATAGTTTATGGTAGGCTAATGTTGAATACACTGTTGGACTGAGACCTTCGGTCTCATGTATAAATGGTGCATACGCACAAAAATGTTGTGTATGCCCGTTTCCATGCTCACATCGCGATGTATAAAAATTAAACTTGCCGTAAAGCCACACACATTTGCACACTAGCTCAATCCCTGGTGTACGCAAGTTCTCCGCTCGGTTTTGTAAATTGGTGGAACCCAGCATCAAAGCAGTGCTTTTGTTCCAGTGTGGTTTCCCTTTCTTTTTTAGATCCACATCCCTGACATGGCTTTATCAAATACACTGAAATTAACCGCATATTGTTTATTAGTTTAAGGCATCTGATTGTAATTAACCTGTAACAATATAATGGTCTATGGAATGGCCAAACTATTGCAAATACCATAGTTACTTTAGTATTTATCCCACTGAATCTGAGTGTGGAATCACAGCTCTACAGCAGCTGATCAGAAAGAGAATTATCGGTATACAGCATCAAGCATATGCTGCCTCAGCCATACCCACAGTATATTGAACTACTCTCATACTACAAACACTTCAGAGCCTTTCCTGTAGGGACATCGCGGTTCAAAAACAGTTTCATCCCAAGAACTATAACCGCACTCAATCAGTCCATCAAGTGCTCCTTATAGAATTGTTTGTTCTTATTAGTACAATTACCTCACTGTAAATCTGTGATAGTTATAATATTGCACAACCTGAGCCACTTTATAAAGTGCATATTTACATATGATGATGATATCATTTTTAAGATGAAATGCAGAAAAATATGTTTATTACATTATATAGATAAATGTTAACATAATTTAAATAATCTATATTGTTAATAATTAAACATGTGAGGACACTGTGTTGCAGCGCTAGCAACAAGCTTCCTGCCTTGCGCTAATGGATGGATAGATGGATGGAATAATTAAATATGAACTATGAAGATATTTCAATGTTCCTTAAAAGTTTTGAAGAATGGGCATTCTAAGCTTACAGATGGCTTAACATCTATTACAGAGCTGATTGTGTGGCGATTGGTGACTTGGAGATAGAAAAGGAAGGACAGGAATTAGAGGTTAGTATGTTTGAAAGAGACAGTACTGCTGCAATAAATTATATCATTTTTATGCTCAGCAAGCATCTTGCAGGAGGCAGGAACAATCTCTGGACGGGGCACCAGCTCATCACTATCACTGCGCCACCGTGTTCCCATGTTTAATAACATGCTTTAACTCCTGTCATCATGAAAACAATATCAAGTATACATCTCAGTATTTAAATTATTCAGAGAACTGTAATATCATTAATGTAATGTATTCTTTGTCCTGTCGGAGGAAGAGAAAGCCCGTTTAAAAATCACATAGTGATTCACCCACATAGGACACATAGAAGAACACATACAATACAAAGCATTTAACATGCTACTTTACTAGTTTCTCAAATACCATCGTAACTAGATTAAACGATTTTAAGATGAAGTTTATGATGTTCTACTTTAATGACAAAATAAACTACGTGATTAAACTGGAAATTTCAAGATTAAAGTTATATGCTTTTTCCGCCAATGTGTGCCTATTTTTTTTTTTCTTTTCTCTGTATCCTAATAAGCTTCCATATGACTCTCAGACGGTGGGCTATGACTCGCCTTTTCACAGCGACTTTGATATCTGACAACTTCTTTTTTATTTTGGGCACTGTGTGACTTTGTGAACTTGAGCTTTCGAGTTTCTCCGACACTCTATGTCACTCAATCAGTTCCTTTTGTTGTTTATACCACTGTTTAAAACAACAAATAGTATGTTTTCCTTGCCTCCACTTGGTATTCACTGAAATTCTTATATTTTCTCCCGTGTCTTCTCACAGAACTCTGAGCTTAAGGGCTATTTATATTGATTTGCATATTCAAAGAGGCGTAATTCTAGGGGGAGTTGGGGAGTGGTGGCAGATGCGTGCTCGTGCATTACTTTTCACGCCAACCAGGATTTATGTAGCGGAAGAATGTGGAAGTTGGCGTATGCACAGATTTATTCATCTTTATTTTTTTGTGCATACGCACATTTCCACTTTTGTCCGTATGCCATGTTTTAGTGTGAATTCTACGCACGCCGTTATGCATGAGACCCCAGGGGGGTATTTTCCATACTTCGCTTAAGTCATCCGAGATCAGATGCCTCATCTTGGATGAGTTAATGCCAATGAAACTCATCCGGGATAAGTTGGTTTTTCAAACGCAGCTGTGTAGTACATTAGTCTAGCTGGATCTAATCATCCGAGATGATTGCGTGCGCCCACGCTGATTGAAAAGCCCATATGTATGAGTCTAGAAAACATGATCAACAAGTCTTTGATAGGCTGCAACAAAATGATGAAAGAACAAGCACATTTTTTCATACAAGCAGAGCAGGACCTTTTATTCGAAGGATATGAAGAATTTCAAGATTTAATATGCACAAGGGGTAACACTGCAAAAGCAGCCCAAACGAGAAAAGACGGCTTGCAAAAAGTGGCTGAGAAATTAAACGCGTAAGTAGTTTGCATTGTACTTACTGAATGCAGCGTTTCATTTCCTATGTGTCAGATTAATTATTATTAAATATGTCATAATTCCAGATCAAACGTGAACACAAGGAGAACATGGGAACAGGTTAAAGTGAAATAAAAGAATACACTTTAAACTGGTAAATATTGGTATGTAACTATTTAAAAAATTGTTGACATAAAGAATCATATATAATATAAAAAACATTAATTTTAAAGCTAATAAGAAGACAGTAAAGCAAAAAACAGGTGGAGGTCCACGCAGTCCAGACATAACCCCTGCAGAAGAGTTGGTTTTGTAAGCTTACAGATGGCTTAACGTCTATAACGGAGCTGATTGTTTGGCGATTGGGTATTTGGAGAAAGAAATGTAAGGACAGGAATTGAAGATTAGTACGTTTGAAAGAGACAGTACTGCTACAATAATTTCATCGAAGGTCGCACACAATCACGCACCGTTTTCCCCTGTTTAATGACATGCACTCCTATCATCATGAAAAAGATATCACGATTAAAGTGGAAATTTCGAGATTGAAGTTAACATTTTGTGCTTTTTTCCTACTGTGTGCCTTTTTTTTCTCTGTACCTTAATAAGCTAACATATGACATTCAGATGGTGGGCTACGTCTTGCCTTTTCACAACGACTTTGATATGTGACAACTTCTTTTTTATGTCGGGCACTGTGTGACTTTGTGAACTTGAGCTTTCAAGTTTCTCCAACACACTATGTCACTCGATCAACTTCCTTTTGTTTAAACCAACAAATAGTATGTTTTTCTTTGCCTCCACTTGGTATTCGCTGAAATTCTTATATTTTCCCTCTTGCTTTTGCCATTGCCTCTTCACAGAACGCTGAGCTTAAGGGCTATTTATATTGATTTGCATATTCTAAGAGGCGTAATTCTGGGAGGAGACGGGGTGGGACAGAAGGCGCGTGCACGTGCATTACTTTTCACGCTGATCGGGATTTATGGAGCGGAAGAACGCAGAAGTGGGCAAACGCACAGATTTATGCATCTGGATTTTTCTGTGCGTAAGCACATTTCGGCTTTTGTGCTTACGTCATGTTATAGTGCGAATTCTACGCCGCCGTTATGCATGAGGCCCCTGGTTGGGCTTTCTCAACTCATAAACTTTTCTGGTGGTCACAATGAAAAGGCAAAAAGAAAGTTGTCACAAATGAAAAGAAACAAACATACAATATTTTTTAAATAGTGTAGAGACTTGCAACCTGGAATGAACAGAGGTTTTAGAAATTGAGATAAGAATTGTTTCTTAGATTTTTATTCCTTTCCACCTTCCCAGAGTAGCAGCTGTCTTGCCTGGTTAAGCTGCTCATGTTTGTTTTTAGCAGTGGCTGCAGTAATTTTTTGTTTCATGCAAAAGATTTGATACAACAGAAATTATTTGTGTTACATCAAAGATTTGTAAAAACATTTATTCTATATTTATTTTCAGTAGTAAATAAAGTTCTGATATAAATTACATATTAGGTTCCACTAGTTGGGTCTTTTCCTTTTGTTAATCTGTAAATCATGCATAAGGAGAAAAACTTTGAGTGATATTTAATGACAATCTTTTTGAAAACAGGATATTACATTCACTTTAATACTTTATTTTAAAGTAGAACCTATTACTTTATTAAATTTTAACATCATATGTTATTTTCCATTTTTACTTGAACACTAATACTCACACAGAGATAAAATACACAACCTCACATTCCTACTGAGTCTGCTTATAGCTAGCAACTACAACTTATTTTTGAAACTGTCAGAAGTGCCTACTTTTTTGCTGTTGCTTTTGGAAACGTTCGGCATATTTCATTTACTTGATTAATTTGTATTTATCGAATTCATTATGTCACTTTATTGATGATTGGCTTGTTTTAATGTTGCTTTTTGCTTTCAGGAATATTTTCTTATGTCCCTGAATCACATACAGACAGTTTTACATACACGAGCAAAAAAATGCTGAATTTCTATTTTTGTTTTTCTATTCATTGCCAGTATGGAGTGTCTGTGCATTGTATTATTGGTTGAGTGAAAGTATTACAAAGTGCACAGCCAATATATATTTGACATGTGGTATGCTATTCAGAGCTAGACTCTGTACATGCAGCACTCTGTACACAAACCCTTTTCCATTCACAAGGTACCATATCGCATGTTCTCCTTTCCCCATGTGAATTCTGTGCTGGCTGTGTACTTTGAATTGTGACAGGTTTGCTGCTCTCAGATACTTGGTACACAGTGATACTGGCTGTGTACTTTATATACCCAGTTGTGGAAAAAACATTACATGGAAATGGGCACATTATGGATGCAGCCAGCTGTGTGTAAATATCACAACACTAGAAGGTGACTCAGACAAACAATGTATGAAAATGCAAGAATAAACAGTTGATTTTCTTTGTTGTTTACATGCCGTAAAACCACGTTTGTTTGTTATTCAAACAGCGCATTTGTGTGTGCATGAGATTCAGTACAAATTTTCATTTATTCTAAAAAATGCCTCATTAATGGATAAGTAGCATGTTGCATATGTCCTGCTGTCTTCCAAACGAAAGTGTATGCTCATTCTCTTATTTGTATACATCAAAGGGTCTGCTGTGTCTGTGGATACCATCCTCAGTGTCCCATCTACCCCTGCAGATTTTATTTTTTTCTCCAGCCGTCTGGAGGTTTTTTTTTTGTTTTTTCCGTCCTCCCTGGCACATCGGACCTTACTCTTTTTCTATGTTAACTAATGTTGTCTTATTTTAATTTCTTATTTTGTCTTTTATTTTTCTTCATTATGTAAAGCACTTTGAACTACTTTTTTGTATGAAAATGTGCTATATAAATAAATATTGTTGTTGTTGTTCTCTCCTTTCCCTTTATTAAAGTGGTGCTGGCAGTGTAATTTGTATTCCAAGTTCTGTGAAACATTTAAGCTTATTTTGGCAAACTGAAATAAAGCGAGCACTGATAGTTTGCAAGCTGGCCTATTATCTTTTTTATTACATATCCTTAAATCCAAGAGGTCATTGAGGCATGACCTCTTGAACACAGTCATCAGCAGTTTGTCTGTCTGCAGAGAGAGTGTCGACCTTGTTGAAAGGTTTAGTTACCTTGGCAGGGACATTCATGTCTCTGGTGACTCTTCCTATGAAGTCAGTAGACGGATTGGAAGAGCATGGGGGGTCATAAAATCGCTGGAAAAGGGTGTGTGCCGCTCTCGATATCAATGCAAAAGGATGAAGGTCCAAGTCTTTAGAGTTCTGGTACTCCCTGTCTTGCTCTATGTTTGCGAGACATGGACGCCATCCAGTGACCTGAGACAGTGAATTAATTCCTTTGGTACTGTGTCTCTTTGAAGAATCCTTGGGCACCACTGGTTTGACTTTATGTTGAATGAGCAGTTGTTCACGGAGTCCCGAATGAGGCACATTACCTGCATTGTGAGGGAGCATCAAATATGGCACTACTGCCATGTGGCGCAATTCCCCAAGGGTGATCCTGCTCACAGAGGACCCAAGTAGCTGGACCAGGCTAAGGGGATGCCCACATAACACCTGGCTGCAGCAGATAGAGCTTAATTTCTTCAGGGTGGGACTGGACCGTGTGTCTTCCTGGGGGGTTGCCAACCAGGATCCCGAGCTGTTTCGTCGTGTGGTAGGTGTGGCAACACGCTGTACCAGTGCATGCTCTCCAACCTGACTTAATACTGAAAGCACGAGTGATTATTAGTGATATTTTTTCTGTGTTTACTATATAGAGATCTGGAGGAGAGAGAGATAGAAATTCGCATTTTGGTAGCAATATACAACAGCCTCGATAGTGGTGGCTAGACTGGATTTTTCAAAGAAAAAAAAAGAATATGTAAATGTAGTCATGTCCAAGCAGGAGGAGAGAGACAGCAATTCACACCTGGATACCCACATTCATTGGTATCACCTATGGTGGTAACAGGGGTCTTTCATGTGTAAAAACAAAGAAAAATGTTATCAGTCACATTTTCTAAACAGAAATTCAGAGTTTCACCAACATGGGCATGTGCAGTGCAGCCAATTAGGAAACGTGAAACAGGAACAGGAATATGACACACTCAATGATTAAATAATAAAAGAATTAAAAACAAAGCTAATCGGCATTGGCTATGGCACTTCCAATGTTAATTAATTTCTCTTTTTTCTTTTTTTTTAGATTGCTGCCTTTTCAGTTTTCTTTCTTTTTCTGTGGTGTTCAAAATTTCATTTAGTAGTTAGTAAAAATAGGAAGGAGCCCAGGATGACTGCATTAGAGACAGGGAGTGAAACATGGTCTGAAGGTAATTTTGTTGTATTTCATGCTAGGCCTGCTAGGATCCAATCACGCAAACCTGTTGATTTAGTTGCATGTTTAGTAATATCACATAATTGCATGTTTAGTAATATTCTTATTTTTTTATTTTTATGTGACATATGAGTGAGACAGCGTGACTTGGGTCCTCTCGTGCAAGAATGTACATTGGGCAGTAAACGTCCTCCAACATCCCTGATGTGCTACAATGGCCATCTACTCCTAGTTGCCTTTCAATATTTTTAGGTCTTCCTTAAATGTTTTGTACCATGTATTTCTAGGCAGTCTCCGTTTTTAAATCCATTAAATGGTACCTACTGCATGGCAATTTTGGCATGTCTATAATCCTGCATGTCTACGATATGCCCGACCAGACAAATTCTGTGTTGTGTAATTATGAGCTGTAAAACATAGAACAGTAAACTTTTTAGTTCATTAGACTGTATGAGGTAAAAGCACTTGATATCTTAAGTAGGCACCCTGAATAATATTCCAAAATAGTGAAAAGAGAAGCATCCCTTCAGTTTTATTTGGATCTATACTAATAAACGGCAAAGCCCTCACTCACTCACTCACTCACTCACTCACTTACTGACTCATCACTAATTCTCCAACTTCCCGTGTAGGTAGAAGGCTGAAATTTGGCAGGCTCATTCCTTACAGCTTCCTTACAAAAGTTGGGCAGGTTTCATTTCGAAATTCTACGCGTAATGGTCATAACTGGAAGTTGTTTTTCTCCATTTACTGTAATGGAGTTCAGCTGGAGGGGCGGAGTTTCGTATGACATAATCACGCCTCTCACGTAATCACGCATTATGTAGAAAGCCAGGAAGAGCTACAAAACGCGCTTTAGAAAACATGCATTATATAATTAAGAAGGCAGCGAAACAATTAGAAGCGAGCGACTGACATATAAAACCATATTCAGCGGCTCACGTGAACTGACGCAGTGCGCAGACAAAAAGTAACAGTTCCAAAGAGTGCTGAACAAAAACCGAATTACACTGCTACGCTCAAATAGATAAACCACACGCAGTGGCGCGATAGCAAAGCATTCGCCTGTAGCGCCCACGTCCGAGGTTTGATTCCCGAGAGGGGATGCACTAAGTATGTACGCGCGCTTCTCGATTTATTTTAACCTCGCATCCCCTTAGTTTGAGACGTATGAAAACGCATGCGGTTAACGCAGAAAGACAGATCACCTATTCACCTATTGAAGCTTCATGAATAATGGATACTTTATTCGCGATCAATGATTGTTTTGGTAAAGCCATACTCAGTGTATTCATTAGATGAACGGTAAAAAAGTAAGAGCGAGGGGACGGTAACTTACTGAAGCACACAAGCAAAACCACAATAGCACGCGGGCTCGATGTACTGACTTGCGCGATCACATTCCAAAAAATATTTCTTTTCAAGTTCTATTTAGTCCATATGAGTCAAACTCAAGGCCCACGGGCCACATCCGGCCCGGCGTGTAATTATATCCGGCCCGCGAGATCATTTTATATACTGTATTATTGTTATTAATGGCCCGGGTATATGAAGCGCTGGTAACACAATAAACTACAGATCCCATAATGCAGCGCTTCAGCTGCCTTGCCGAACAATTACCGCGTTGCTGCAAGTTATTGCGAAGCTAGCCCACACGATGCCGAAGAGAAAAGTTGATTCTGAAAATAGAGCCTTTAAAAACCGATGGGAGGCTGAGTATATGTTTACTGACATTGCCGGTAAACCCGTGTGTCTCATTTGTGGAGCTAATGTGGCTGTACAGAATTTAATCTTTACAACGACTGACAAACACAGAATGTAACTTGAACACAACACATCGTACAAATACGACCCTGATTGAAACAAATAATGATAATCGAATCCTTGATCACAGCAACACTCACAAAGCAATTACTGTATATTGACAATCATGTTATGTTATTTTTAAAATGTTCCCTTTTCTTTTTCATAGCTTCTTTAACACACTACGTCTCCGCTGCGAATATATATATATACCCCGATCTACATACTCTCAAATAAATAAGCCACACACCGTGGCGTAATTGTAGAGGCTTCGCCTCTATCGCCTACATCCGAGGTTTGATTCCCGAGAGGGGATGTACTGAGTATGTACGCGTGCTTCTCGGTTCATTTTAAGCTCGCATTTCCTTGGTTTGAGACGTATGAAAAAATATGCGGTTAACGCAGAATCATGTTACGTTATTTTTAAAATCTTTCCTATTCTTAGCACAAGCACAGCTGAGAAGCTTCGATGCATGTACTCCATAACAAAAAATAACGCATTTAATCACATTTTCAATTCCAAGCAAAGGGGAACTTTTGTCAATGCATGATTTCCTGGTACATCGATTACACTGATGCACACATCACAGCTACAAAAATGTTACACTCGGAATGAAGCGCGTTCCTGATCGGAGGAAAATTTAATTTCAAAAAACTACCCGAGCGAAGCCTTGATAAAAGCATGGTTTTGTGCACAGTGAAAAGCAAGCAAAATTAGATGCATTACAAAAAGCGGACTTTGTGGCTCTTACTGGGGATCATTGGACTTCCGTGACCGTTAGTAATTCTAATTACATCTAATTACAAAATGTTCAATGATCACACTGTTTTAGCCTAATGTACAAAATTATTTTGGCTAAGGTTACTCAGAGTTTAAAGATTAAGTTGGTCAAATTACCTTTTATGTTTCTGACTTATTTTTTTAAGAAGAAAAACTGCACTTTCTGTTGAAATTTTGGTTATTATTATTTAAAGACAATACCATTCTGAAAATGTACTTAAAGTATTTAAACTACCACTTTATTTTTAAGTCTGCCCAATTTTAACCAGGGATGATATTTTTGTTTCTGTTTTGAATTCAAATGCAGTTTAAAAGCATTTTTTTTTTCAGAAATTAAAAGAGCTTGAGTTTACAATATTCATGTCCATGTCTATTATTTGATTCTGTCGCCCACTAAAACCCTTTTAAATTAAAAAAACACATTTGCGATTTGGGGCAAATTTACATGTGCGATTACATACGATTAATCAAGATTAATTATTACACAGCCTCTAATTAATTGGATTAATTTTTTTAATCGAGTCCCACCCCTAATATATATATGTAGATTTGTATATATATATCTATACTAATAAAAGGCAAAGCCCTCACTCACTGACTGACTGACTGACTGACTCATCACTAATTCTCCAACTTCCCGTGTAGGTAGAAGGCTGAAATTTGGCAGGCTTATTCCTTACAGCTTCCTTACAAAAGTTGGGCAGGTTTCATTTCGAAATTCTACGCGTAATGGTCATAACTGGAAGCTGTTTTTCTCCATTTACTGTAATGGAGATGAGCTTGAAACCCGTGGGGGCGGAGTTTGACATCATCACGCCTCCCGCGGGCTCGATGTACGAAAAAATATATCTTTTCAAGTTCTATTTAGTCCATATGTGTCAAACTCAAGGGCCACGGGCCACATCCGGCCCGGCGTGTAATTATATCCGGCCCGCGAGATCATTTTATATACTGTATTATTGTTATTAATGGCCCGGGTATATGAAGCGCTGGTAACACAATAAACTACAGATTCCATAATGCAGCGCTTCAGAAGCCTTACCGAACACTTACCGCGTTAATCAAGTCTAGCTTGCAAGTTATTGCGAAGCTAGCCCACACGATGCTTAAGAGAAAAGTTGATTCTGAAAATAGAGCCTTTAAAAACCGGTGGGAGGCTGAGTATATGTTTACTGACATTGCCGTTAAACCCGTCTGTCTCATTTGTGGAGCTAATGTGGCTGTAATTACAGAATTTAATCTAAGACGGCACAATGAGACAAAACATCAGGGTAACCTGAAAGACCTGAATGCTATGCAGAAGATACAGAAAGCAGAAGAATTAAATAAGAATCTGACACTTCAGCGGACGTTTTTACCCATGCACAATCACAAAGTGATTTCAAGTGAAGCTGCTTTTATGGGAGACACAAATGCACCAGTGCAACTTGCCCCACTTTCCCTATTGCCAAGTAATGTTGAACCAAGTCGTCACTACGGTGTTCCCAAATACGCACTTTGCTGATAAACTGAGCGCACGGCGCGTTGGTGACTTTGAAGAACAAAAAAAGTCCGTCTACATGCGGCTCGAACCTTGTGCATGTTTGGTAGCACATATCTGTGTGAGAAGCTCTTCTCAGTGATAAAGACTAACAAAACAGCACACAGGAGTCGCCTCACTAATGAGCACCTGCAGTCCATCCTGAGAATCTCCACAACACAGAACCTCACACCAAACATAAACGAACTTGTTGCCAAAAAAAGATGCCAGGCGTCCAGCTCTAAAATGACATATGAGCAAAGACAACTGAATGATTTGATTTGTTATTGCTGAAAAGAACACATTTTATTTATATTTCCAGGTTTTGTTATGCAGCATGTTCATATTTGAATTTGTATAATTTTGACAGGATATATTTTTATGGAGAGCAAAATCTTTTGGGATATTTAAAATCTAAGTTTATTTTTTATATAAAATTACATAAGAGTAAAGAAATTTGAATGTTT
>JANRMT010062791.1:26658685-26791546 GCA_026402145.1 Polypterus bichir lapradei
ATTATTTAAAAACTGCATTTTGTGTTTACTTGTGTTATATTTGACTAATGGTTAAATGTGTTTGATGATCAGAAACATTTTGTGTGACAAACATGCAAAAGAATAAGAAATCAGGAAGGGGGCAAATAGTTTTTCACACCACTGTATATAAGAAGTTAAGAATCTTTAAGTGAAGAAGAAGTAAAGAACTTTTAAGTACATAAATAACTAAATTTTCTCAAGAAAAGCTAAGTTTAGAGAATATACATTTTTCCCTTTTTTTGCCTTTTATTCTACGTATGTAATTATTTTTTCTTTTATTCTTGTGTGGATTATTTTCTTTTAACTTTCACTAAATATTTTAAAACAAACTTGTGGACTGTGAGATTTCTTTCGACACGCGTTTTACCCGTGCTTGACAACGCCTTACGCCTCGGCGGCTACAAAGGTGATTGTGACATTAACCATCCCGCATGTTAGTCTTCTGATCTGAGCTCACTTCTAAAAAGTATAAATGTAGGTTTTCTCATTTTGTTTGTACTGCTATTTAAAGCTGCAACTTCTTGTTAATTCAGTTAATTCCACCTTACTCCTTGGTACTTCTTTACCTGCTTCACCTGCTTCTAAGCACTACTGTTTTCTTCATCCATCTGCCAATCTAGGTTTACCTCGAGGACCCCAAAGCACTCTACGATCAAGATTTTAAGGAACAGAAAACCCTTTAAAGGCACTGAAAGAGCCATTTGTTATTTAGTTAGGCTATGTTAAATTGATAGAATTGTTTTCTTAGCTACTGTATGTTAAAATATATGCTTATATATTAGCGCAAATTAAATGGGAGGCTCTATTATAAACCATCCATCCATCCATCTATTATCCACCGCTTATCCGAGTTCGGGTTGCGGGGGCAGCAGCCTAAGCAGGGAAGCCCAGACATCCCTCTCCCTGGCCACATCCTCCAGCTCATCTGGGAGGACCCCGAGACATTCCAGGGCCAGCCGGGAGATATAATCCCTCCAGCGTGTCCTGGGTCTGCCCCTTGGCCTTCTCCCAGTGGGGCATGCCTGGAACACCCCCCAGGGAGGCGTCCAAGGGGCATCCTAACCAGATACCCGAACCACCTCAACTGACTCCTCTCAATGTGGAGGAGCAGCGACTGTACTCCGAGTCTCTCCCGGATAACTGAACTCCTCACCCTATCTCTAAGGGAAAGTCCAGCCACCCTGCGGAGAAAACTCATTTCGGCCGCTTGTATCTGCGATCTTGCTCTTTCGGTCACTACCCAAAGTTCGTGGCCATAGGTGAGGAACGTAGATCGACTGGTAAATCGACAGCCTCGCCTTTTGGCTCAGCTCTCTCTTCACCACGATGGACCGTTGCAGAGCCCACATTACTGCGGATGCCGCACCGATCCATCTGTCAACCTCCCGCTCTATTCTTCCCTCACTCGTGAACAAGACCCCGAGATACTTGAACTCCTCCACTTGAGGTAGTACTGTGCTCCCAACCCGGAGAGAGCATTCCACCCGTTTCCGGCTGAGAACCATGGCCTCGAATTTAGAGGTGCTGACTCTCATCCCCGCTGCTTCACACTCGGCTGCGATCCGCTCCAGTGAGAGCTGGAGGTCACTGTCCGATGAAGCCAACAGAACTATGTAATAGCAGAGACGAGATTCTGAGGTCACCAAACAAGACCCCTCCCCTCCTTGGCTGCACCTAGAAATTCTGTCCCTATAACTTATGAACTATTATAAACCCCACAAGTTAAATTATAAGCGGAACATTCTAATTATTTCTTGTTCCTCTGACTACAGACTAGTTCCATTTTATGATCTGCTTTGCAATTGATAAGGCATGGAGAGCAAAGAGTTTCAAACCATATGTACAGAATGTACTAAGTAAAGCCTATGTAAGTTTGCCATTGAGAAATAATACAACTTTTAAGTACAGAAAGTAACTGAAGTTTAACATGGGAAAACTAAGATTGTAGAAGAAACTTTTTTTTCCTTTTTGGCCTTTTATATTTTGCATGTGCAATATTTTTTTATAAATTATTGTGATTTGTTCCTTTTTAAATTTTCAGTAAACCTTTTAAAAACTAACTTTACTGGACTAAGAAATTTCTTATGTTAAGGTTTTCACTCATGCTGGATCCTAATTTGCCAACTCAGTAGCTGCTCAGTTTTAGGAATTTGGAAAAGACACAGCTACAGGCCGCTCCCTGACAAAATGTACATATAACTTGTTACATAGTTGTCTGAATTGGTTGGAAAAAGAATGTTGGTATTTTCAGTTTGACAGATTCTTTTTTAACATTGTTCATTTTATCATCACTTTGAATGCCCTGTGTTAATGTTTGTGTTTTTCCCTCTTAAAATAAAGATGACTCTGCAAAGATCGAAATCAGACAGTGGCATCTCATTAACTTCCAAGTTTACTAATAGAGGCGAATATTTGTGTATAAGCAATCAGAAGGCAATGGAACTGCACCTGCTTTACTTAGCCATAGAAACGAAATCATGTTCAAATTTCTATCTTTTCTGCATTCCAAAATTATTAGTGTCAATTTGCTAGCAATCCCAAGGTGCATAATTCGTTCAAAATACAGAACCAACGTAGGAAACATTTTGAAAGAGATGCTATTCTTAGCACCTTGGGTTCATTCTATTCTACTCTGTTCTACAGAGTATTTAATTAAAGGAAATATTAGGAAATGTGTCTGGTACTACAACTGATAATATATGAGCAACCTTTGTTTATGCTTCAAGCTACTGTATATAATGCACATCTGGAATACTGTGTGCATTTCTGGTCACCACTGTACAAGAAAGGCATAGCAGTACTTGAAGCTGTGCAGAGGAGAGCAACCACATCCAGGACTTAAGGACATGTCCTACTCTGACAGACTCAGAGAATTAAACCTGTTTAGTCTTGAGCAGAGGACACTGCAGGGGGACCTAATTCAGTTATTTAAAATTATCGGGTATTTAAAATTCTCAAAGGCATTGATAAAGTATATCTAGCAATATTCTTTCAGCTTGAGGGTGAATCACGTACCCGAGCACATCAGTGGAAATTAAGGTGAAGTGCATTTAAAACTGAAGCCAGGAAGTGCTTCATTACTCAAAAAGGAGTGGGAATCTGGAGCCAACTACCAAGTTATATAATTGAAGCAGAAAGTTCGACAGCCTTTAAGATGTGTCTGGATGAGATATTGGGACAGCTTAGTTATTATTAAGCTAAACAAATGAGTCTGATAGACTAAATGGTGTTCTCTCTTTTATCAAATTTCTTATGTTCTTCTAATGTTTAAGTAGCACGCTTTTTATGCAAAACTTTATCAAAGGAACATGTTGAACTCCTCTAATCATCCATTAATTTCTATAATTGTCTGGACCAAAATTTTTAATTACCTTTCAGATAGCCTTGGTGTCACAATCCCTCCTAACCCATTAACAGCTGTGTTTGGGGTTCTTCCAGATGGGTTTAAAGTGGAGAAAGACAAACAAATTGTGATTGCATTCACTACACTTCTGGCACGCAGACTTATTCAGATAAACTGAAAGAACCCAAACTCTCCTCTTTTAAGTCAGTGGGAAACTGATGTGTTATACTATTTGAAATTGGAAAAAATCAAATACTCAGTTAGAGGATCTGTACAGACTTTTTTCAAAACATGGCAAGATCTAATTAGTAATATTTTAAAATAAGCTCGTAAAGCACAGAGAATTTATTAATTTAGGTATGGTTACAAGCCTTAAATTTCACACCGTTTGCCTTGCTCTCTCTCTCAGGGGTGGGGATCGATTTGTCCTTAACTCAATTTTTCTTTTTGTAAAAACTTGATTGATTTGTATGGATTGCAATAAAATTAATAAAAATATAATAAAAAAAATTTCTATACTTGTTACTAATGATGAATATATTTTTGGTACTTTGAGGTGCGCACCATTAAACAATTTTAGGCAGCTACGGGAATGGGACCTCTCATTTTGAATTTTACAGAAGGAGATGAATTTTACAATTCATAATATACATTTGTCTTTATTCTGTGAAAAACATGGCATAACTAAGCTTAAAGTCGTACATTGCACATACTTATCTCGACTACAATTCTGTAAATTCAATCCAGGACAGGATCTTAACTGAAAATGATGCAACACTGGATGAAACAGATTGAAATGAAGATCTGTTATGATAGTCCATACTATTTTGCTTGCAAAGCAACTTCACATCTCTACTGGAAAAATCTTAACTCAGCTTCCATAAATAAATTGGAAAGTTTTATATTTTTGAAAACTACAAAAACATTTTCCTAACAAAGAATGGTCCAAAACTTCTTCATAATTTTGCAAGCAATTAACACTTTTCTAAAATAAGCTTAAATATTTTTTCAGAATACCTGAAGGACTTACCCATCCTAGGCTTTTTGTTCATATAGTAGCCTACTAAAGTGGATTATGACTTTGTATCATTTAATTTTAAACATGATTGTTTGTAAGGTTGCACAGATTGTATTCTTGATTGAATCATGTTTTTTATTGTAATGTGACCTATAAATTCAATAAGCTAAAAAAAATAATAATACAATGTATGGGTTTAGTTTGCCATACCTGCTTCTTCATGGCTCTTATAAATGCTTTTGCACTTTCACATCTTTACAAATTCATTGGTAACAAAACACTTGCACAACATTTAGACATAATCCAGTAGCTATTCTATGTCAGAAGAGAAGCTTCAAGCTCAGCTGAAGGTTAATGATTTATGTCAGATATGACTTTTTAACAGGTAATTAATACAATTCATTCACAACTGGAGTGTAGGTGGCTAGGTACGATAACATGTGTGTGATGTACTTCCAAGTGAATTAGAACTGCAGAACATCACTTTTGATTTCATTTTCTTTGAAAAGAAAAGACAAAAAATAACATTAATGTTCTTCCTCCTGAGGGATAATCTCATTAACAAGCTTTTCATGCTCTTCAGCTCATTATTCACTTCCACTTGTTTTAGGATATATGATATGCTAATTGATAGCTGCAAGTAATTAAAGTTTTTTTCTTAATTCTAAAGCTTACTACATCATGTTGTTTCAAGAAATTATTTAATTTGCTTTTAATATAAAAGTTAGAGCATAAAATGTATCCATTGCTAGATACATTTAAATTTCAGATGTTCAAGCAGTTTTTTCCATGCACTACTGTATGTAAGCATATAGCATAGGACAGCACCTAACATGTTATCTTCTTTATAAAATATAACCGTGCAATATTTCCCAAATATTTTTCATTTTATAAGGTCTCTGGGTTCCCATTGTTAGACAAAATTAGGCTCTTTATCCTTCATGAACATATACTGTATGTCTATTTATTAGCTATCTATCCACATTCTAAACCACCTCAATTCAAACGTCTTGCTCACTGCTGAAGCTTGTCCTTGGGTACAAGTATGATCCAAATATGGATTGCATTTCACACTCCTGCACATACCGTGTCTACTGTTTGGTCACTCATGCCAAACCTTTATATGACATTAAGAAAGTCTGAGCAGCTTTGGAGTTAAGGGAAAAAGCCAATGTGAGAAACTTATAGATTTCTCACAGGCAATGAGCTGGCCATCAAATAAGCTTATGCCCCTGGATCCGCAAGGCATTATTGTCAACATTCTGTCCACAGTTAATTATAGTTAATGATGTGGCTTATTTGAATCACTAAAATGTTCAGGTAAGGCACATTTTTTCTATATCAAACAGTGCTCATATACTTAATTTATGATAAGTGAATATATATGCTTCTAAATGTGTATAAATTAGACTAGTTAAAGTATGTTTATACAGAATCATTAACCTAATCATCAAACCGATATAGACCTTGATTTGGAGTTGGTTTCGTCCATTGCAAGAGATGGACATCTGAGATGATGTTCCCCTGGCAGCAGTGTTATTTAGCTTTTATACTGTTTATCTTAGATATTCTGTATTAAATCGACCTGAGAGGAATCAATTACAAGTATATTAAAAAAATAAGCTTTAGACCAAAGGGTCAGAAAGAGAAGGAAAAGGTAGCTAAAGTTTCATCAAAGTATAAGCTAGTCATGATACAGCCTGCTACAGACTGAGCTGGAAAAGACAGGCTAAGGAATGGATCGGCTAGGATCTCACAATGAGGCACCTGCTCCAGCCAACAGCAAATGTGGAAGTGAAGCTGCGAGTGAAATGGACAATGAGAAATCGCTGCCCTTGGGTGGCATATGTGAACTGAGCATGGCCTCTGTCAACTACTACCAACACTCCTTGTGAGCCAACAGCATCAACTCCAACGGGATACGAAACTCTGCCTTCAGAGTACAGAAAAGATGGAAACAAGCTGCGTGAGCTGAAGGTATTAATTAATGCACTTGGGGTAAAGATGAATGATGTAAAGGGGGATATAAAGGAAGATATAAAGAAGGATTTAGCAGGAACACACAACAGAATAGACAAGCTGCCTCATGATATAAAAGACCAGGAGGTATATTTAAGCAATAACTTTAATGTAAACTTAAAAGAAAAAATCTTTGTGACTTATAAGAAATAACTAATAAATACTGCCAATCCAACTTTTGGACATGACATTCGATTATAGGGATTAATATACTGACAAGATTCAAATTTGTAAAATCTAAAGTGTTAACCATAAGACATACATAGATAAAAAAATAAATGCAAAATGTAGCTTGCCAGGTCCATGATAGTGTACTGTTTGCCTAGTGCTTAAATCTATTCGCAGAAGAGTATCATCTGTATAAAGATGTTAAAGAAGAAACAATACCATCGATATATATTGGATCCAAAATTGAGCCTATAGTAATTGGCCGATTAGGTTTAAGTGAGCATTACTAATTTTCTCCCCTAATACATTTCTTTTACCTAAATATTAAAGCTTATAATAGACCTAGTAGGCCCTAACACTCACATATAGTGGAGGTTCCATAATGCTATTAGTTTTTATTTTTTGCAGCATCTAGTATTGAGGAGCTTAAGTGCATGCATGGCATTATAAAATCTGAAGATTATCAAGGCATTTTTGAAACTGCAATTTGATACAATTGTTGTAAGTGGTCAGTAATGAGTGCTAGTCTGAAAAACACTAAAAAACTATGGTGAGATCTGTTTCAAATTTACTTTAAAAGAAACGGTTAAGTTGCAGGGGTGCCACCATATTTGGTTCCAACTGCTTAAACATATACAGTTTATGTTCTCTCAAATCCTTTTTTTAGTTATATTAGCAACGTAATAAGTCAGAAAATTTGATAAGAATACTCATGTAACTTTTGTTGAAACTCATTTTATTTTAAAGTTAATGTTTAAGTGAGAAAGGGTTATACAGCAGTAGTACACAGCTTATAGGTGTTTTCTGGACTTCATTTTTTTAAATCATTTTGGTGATTTATTCAAAAACATTTTCACAACATCATGCTTTCATTATACAGTGCTCTTGCAGAACATTAAAAGACCAGTAACATGTCTGTAGCATTAGAAGATGGACGTTTTTTAAAAAATACCTTGTCAATCATCCATCCATCCATTATCCAACCATCTATATCCTAACTACATGGTCACGGGGGTCTGCTGGAGCCATTCCCAGCCAACACAGGGCGCAAGGCAGGAAACAAACCCCGGGCAGGTGCCAGCCCACCGCAGCTTGTCAATCATTGTGGCTGTGTTTTATGTCAGTTTTTGTTAAGAACTGGAAAGTCTGACAAAATGTTTTTTGTTTGTTTTTGATATGTTTTTTCTGATCATCTATTGTGAATATTTTTAAAGGTTTTGTTCAAGGAACATGAGCTTATGTGTTTGTTGGATTAATTCTTTACTTTCAGAAATGTCTTAACGTTTTTTATTTCATTTTAATTGCATTAAACTGTCATTTTAGAGTCTAAGCGTTTTGCTGGTAAATTTCTAGGACTCGCTGCACTGTTGCTAAGCAACTCCTCCCAGAAGCACTATGCGTCACATCACAAAGGCTCCACTATAAACCTTAACACAATGAGTCATCTCTCTGTCAAAGATTACAGATTTTAACCTTGAACACCAGAATACCCAACACTATGAGTTCAACAACTTATAGATTCTCACTTCTTGATTCAGTTCAGTCTTAGCGTTTTGTTTTTTTTTTGATATTCTTAGTTTTGGTAAAGACGCTTGAAAATTCTTCTTTTGAGTTCACCTCCTATTTAGCCCAATGGATTTTGTTTTTCATAGTAATATTTCAATATTCTAAAAAGCAGTTTTAGTTCCAGTTTCTTGAAAACATGCACATCTCTCAGTCTGTGTTTAGCAACATCATCATGGTGGCTCACAATCCACTGAAGAGGACACCTGGAATAAAACAAGCAGACAGAACGTGTCTGCGCTTTGGTCCAGCTGAGCTGCTTTGAGAATTTGCGACTGACATGGCAATCTTTCTCCCAGCCTGCAATCAGCTAATTGTTTAAAGTAAGCTTTACTACTCTACAATGTGAAAATGACATAGAAATTGCTGTATAACCTTTAATATAAATATTTTGAAGCTATCAAGTACAACAATAATTAGTGTCATGTTTTTCAGGAATACGTATTAATACTTTACATATTTCAAGGTTCTGTCTGTGTCTTAGATTTTGGTTTATGGCTTAAATTCTGACTTCCTTCACAAAGCGAAAAGAATCAATAGTTGAATGCCCTAAAGGAAGAAAAGCAATGCTTTACTTTTCCCACAGAGTTAGCAATTTAGATATCCATTACTGTTCTTCTTTATTTCTTTTTCCTTTCTTGGTCAAGATAATTAATTAAGGTGAATTGACTTCGTTCAAAGAAATGTTTAGGTTGAAATGAAATATTACATCTTTGATAATTACAGTGGAACCTCGGTTCACGAACGTCTCGGTACACGTACAACTCGCCAAACTTTTGCCTCGGTTCACGACCACACACTCGGTATATGAACAAGCCAGTTTCCTTTTCGGTTTGTGCGTGCCGATGATTTCCGCACGTGTTGCATTGTTCTCGGTCAGACATGCCTGCCTGTGCGTGCGTGCCTGCCTGCCTGCATGTGAGAGAGAGAGAGAGAGCGAGCGCGTGCGTGCTGCTGAGAGAGAGAGAGCGAGCGCGTGCTGCTGAGAGAGAGAGAGCGAGCGAGAGAGAGAGGGGGAGGGTGCGTGCTGCTGAGAGAGAGAGGGAGGGTGCGTGCAGCTGAGAGAGAGAGAGCACAAGCCTGCTCCTGCAGCTAAGCAGGGAGCCTGGGTGTTTTGTGTCAGTGTTATTCAATGTTTTTACATTAGTTTACTATTACACTGTGCATTCTATGGTGTAATTAACTATATTTGTGCTTAATCTTTAAAAGAAAATATATTTACATACAGTTTGTACGGTCTGAAACGGATCAATTGTATTTACATACAATCCTATGGGGGGAAATTGCTTCGGTTCACGACCAACTCAGTTTACAACCAGAGTTTTGGAATGAATTATGGTCGTGAACCGAGGTTCCACTGTACATATATACGTATAAATAGACTATATGGACCAGATAGTAGTGAAAAGTCAAGCAAAATGACACCTTTTATTGGCTTACTAAAAAGATTACAAATGGAAGCTTTCGAGGCAAATCAGGCCCATTCTTCAGGCAAGTTACCCTGCTCAACAAAGCCTGACATCACATCCACACCCTCCTGGCTTCACCTTTTCTGCTCTGCTGATGATAAAAACAAGCAATGACTGGAGGACATCGTCATTGACCAACAGTTGCCAGAAGGAACTCCATGGTGTTGACCCTTACACTGCTTATACATGAGAACCTCACTGTTTTTCCCCGTCCATTTTATTTGGACTATTTATTTTTTTCTCCTGCAAAGTTTAAAGCCCAACTATTTATATTTCACAGTGAAAAAAACTCTAAAGACCCAAAAGAACATGCAATCGGTACTCAGTCAGGGTCTGTACTGGAAATGAAACTGTAGTTGTCTATTTAGGTAGCATTTCGACTCTTTTCTTAAATATATCTACTGTATGTTTTTGGTAAATTAATTATTTGTGCAATTTTCAGCATAACTTTTGACAGTGATGCAACTCCATAGCCATATTATTCTACAAGAAATTGGAAAGGAAAGGAAATAAGATTAAACATGAGCCAAAAAGTAGCAAGATTCATAACCAGGAAGTCAGAAACACAGTCATTGAACCAAGAGTTTGAACTTAAAATTATAGTAAAAATACAATTTGCAATTCAGATGAATAGAAAGTGTTTATTGTGACCTTTATGCCCACAACTCTGTGATGTTACCAGACACAAACCTACAGGTAGATTACCTACCAATGTGGCCACAGCCAGCCAACAAAATGGCAGCACACAATATAAACAGAATGGCGCACTAAAAAATACATCTTTTTAACGACATTTTCTGGATGGAAACTATCAAATTTGAATCCTTGGCATTACAGAACCCTAAACATCTTTATATGTCTTTATAAAACACCCTTGTAAAGATACAAAGAGAAACAAAAAAATGCAAATCATAACAATTAAAACACATATTGTTTTGTCAATGTCAATTTATTTATATAGCACATTTAAAACAACATAGTAATGCTGCGGCCAAAGTGCTTTACAATAATAGAATAAAAGAAAAATAAAAAACCAAAAACAATAAACAATAAAACATAAATAGTAATAAAATACAGTACAGGCCAAAAGTTTGGACACACCTCCTCATTCAATGTGTTTTCTTTATTTTCATGACCATTTACAGCACTCCATCACTCTCCTTCTTGGTCAAATAACCCTTACACAGCCTGGAGGTGTGTTTGGGGTCATTGTCCTGTTGAAAAATAAATGATCGTCCAACTAACCTGACTTCTGCACAACACAACTGCTGGTCCCAACCCCATTGATAAAGCAAGCAATTCCACTAAATAACCCTGATAAGGCACACCTGTGAAGTGAAAACCATTTCAGGTGACTACCTGTTGAAGCTCATCGAGAGAATGCCAAGAGTGTGCAAAGCAGTAATCAGAGCAAAGGGTGGCTATTTTGAAGAAACTAGAATATAAAACATGTTTTCAGTTATTTCACCTTTTTTTGTTAAGTACATAACTCCACATGTGTTCATTCATAGTTTTGATGCCTTCAGTCATGAAAATAAAGAAAACACATTGAATGAGGAGGTGTGTCCAAACTTTTGGCCTGTACTGTATATGAACATAAAATAAGATAGATAATAAATAGAAATAATGTTATATGATCACAAAGAGGAAAACCATCAGTATTACTGAAGGTCACTGAATGCAAGTGAAAAGAAGTGAGTTTTTAATCTTGTTTTGAACTGTTCAATTGTAGACGACTCCTTAATATGATGAGGTAGAGAGTTCCACAGGCGAGGGGCAGCAGCTGCAAAGGCTCTGTCCCCCTTGGTTTTACATTTGGTACGAGGGACAACAAGAGACAACTGACCAGAAGATGGATGGCTGGTGTAAAATACACAATTCAGATAAATAGGCAGGAGCAAGCCCATGTAAAGATTTAAAAACTAGCAACAAGATTTTAAAATCAATTCGAAAACTGACAGGCAGCCAGTGTAAAGAAGCTAAAATAGGAGAAACAGAGTCATACTTCCTTGCCAAAACCAAAAAGCGAGCGGCAGCATTTTGGACCAGCTGTAACCTGTGTATCAGAGATTTGCTAATCCCAGAATACAGCGAATTGCAATAATCGAGGCGAGAAAAAATAAAGGCATGAGTAGCTTTCTCAAGATCTTTAGAAGATAAAAAAAGGCTTTATCTTACCTAATAGACGAAGTTGGAAAAAGCAACTCTTGACTACAGAATTTACTTGTTTCTCAAAAGAGAGGTTACTGTCAAAGGTAACACCAAGATTGCGGACTTGAGGTTTGGAAAAGGCAGAGAAAGAGCCAAGAAGTCCAAGACCAATTTGGGCTTTAGCTGATGGACCCACTATAAGCACCTCCGTTTTATTTTGATTTAGATCAAGAAAATTATTGGCCATCCAGGATCTTAGTTTAGACAGACAGTTGTGGAGTTGATTTGTTGCAGAGTTGCAGACGGGAATATAAACCTGAGTATCGTCAGCATAGCAGTGAAAAGAAATGTAAAATTTCCTAAAAATCGCTCCAATAGGGTGAAGGAATATAGAGAATAAAATAGGACCTAAAATGGATCCCTGAGGAACACCATATTTGAGAGGAGCAGTAGATGAAAAAGAGGAATTTAAAGTCACTGAAAAGTGTCTACCAGTTAAATATGACCTGAACCAGTTAAGAGCAGCCCCTTTAATCCCAACAAGATGTTCGAGCCGCATCAGCAATATTTTATGGTCAATGGTGTCAAAGGCAGTGGACAGGTCAAGGAGGACAAGGACTGCCGCATCACCTGAGTCAGTAATAAGAGAGATGTCGTTGAACACTTTCAGGAGTGCCGTTTCAACACCATGGTAACGCCTAAAACCAGATTGGTAGATCTCAAATAAATTATTGGAGTTAAGGTGATTGACCAATTGATTGTAAATAATTTTTTCTAGAATTTTAGCCAGAAATGGCAGCTGGGAAATTGGACGAAAGTTGGTTAAAACTCCACAATCAAATCCTGCCTTTTTTAGATGGGGACGGACTGCAGCATGTTTAAAAAATGAGGGCACAACCCCCGAACTAATAGAATCATTTATAATGGCTAGTAAAGATGGGCGGCCCGACACATCAAAGGCTTCCACTAAGAGACGTGGTGGTACAATATCGAGGGGGCTGGAAGCTGGTTTAAGGGTGTCAATAGTTCTTTTTAGCATTGAAAGTGATACTTGATCAAAGGAATCTAGAACAATGTCATGATTAACAGTAGGAAGTTCATAGCCAGTTTGAACAATGCCACGGCGGATAGTATCAATTTTGCTGACAAGGAATGATAGAAACTGCTTACACGAATGAACAGTGCTATTTAATCCCATCGTAGAATGAGGGTGAATGGCCACATTAATTGAATTAAATAAAACCCTAGGATTGTTTGAATGGCGGGATACTAAATCGGCAAAGAATTTTGGTTTTATTCACAGGCAACATCTGATGTGGTCTTGTCATGAACACAGCCATATTGGTTACAGTTGCTATGCCCATTTTCAATGCAACGTTATGATGTCAGTCATCATTTATAAGATGGTGGTGCCCAGTTGACTGTGCTCTAGTTTTCAACAAAAACTCTCTATCGACACCATTTGAATTTTCCAGAACATATCAGAGCAAAGTATCCAAGTTAGTGTTATGTGTTTTGCAATGTTTTTTCTGATTTGTTCCTGGCTATAATAGGGGTGTGCGGTACACAGTGTGGCCACCAACTCCACAAACCCGACACAAAAGGAAACTAGGCAAATGTCCAGCACAACACATATTTTTTATTTAACTGTGGGAAACACTTTCACTTGTTTCCCACTTGAATAGTCCAGTATGCACCAAGCACAATAAATAAATATACCACTTGACTTTGTCTTCCTTCTCTCTTTCTATCTTCACTCCTCCTCCAGCAAGTCTCATTCCTCTTCCTTCTGACTCTGGGTCTTCGAAAGAAGTGAGGCGGTCAGTTTTAAGCTGCACCTGTGAGCACTTCAGGTATCCCATCAGCATTTCCTGGAAGTACTCTCAGGTGTGGTGGAAGCCCAAGGTAGGGCTCTGCAGCTTCTCTTGGTGACCCCCATGGAACCCAACAGAACTGTGCCACATTTTGACTTCCATGGAACCCTTGTGAACCCAAGGCACTGCTACAGCCAAGGGGGGCTGCCATCTACCACTCCGGGGGAGGCAGTGTCCTGTGCATATCTACTCTCCTGCTCCTTCCTTTACAAACGCCTCCTGGTCTGTCACAACAAATAAAAATGAGAAACTTGTAGAAATTTTTATTTTTATTATGATGGTGCGTATCAGAAAGCCACCTTTGTTAATTGTCCTTCGTATACAACACAGCATATCCGGCACAACTGTAAAAATAAAAAAGAAGACAAAGACAGTGCGGCCAAGGCAGCCTCAGATCCACACAACAAACAAAATGCAAAGCTGGTTAAAAAATAATCATGCTCAGTTCACACAGGCTGCAACTTGCTATACAGTAGTTAAATTTGAATGTTCACATACAATTAAGCAATGTATAGCCTGCATGTTCTAAAACTGACAGTATGTTTCAGTGATTGAATTTATATAAATACCTACTGTATGCATTGCAGAAAATGCATGCTATAATAATAATCGTTGACAGCAGAATCCTTCAGCAGTAGAGCTCCAGCTATCTTTGTTTTATTAATGTTAAAATTTGAATTTCGTGTTATTATTGTAGCTACTTGACCTGTGAGAGACACTGCACGGGGCCGACCTTCTTTGCTGTCCATCACACCTCCTTTTAAGCAACTTCAACACAGCAGGTCGGATCCACGTGAGAAAAGAAGATATTCAGTGTAGAGTGAAAGCTTGTGAGGACAGTGATACACCTTAAAGAGGTAGAGAAAGAGCAGCGTCTCCCGAGGCTAACAGCAGGAGTTGATCAAGCTCCTTCCTTAAAGTGACAATTAACAGTCCTTTCAAGGTGTGTTAAATAGCCACTTGTGTCTGTGTGTCGATCCTTCCTCCACTGTACCTCAAGTGGTTACATTATATTTTGTATGCCATGATAACACAACATTACATTTTTGTTCTTGTCAAAACTTAAAACTATTACTTTTTGAAAGGGTCAGTTCAAACTCATGTGTGGCTATCACACTGTCCATCAATGTGCTTTCTGCAGAATACATATGTGTGCATTTTACAAATGTTATACAACTGAGTAACTAAAAATAATACATAGATATGAAAAATTAGGAGAATCAAGTACTCCAAACCAATGACAATTATTCTGTGCTGCCAACATAAAATAAATTTGTAATGTGATTTAATGTATTCATGCAGATACTTTCCACAGTCTATGATATTAATAATAACGTAGCCCTGGATTAATCATTAAGTAAAATAAGCACATGCTTAGAAAGTAGGAGAAAACTTTAAGTATAAATAAAGTTAAAAGTAAACGACAAAAAGCAATAGTTTTGATCCGTGTGTGTTAAAATGCTATATACTGTATCTTCCAGGTTAGAAAGCAATGGAATGGAAGATGTTTAGTTTATAGAATAAATAATATTTCTTTATTAGAATACCATTTTTGAAAAAAAAAATTCTCACCAACATTGATTTCTTCAGAAGAAGGATTTTGAAAATAAAACAGTATGCTCTCAAGATCATTTAATTTCAGTAATGTGACAAGTATGAAAGCTTTCTTTAGTTGGCTGGATTGTAGAGCATATTTTGATAACAACTGTCAAGGTTCTGTATTCTCTGTATTCAGTCAATGTAAATGTAGATGTACATTTTCTTTGGTCTGTCTTTATATAAATTTTCTTCATGTTCAGAAAGATATTTTGAATGGCAATATTAAAGTCTAGTTAGGCTTCTTTGTTTTTGTCCAATTGGAAACCAAAGAAATTAGGAAAAATAGCCCTTGGAATACTTATTTTTTACTGTCAATCTTGTTTCAGTTTTTACTGTATAATCTATACAGTACACATTTACCAAGATCCTGTGTCTTAAGAGACATGTGAAATATATGTCTATTTATTTCTTGGTCAGTTCTTTTTATTTTATTATTTTGCAAAATTATGGAGTTGGTTAAAATGGTCCTTATGAAAAGAAATATCATAGTAGAACTACCCACTGTTAACCTCTGAAAACAGAAGCATCTAAACTGGATTCAGTCTGCAAAATATATGTACATAGATTATACCATGATATATAGGATAACCATGATCATTTTAATCTAATTTTGAATTATATTGTGATATAAATTTTTGCTCTTCAAACACAAACTTTGCCTTGCCCATTTTGTTAATTCATCCCCAGTTTTTTCCTGTACTACCCTGCCAAGATTCTGCAGTACCAACCTACAGCATAATACGCTTTACATTAATTGTTTGTAGGTAGTTGTTAAGACTGCTACTGAAATTGTAACAAGTATCAGAATGAACAAGAGGCCCAGATGAGATACAAACACTTCAATTAAAGCCCTTCAATAAAACAGGCCGAACAGTATTATATTATGGAAATCTTTCTCAGTGAGAAGGAGGCTGCTATAACTGTTATCTTTTTATTTTATATGACAGTATGCCATTAGCTTGAAGATGAGAATGGGTTTTGATTTTGTACCTTTGTCGGAGCTGGCAGTGGGTTCTCCATAATGATATCCATTTAAAAGAAGCATTCCAGGTGTAACATTTATCAATCACTGGTGCCTAGTGCTTTTATTAATTATTTATTAATTTTATTTGTTTTTTTCTGTAAAATCATCTTTTCCCATTGTTAACTGCATGCTAAATAGTATTTTTTCTGTTTACGTAAAACTGGAGTGACTCTGCTGCAGTCAAGTCTCTGAATAATTGTAATATTAGCATGGAGGCAGTGTTATATAACTAATTTAATTGAAAAAATGCTTGCTGAGATTCATTTAAACTGTGAAATTATTCATCCAAAAACCTGACATTATTTTTACCTGCACATTTAAATTAATAAACAGTCCTGGGCATTAGCTCTAGTATTACTGTGCAGAGGGATTTTTTTATCGATTGATGCATTTAAAGCAGCATTTGGCCTTATGGTACTTTTGCACCTTTTAAACAAAACTCATAATTCAAGATATTCACAAATGTACCATTCTTACAAGAGATAGAATTGAAACTGTAATCAAAGCATTCAGCTAATGTATTGCTGCTAACAGTATTCAACAG
The DNA here is from genome assembly GCA_026402145.1 of Polypterus bichir lapradei. NCBI lineage: Eukaryota > Metazoa > Chordata > Cladistia > Polypteriformes > Polypteridae > Polypterus > Polypterus bichir. The sequence continues at coordinate 26,675,479 of JANRMT010062791.1, forward strand.
CATTTAGGTATCACACTGTTTCATTGTCAAACAACTTCCCATCTTACCTCATTAGAAGCAGTAATACTAATGGCAACACTGGCGGCCAACTAAAAATCTTTGGAAGAGTTTCAAAGTGGCACAATGGCAACTTCAGGGTGATAATACAGAATCTACAACTGATTAGGCTTTTACACTATGAGTAATTTTTCATTTGTTTTCTTTGTTTTTTGTTTTTTTTTTTTTTTTAACTATCAACTTCCCATATTTTCCTAGAATACATGATGTCCAGTTGTTTTATGCTGCTGTGACGTTGTTTAGTTTCTGCGGCCATATACTGGAGAACACTGTGTGCTTTTTAGGTAGAGGACTAGAAACGCAAAAAACAGGGGAGATCTGAGCCATCCCCCTCATTAACTCTTTGTATCCCCAAAAGTCTGAAAATCAAAATTCTGACTGGTCCCTAAAAATGCATTTTTGAAATATGTTCTGGGTTATAAATCACTAAGTTCCAATTACTTGTTTTGTGAGAAACTTTTGTGGCAGCAGGCAGACACCTCTTCACAGGCAGGGCAGGAGGCAGCTGTCCATAAGTTCTTCATAGGCTGGGTGGAAGTAGATCTTTGAGCAGTATCAGTCTTACCAGCAAGAAAAGAAGGAAAACACATTTTGGACAATCGTCAGGAGGATTCAAGAAAGAGGACAGAGATTTTTATAGATAAGAAATAAAAAGGAGACTCATGTAGGACTTAGTGCTTGCCTTAGTCTCTTAGTGATGCTGAAGAACATCACCGCATTTGTTGATGCCATGAAACTGACGGCATCCAAGCTGCAAAGGGAACTGTGTGAGGCTAGCTGCATCTTGTTAGCAACTTACATTGGTTGTTTTAGATGTATTTGCTGTGGTCCATAAAAACATGTACCTGATCAGTTGTTAGACTTTTGGAGAGTAGTGTTACTGTTTATTGTTGTTCCATAAACAAGTCCATGGATCACCTGAACTGTTATTCAGTCTTTCCATCTAAGTGCTGGCTATAATATGCTCAAATACAAATTTAGGAATTTAGTTTTACCCTCAAAATGGTGGTACTGGAACATAAAAAATGAATAATATCTAACATATAGGTTGATAAATATTTTGTATGGCTTTATACTTATATAATATTTATAAAATGTATGAAAGCTTTATGGGTCAGTCCTTACTTAAGGGCATTTACAACTTCAGAGAACAGATTAAGACCTTTTGTTAGGGGGAGACTTGACCAGAATAAGAAAAACAGCATCTGGGTCAATTTTTATGACTAAACTGTTTCCTTTCTTTCTTGTTTGTTTGAAGTGAGGGTTAGGCTTAGGGTAAGGGTTAGTGCCCAAACTGTTACATTGGTAAATGATCCAGGAAGTCCAGAGGTGTATGTGTGTCAGGAGCTGCACAGGGACAATTAGAGGGAGATTTGCAAAGACATGCTCTCTATACCATTTTCCATATTGAAGAGCACAAACCAGATAATGACCCAAAAAGAGCAGTCCAAAATGAAGATCTGAAGATAGCTAACCAGAAACAATCAAGAATTGCTACAAGTTTATGTGCTGCCTGAAACTGCACATCTAGTATGATCAGGTTGTATTGGTTTGTAACCAACACTCATTCTACTATGCCTATCAATGATACATAATTAAATGTGTGATTTAACTGTTCTTTTACTCTGTCTAATTGCCTGGTGTTATAGATATAAAATGAAAGGCGAAGGAAGCACTGAACTACAGTACCTTATAGTGTGATAAGAGTATGGGATTTAAGACATTCCAGTAATGTCTACATTATAAAGAGTATAAAAATAGACAACAGAAAACAATGATATGCTTCTGCCTCAACCTTAACTGTCTAGAGCTTCAGCACCTCTCTGTGACGTGGTGGTGTTGTAACAAATTGATTTACAGGCATTTATCTTGGTCCACCTTAGAAAATATTCATTATGCAATATACACTTCATGAGACATTACGTCATTTGCCACATATCAATTTTCTAATTAACAAACACCAAAAGAGCCAATAAAGGGTTACTGAACTACTGGCTAGACTGAAGAAAGCCTCTTGCCTTTCAACTGTGAAGGGAATTTTATTAATCTGGAGTTTAACAAAAAAAATAAAATAGAATATTGTTTTTACTTTTAGTTTTTTTGAAGACATTTTCTTGCTATTTTAAACCATGAAAAAGCACAGCTGAGGAAACAAACGAAAACCAGTTGGGGTTAAGACATCAAGAAGCAATCAGCTGAGTAATGTGATTGGGGAAGTATTATATTAGTAAAAAGCTACAGTTGTCCACAAGGAACTATTATCTTCTAGGAAGAATGCATGCAAATGCACTATTGTCTAAGACATAAGTAAGTTGCAGACATCTTCAGTTCTTTTCTTATGATCCTATTCATAACCGTGCCATCTTCCTTGTCTTCTTACTCCTTTGTTGTTTTACTGAAAGCACTGCCAAGTTAAGGAATTCAGGAAAATTATTTAGTCCATTCTTGTAAGAGGTTGTGCTCATAATTCAGCATGAAGGTCACACCAAAAGTAATTAGAGTATTGGAAAGACCAATAGATACCTGACAATATTAAAAAGCTCACTAGTTCCATCCATAACCTTATAACTGAATGAAGAAAAGATGACAAGGACATGTTGTTTTGATGATATGTGGTGATTGAATTTTTTTTATGAAGGACAAAATCCTGACAGCTGACACACATGCGTGCCTTCATCATGCATATGGAGAAACCTGCATGGGCATTAGCAATGTCAGATGATAGGGTAAGAACTTAAAGCAAAAGAAGCACAAACATAGCCATTAGAAAAAAAAAAACAGAGAGCTCAAATCATAACACTTAGGAAAACAGCAGCAAAGATTGGAAAAATCCTCAATGTAGTCACAAGAAATTTGATGACCATATGTTGTCGAAAGGATATGTCCATGTCATTGGCCTTTTGCACTGAATTGTGAACACGCAACTGAAGCAGGTCATGGCATTTCTCCAGTGAGACAACAGATTCAAGTTAGGATACTAAGTATTCCAGTATTTCAAATATCATAATAACTTTTGTTATGACCCAAATACAGTATATTTACATGTATATACATCAGAGGATCATTCTGTGTCTTCTTTTCTTCAGGCTTCCAGTCTATGGCCCCTGTAAAAATGTAATAAGCATTGATACAGGCTGTACCCTGCATTTGAATGCAATATCAATTAGTCATTTATTCATTCTCAAGGCACGAAGCTGCCCTGGACAGGGTGCTTTGGTGTTCTCTCCTCATCTTCTCTTGCATGCTAAATCCTATTTCCAAATGTAATATCAACTATGTAGGCTTAATCTGGGCAAAGTCAAGTTTTTTTTCTCAGAGTTCTGGCTCATCATATATTATAGAACACTAGCCATGTAAGCCCGTGCTGTAAAATGCCTGGGGTCCTAGAAAATATTGAAATTGCCAGAAAAAAAAACCCCTGAAATGTAGAGATGTCAGGTAATTGAAAAAAACTACTCTGGGCATCTCTGTCTTAGCAGGTTTCATTTTGCCGATGTGCTTGCATCATTTGTGCATTAGCGGCTAAGCGACTGTCTTTCTGCAGAGGTTTTGTTTTGCTGATGTGCTCGCCTCGCTTGTGTATTAGTGGCTAAGTGAGTGACTTTCTTCAGAGGTTTCATCTTGCTGACATGCTGGCCTTGCTTGTGCATCCTCGGAGGTGGAGCCCTTACCCCGACTCCACCTCTCACTTCTGAGCTGGACAAACACACACACATCCAAATGTAGATGTTTATATACAAGATGATAAGTTCATATGGAAAACAATGGTATCAACAATAATTAATTACAATTTATATCTGTATTGGTTACATTTTATTACACTACTAGGGGGTTCTGCCCCCTGCTCGCTTCATTCGCCCACCCCTGGGTTTGGTTTACCGGTGTGACAAATAGGGGGCACTATCGCACCCTTGAACCCTTGTCAAGATGCCAGACACCAGATAAAAGTCCAAAAGTATGACTTTTTATTAATCAATAGTGCACAAAGCACCCTCTCCTCCACAATACTCATTAAATAAATCACTACGAATACAATAAACAATTCCTCCACTCCCAGACGTGTTGCCACCCTTCCACCCAGCTCAGCTCGCCGTCTGGGAGTTCCCACAGTTCTTTTATAGTCCCTAACCCAGAAGTGTTCCAATCCCTAGTCCATGTGATCTTCTATCACTTCCGGGTCAGATCAAAAGTCCTTTTCTTCACCCCGGAAGCATGTCATTCCCCTTGTCCATGTGACTTGGACGTACTTCCGGAGTGTAAGGCAAGTAAACGTCGTTCCTCCCTGCAGCGTCATCTAGTGGACCCCACGGTATCCAGCAGGCTGTGTATAAAGACTCCAATGTCCATGATGCCCTGCTGGTCTTCGGGGCACCTCCATGCTGCAGGGAGAGCTCCACCTGGCGGCTTGGTGGTATTGGCCGGGATGAACGCCGGCCATACACCACACCGGATATACATTTAAAGATATTGTTATTTTCATGGGAATTGTTACATATTCATTATTTTCATTTTTCCTTTAAAATTTTTGTTAAAACAATACTCGTCCTTTATTTCCGGGCCCGGGCATGGTTAAATCTTTCTTGCAGGACGTATAACATTGCTCATGTTGTTAAGGGGAGGAAGCTGAACGCTTGCTAAGGAGATGTCGTTGGATTGGCTGCTGTCTTTCTGCTGCTGCTGCTGGCGAGCTGCGTGTTTTGTTTGTCGCGCTGCACGTCGATCATTTAAAAGTCTGTGCAGCAGCTGTCTTCCGAGAAGTTCACATCTTGTCTCCCTAGTCTCCTTCCCAAGATTTTTTTTTTTTTTTATAATAGAGAGATATGTACTTCTTTACAACCTCTGGTAATACTTGTGTGAGTTATATATGTACACTTATACACATACAACTCATATTGATAGGCCTAACACTAAAATTTGACGCAATTCAAGCTGCAATTTCGCAGAATATAGTTCTGACTTTAGTCCAATAATATTGTTTCATTAAACAATTTCAGAAATCAGGAATAGTATCAGAACACAGGGCACATCTTCTGTATATTTTATAAAAACACCAGTCTCTCATAATCGTAAAGATGACATGAATTATCGTATAGAAATTCAGTATAAAGCAAGTTTAGAAATTCATATACCAGAAAAGAAGTAGGCAGGACTGTAGGCAGCCCTTTCATGATCTCACCTGAATGATCACACTAATACATTTTCATTTAGCAATGGTTTTGAAAATGATCTCTGTCCATGCTAGCATTTTCACACCAAAATGATCGAAAACCGCATATGATTTTCACTTTCACCTACACTGGACATGCCTGCATTGACAGAAAGATCCTTGAAGGGGTAGTAATGACACTGGCCACATGATTTAATGCAAAACTCTGGTAAATCATTTGCGTTTTACACGTCAAGGTAAGCAACACAATAAACAATAAACACCATGAGAAGCAACTCCTCTATGTTTGCTATATTGAAATTTGGTTTTCTTCCATGAAGTTTGACCAATCAGGGAATGAGAAGTTGTAATGAGCAGGATTCAATCAAAGTAGGGCCACATAATAAGAACCAACAACAGTACAATTTGAGTTTACATTTTCAAAAATCTGTTTTTTTGCCCATTCCCATTACAATGCTGAGGCTGTGTTTTCAAAAGTCTCAGTTTTTGTGGATTGAAAATGACAGGGTTGTGTGGATGAATGGCAGAAACATAGACTAATGTCTGCATTTTTAAATGAAAATGTAGTAGTGTGGATGGGCCCTCAGTCACACTTGTATAATACAGAGATGCCCATGAACCTTAAATATGTTACTGAGATGTGAAAGGAAGTTGGGCCCCACCTTTAAGTAGCTAAATAAATACTACTATACATAACACATACTATACAATACAATACAACTCATTTTTGGTACAGTGCTCTTCACTGAGTGCAGGCATAGAGCTCTATGAACAATTCTCAGTTAAAATGCAAGTACAGATTATACTAATTACTAAACATAGAACGGATACACATACAGTATAAACGCATATTTGTTAAAACACACAAAGATCAAGATAGAAACATTTAAACATAGATGGAACCCAACAATATTTGTCAATTAATTAATTGGTGAACTATGACCAGTTTATAAAAAAGAAAGTCAAAAATAAAGTCACAGTCCGTGAGACCTCGGCCAACTGGTTGCCCACCCACTCCTGGGTTTTCTATAGTGGAGTCTGTTCTGGCTGACCAATCTGATGATACTATAAAAGGTAATCCTTTTTTTAGCATCCATCCATTCCTGAAACCCCTTTAAACAATTTACTGCCTTTTCAGCATATAAATGCTCTGGTGGAAGATGCCTTCAGCCAGACAAAGACAATATTATTCTATTCTTGATCACAACTGATGTGTTTACTACCTGCTGTGACAAGAAGAAATCAACAACCCCGAAATCAACAGCTGTTTTCATTTGCATGACAGCAAAATTCATTCAAATTACTTCTTCTGTGCGCACAATTTAAAGAATTTTAAGTCATGCTGTGATAGCAGTTTAAACCATACAGTAAATCTGAATTCTATGCACAAAATTGTAAAAAGTAATGCTTCTTTTTTAATTAAAAACAAACAAAAATCATTCAGACAAAGACTGCTTCTTTAATGATAATGAGGACTGATGCTCATCTTAAATTTTCCAGAAGAATGCTGTACAGTTACATATTATCTAAAGTAAACTGAACAGCAAACAGTTCAAATATTTAGTTCTTTTGTAGTTCAGATGCAACACATAGCAGCTAAACATAATGTGATAAAGTTGTATGGTACCCAGCATTTTAAGAATCTTTGGTTTTGTGTTTTTTTCTTTAAAGAAGGACATATTGCAGCCTTTTTACAAAAGCTTATAAGAGCCTCCAAAATAAAACTATGGGGTATATCTAACAAACTGCATATATAAACAAAATGTGAAAAAAAATGAAAACCTGTTTTTCTTTTAACATAATATTAGAATACATTCCTTACAATCTAGTTGACTCACATAATGAATGGCCTATGAAAAGTATTTACCCACTTAGAAGTTTTCACTTTTTATTGTTAATATAACACTGAATCACGGTGGGTTTAATTTGGCATTTGACACAGATCAACAAATCCCAGCAAAGAGGTATAAATCAATTACAAGTATAAAACACTAGACAAAGTAGTTTATATGTAACTGTAGCTCTGTGCATGAGCATGAACTGCAATTGATTCTGCTTTGTACTCAATGCCATTAGTTACCAGCCTCCTGCATTTCTTCTCTGGCGAAAATGAATGGAAGGGTAACAGCAAACAGTTACATACTGCTGAAAGCCATCATTCCATTAATTTTAAAGTAGGTGACAAAGCCGAAGTCTGTCCATGCAGTGGACAAAATACATGCATTTCAGGGGCCTCATGTATAAATGGTGCGTACACACAAAAATGTTTCCTATGCCCATTTCCACATTCACATTGCGATGTATAAACACTAAACCTGCCGTAAAGCCATGCACATTCTCACAGCAACACAATCCATTGTGTATACACATTTTCTGCTTGCTTGTGTGAACTGGCGGCACCCAGAATCAAAACAATGCTGCTGTTCCAGTGTCGATTCCCTATGTTTTTCAGATTCACATCAAATACATTAAAATTAACCACATATCATGATAATATAATATAATATCATGAATGTAATATATTCTGTCCCCTGTCGACATAAAAGAAAGCCCGTTTAAGAAGCACGTAGTGATTCACATAAAGCACATAGAAAAACTCATAGAATACGAAGCATTTAACGTGCTACTTTAGTTACGATGGGATCTGAGAAACTCTAGTAAATTAAACATTATTTTAAGATTAAGTTTACGACATTCTACTTTAATTACAAAATAAACTATAAGATTAAAGTGGACATTTCAAGCTTTTTTCAATGTGTCCTTATTGTTTTCTTTTCTCTGTACCCTAATACGCTTCCATATGATACTCAGGCGGCAGGCTATGACTCACCTTTTTATGGTGACTTTGATTTGTGACCATTTTTTTTTATTTTCAGGCACTGTGCGACTTTCTGAACTTGAACTTTCAAGTTTCTCTACCACTCTGTTGGCTCTGCTTAAGCCAACAAATAGTACATTTTTCTTTGCCTCCACTTCACATTTGCTAAAATTCTTCTTTTTTCCTGGTGCTTTTGCCATTGTCTTTTCACAAAACCCTGAACTTAAAGGGCTATTTATGTTGATTTGCATCTTCAAACAGGCGTAATTCTGAAAGGAGTCTGGGTAGGATGGCAGGCGTGTGCACGTGCATTACATTTCATACTGACCGGGATTTATGGAGTGGAAGTGCGTGGAAGTTGGCTTTGTTGCTTCTGAATTTTTTTGTGCATATGCACATTTCCACTTTTGTCCATACACCATGTTTTAGTATAAATTCTATGCATGGCATCATGCATGAGGCACCCGATGTTTGATATTCCAAAGGGCAAAATCTTTCCCACTATTTCTTTTTAAAGAAGATGTGTCTTGCAAAAATTTAAAATAAATTCTTAAACTTAGCCCCTTTGAAAAAGAATTTCAAGTTGCTGTATTGATTATCAATACAATGAAAACATCGAGCCTGTCCTCAACACCGCACTCATAAAAATAACGGTGCCAGAGTGGTTCTTCAGAGAGATGCCATAGGAGAAGCGTTTTTGGTTCTCAAAAGTCCCATCCACATAACGTTTCCAGAAAATACTTCTAATTCTTTAGATCCATAACAGGCTCCATACAGTAAATAATCATGAATAGATAGTAACAGATTTGTGAAATACCAATGTGTCATAGTTTGTCAAGTAATGGCTCTGCAAGGAACCACATACACCAATAAAGAACCATAAAATGTCATTAAAGAACTGCTATTTTTAAGAGTGCAGTTGATTGTTCAGTTTCAACCTTTTAATTAGATAAGACACCTTGGGAAGATTTAAACAGAAAAAAAAAGATAAACTTATGGAGTAATAAGCTCAAAAATGTTACAAGCTTCTTTGCAAGCTTCTTTCCTTCCAATGTATGCCATAAAAGAGCATAATCAGGGCTTCTATAATTTCTATAAACAAAAAGGAACTGTGCATTTCTGAATTCTGAATTGTTCAAAATAAAGGATCAGCATAGGTTGGCAGCGTGCGCTGATAGAACGTAGCCGCACCCACCACACGACGAACGATCAGCCTAGAACAAGCACATTTTTGTGTTACAATGGTTGAAACTAACATACCTGTCAAATAAACTTAAATGAAGATGTTCTGCAAATTTTGATGAAATAAGCATTATATATTCTTGAATTTTAAAAAGGCTATTGCAATGTGGTTTGAAGAGGTATGTTACTAAAACATGTGACATGGTGGCACAGTGTTTTAACACTGCACAGGTCCAGTCCAGTGTCCGGTCATTTTATTTGTCAAGTTTTTACGATATACCCATATCTTTTCCTCCCTGGCAGTTTAGGTAACTTGACCCATATAAGTGTGTATGCATGTGTGTGTGTGTTAGTAGGCCTAGCCATGGATGATTCCTTTCTGCCTTGCACACACTGCTTCTGGGATGTGCTCTTACCACAACTCTAAATTGGAATAAGTCGGCTTGATCTTGTTATGCTATTCTGTATTACTAAATGCCTTTAATAATAGTGAGCAAGCTGTCTTTAAACATATCAAAATGGTTTATTTTCTAGTCAAGGAGAGCATCTCAATATTGATATACAAGTCATTTTTGGACCATCTTAGCCAGCTGCATACTTGGAGAAAAACACACTGTGCATCTCACATAAAATGTAAGGAAATGCAAGATGTAATCTTAAAGGTGATAAATCAGAGCATTATAAAATAACTTAAAAAATGTGACCATCTGAAAGTGCTAACTGATGAAAATCCCAATATTGCAAGTCAAAGGAAACTTTGCAACCATTGCCACTAGGCTGAGGCTCTTATTTATCCAATGTGAAACTCATCACTGGAAATGCTGACGCTATCCACAGAGCTATCAAATTAATTCTGTGCGCGAGGAATGTGGATGAGATTCAAGTAGATGGCTTGTGGAGTAATGGTGCATGTTTAAGCTTACAGAAGTCTTTTTTTACTATTTAAGTAGAAGTAAAACTGTCACTGCAATATTCCATCCGTCCATTTTACGAGTTTGATTTTTCTATTTCATTGCTGTGATGAAATGGCGATTATACCGGCACTATCAGGTACAAGGTGAGTATGATTCCAGGGTGGTCTCTAATCTGTCACACACATGAATGAAAATGTTCTGCAAATTTTGATGAAATAAGCATAATATATGCTTGAATTTCAAAAAGGCTATTGCAATGTGTTTCACATACACAGATATTTTCACACTGTAATTAACCTAACATACATCTCTTTCAAATAATTAACATTAATTTCCTTATTAATTCATTCTAAAATTTTGTAATATCCAAGTTTAGGATTGTAGATGCCAGAGAATACCACAGGACCACTGGGATCAGATTAGGAACCTTAACTGGAGAAACTCGTAATATAAACTGCTCAAAAAAATTAAAGGAACACTTTAAAAACACATCAGATCTTAATGGGAAAAAAAAATCATGCTGGATATCTATACTGATATGGACTGGGTAATGTGTTAGGAACGAAAGGATGTCACATCATTTGATGGAAATGAAAATTATCAACCTACAGTGGCCTGAATTCAAAGACACCCCAGAAGTCAAAGTGAATAAATGATGCAGCAGGTTAGTCCATTTTACTGAAATTTCCTTGCAGCAACTCAAAATTGTACTCAGTAGTTTGTTTGGCCCCCACGTGCTTGTATGCATGCCTGACAACGTCGGGACATGCTCCTAATGAGATAATGGATGGTGTCCTCGGGGATCTCCTCCCAGATCTGGACCGGGGCATCACTAGCTCCTGGACAGTCTGAAGTGCAACCTGGCAGCGTTGGATGGACCGAAAGATAATGTCCCAGAGGTGTTCTATTGGATTTAGGTCAGGCAAACATAGTGGCCAGTCAATGGTATCATTTCCTTCATCTTCCAGGAACTGCCTGCATACTCTTGCCACATTTGGCCGGGCATTGTAATGCTCCAGGAAAAACCCAGGACTCACTGCATCAGCATAGGGTCTGACAATGGGTCCAAGGATTATCTCGATACCTAATGTCTAGCCTGTTGAGGTCTTTGCGTCCCTCCATGGATATGCCTCCCCAGACCCACCACCAAACCGGTCATGCTGAATGATGTTACAGGCAGCATTTCATTCTGTTCCTCTTTGCCCAAAGGAGCAGATACCGGTCCTGCTGATGGGTTAAGGACCTTCTACGACCCTGTCCAGATCTCCTAGAGTAAGTGCCTGTCTCCTGGAATCTCCTCCATGCCCTTGAGACTGTGCTGGGAGACACAGCAAACCTTCAGACTCATTACTTTAACATGGCCTTCTCATAACTTCATTTTAATTTAATCCTGATACTCTGTATTTTCAATTAATCATCATAACTATTCATGGTAGCTCTAAAATCCATACTAACCCCTACTCTCTCTTTTGTTTCTTTCCCGGTTTTCTGTGGTGGCGACCTGCGCCACCACCACCTAATCAAAGCACCATGATGTTCCTACATTGACGGATTAAAAGCCAGAAGTCTACATGACCATCATCATCAAGTCCTTCCATGAGAACCCTAAATACAAAGAGGACTGTTTCATTTATGTTAGGTAGAATGCCCACAGGGGGCTGGGTGGTCTCATGGTCTGGAACCCCTGCACATTTTATTTTTTCTCTCCAGCCGTCTGGAGTTTTTCTTTTTTTTTTCTGTTCTCCTTGACCATCGGACCTTACTCTTATTCTATGTTAATTAATGTTGTCTTATTTTAATTCTTACTTTGTCTTTTTTTCTTTTCATCATATAAAGCACTTTGAGCTATATTATTTGTATGAAAATGTGCTATATAAATAAATGTTGTTGTTGTTCTGGCAATGGGACATATTGATGTGCCATCTGGGAGAAGTTGGACCACCTGTGCAACCTGTGTAGGGTCCAGGTATTGCCTCATGCTACCAGTAGTGACACTGACCATAGCCAAATGCAAAACTAGTGAAAAAACAGTCAGAAAAGATGAGGAGGGAAAAATGTCAGTGGCCTCCACCTGTTAAACCATTCCTGTTTTGGGGGTCGTCTCATTGTTGTCCCTCTAGTGCACCTGTTATTAATTTCATTAACACCAAAGCAGCTGAAACTGATTAACAATCCCCTCTGCTACTTAACTGACCAGATCAATATTCCAGAAGTTTAATTGACTTGATGCTATACTCTAATTAATAAGTGTTCATTTAATTTCTTTGAACAGTATATATTTTCTGTTTTTGTTTGAACGTATTATAAATTGCTCACTAAAAGTGTGTGCAGTAGCTAAAAAAGTGTACTTTCAGAACTGTTGGTTTAATTTAAAATTTTAAAAAATAATAATAAAACAAAACTAGCAAGCAATTGCCAAAATCAGTGAAAGTAGTTGGACACTTTATATGCTTGAAAATGGTTGGCTGAGGAGAAGGGTAAACCAGAGAGACATTTCTCGTAATAATCCTCAAGCACATCTCAGATTAAAAATTATCCCTTTTTCAAATGTTAAAAGTGTATTTCTTACTGTTGTATATTACTATCATATACTATGATTTAAATTTGATTATGATGGCTGTACTTTTATAGTACAACTTTAACAAGCAATAGACAACAACATCCATCCATCCATTATCCAACCCGCTATATCCTAACTACAGGGTCACGGGGGTCTGCTGGAGCCAATCCCAGCCAACACAGGGCGCAAGGCAGGAAACAAACCCCAGGCAGGGCGCCAGCCCACCGCAGAGACATGTAAAGCAAATTATAAGACACGTAATGCTACTACTCCTAGTCTGAAGGCTACATGACATATTCAAAGTCAATCATAAACCGTTACCTCATGGTTGGTTGGGCAGTTACAGCTGTAGATATCCAGGGGCATCAGAAAACTTTTGCTATTTAAGTAGAAATGGTCCCAGATAGTTTCATTTGTGAAAGTCTGCCTGCTCAGTCGGTACCTTTGCTTGTTTTTCCAGGTTAAATTTCCAATTTTGTCCTGTAGAGTAAACAGCAAGGTGCTCAGCTTTCAGGTTCAACATTCTGCTGCAAAATAAAATATTTAGAACTCAGGCTGCACAGTGCAGGCACGTTTGAAGTAGTTAGAGGCACTGAAGTAGGATTCAACAGGCTAGTCTCTCCCTCTCAGTCTCTCCTAGGAGATCTGTGTGTGCGTTGGGCTCTTGATGAGCATTTCTCTTTGCCTTTTGACGTAGTTGCCTGTTTTCGAGCAAACTCACTGTAAGCATGAGTTTGGAGCATGGTAATGAAATAAAATTGCCTAAGATGATAAAAGAGTATTATTAAAAAAGTTCAAGTTGTACTAACTTTATCAGCCAAATCCAAATATCAGGCATTTCCTGCCAAGTGGACAACCATGTGACATATATAAAGATGTGCATCTGTGTGGCTTTCAGGGGTCACTTTTCAAGTAGAAAACTGAATACTTAAGAAAAGTTATTTGTACACTCACATGCAAAAAATGTGTACACATTAAAATGTAATTTGAGGAATAATTTTGATTTTGTTGCATACGAGCATCTTTTAAATTTGCCTTTAATAATATCACTGTAGATAAGAAAGAGTTATAATTTAGTTTAATCATATGTAATAGGAAAGTGTTAAATAAATATTATGGAATATGATTGTGATTACCCAATAAATGTCAGACCTCTGATTATTTTACATTTTATGAAAACCAGCTTTTGTATTACAGAGGAAAATATGAGAATAGCTTAATATTTTTATAGGTTATAGAAACATTATTAAATAAACATTGCTGTTGTTTTTAATTATTTGATCAAAACGTATTGATACACATTTTACATGAAATAAACAGTTCAATTATTTATATTTAGTCACACTACACAGACCTCAAACAAAGTCGTTAGCAACATTTATTTTCATTCTTGTCTGTATTAATTTACTTGCAGGAATCAGTCTTAGTACTGTGACAGTGAAGTCAACACTTCTTAGTGATTGTATGACCATGAATGACAGACTCTGCCTGTGTTCCAAATGCAAAATATTTTTGCGAATTATAAATATTAAATATTGCAAATAAGGCAGGGGTGGACAGACTTTTTGACTTAGATGGGCGGTTCCTTGCTTTGCTGAAGGACCCATGTAAAGGATGGAGGGCATTGATGAATGTTCTGACCAGGACAGATGGTGTTCATTCTCCCAGACAAGACTAAAAAATGGAAGGACAGGGGAAGATGGCTTTTCAGGGCTGTATAATTCCCCCATGTGATAGGTGGTGGCATTCCTTGGCAGGACAATCCATATGCTTACCAATGGGCAACCTGGGAATTGTAGTTATGTTGGGCAGCTCTGCAGGGTGCCATGGATGCCACTGTGACAATGCAAGGAGCTGCTATGAGCATGATATCCCTAACTTTAGTGTGCCTCCACCTGACTCAGAAGTGGTTTTTCTGTGCAATGTTCATGTATTCATGGGGCTGACATAAAGGGAGCCACCTCACCTCACTGGGAGAGTCATAGTTGGGAGAGGAGGAAGACCAATCTTGCACTGGGTTTTATTTTTTAAATTAGGAATATCTAGACAATAACAGGCATTCAGCCCAACAAAGTACACCAATCCTATCAACCTAATTCCTCCAAACCCACATCAAAGTCTAGTTTTGAAGGCCTTTAAGGTTCTACTGTCAACCACACTACTTGGTAACTTATTCCATGTGTCTGTTGTTCTCTGTGTGAAGAAAACCATCCTAATGTTTGTGAGAAATTTACCCTGAACAAGATTCCAACTCTGTCCCTGTGTTCTTGATGAACTCATTTTAAAGTAACATTCTCAATACACTGTACTAATTCCCTTCATAATTTTAAACACTTCTCTGCTGTTTTCTGGACTTTTTCTAGCGCTGTTATGCCCTTCTCGTAGCCTGAAGACCAAAACTGCACACAGTAGTCCAGATGAGACCTCACTAGTGCATTATAAAGGTTGAGCATAACCTCCTTGGACTTGTACTCCACACATTGTGCTGTATAACCTAACATTCTGTTTGCCTTCTTAATGGCTTCTGAACACTGTCTGGAAGTTGATAGTGACAAGTCAGCTACAAAATACTTCTCATAAGGTCTACTTTTAATTTTCAGTCCTCCCATTATATATTTAAATGTAACACTTTTAATTCTTACATGTAACCTTTTACATTTACTTGCATTACATTTGTTCTGCCACATATCTGCCCAAACCTGTATGGTGCCCCTCCAGTTCAAATGTAACCAGTCACAGTGGAATAGGTCCCATTTGTTCCCAAACTAGTCCCAATGCCCTCCTATCTTACACCAAAATTTGAGCCTCAGTTTTACTTGGACTGGCATATGGCACATACAGAACTTTGGAGAATTCTGCTTTGTCAGTTCTGCTCCTCAGCCTGGTACCTGACTCTTTAAATTTGGATTAAAGAAGTGCCAGCCTGCCCTTATGTATGTCATTTGTTCCAACATGGACAATGACAACTGGATCTACCCAGCTCTGGCGAAGAGCCTATTCTATCTTTCTAAGAAGGCCTCCCACCTGTGCACCAAGAAGGCAACAAACTGTTTGAGATTCAATGTCTCTGGAATAAACTTCCATTTTAAGTTCCCTAATGACTGAGCCCTCTCTATCACAACCCCTTACTTTCTGCAGGATGGTTTTGAGATGGCTCATGTTTTAAGAGTCATTGTTCAGCTCTGCAAGGATCTGAAAACAGTTTGACAATTCCAGTTCTGGGGTTGATGCCCCCAGACAGTGTGCACCTTTCGCCTTGTGTCTATGTCTAACTTTAACCCACCTATCTCTATATGTCTGGTCTGGAGTCTTCTCCGGCGCCCTCTTAGGGGTGCACACCATCTTCATAAAGGACATCTGGGCCAAGTCCGCCAATTCTCTACTACAATGCAGGCCAGCCAACTCCTCCTCCAGTTCAGCATCCGTGAATTCGAGGTGCTGGATCAGCTGGAATCTCTTGCAGATGTAGCCAACAAGGAGGACTGACTTCTCTAAGCCATCCTTCAAAAACTCTAACATCCAACAGGACTTACGCTGCATTAGGCTCATTTTTTTTAAATATGGCCTTGAATTACTAAACTGCTCAGCTCTTTCCATTAAATTTAAATGATTTAAATTATTAAAATGAATATAGGATTAAAGGGCTACATCACTTATTTAACACGTTCTTGCTCCTTAAGCTCCTGTAATACTCTCCTCCTTGACAACCTGCTGTGTGATTTTCTTTGAAGTTATTAAACTTTACTGTATCCCCTGACTGTTTTCCTAACTTTGTGCCCTATTGATCACTTCCTTACTGTGAAGCTCTCCGCTACGCCGTTTGTGCTCCTTCTTATTAATGAAACCCTTATGCTGTCGCCATCTTAATTGAGCTAACTTTCCTGATCTTTCAGAACTGTTCTATCAAGTGAAATGTCTTACGCACTACTTCCTTGTTAGTAAGGAAATTTGATTACTGAATATCCTCCACTAGTTATTTATTTATTCACTTATCTGTAATTAACACCTTTTGTATCCAATCAGTGCTCACACTAGACCCTTGTCCGTGCACCACTGAGTCCCACTCTTTACCAATTTTAAGCCAGCCGTCTACCTGTGCTTAAAATAAATGCCTTCTTCCAAAGGAATGAACGTGTATGGCCTCACTTTCTACTAGCACTAACACTTTACTGCACAAGTACTATATAGTATTCTCTCCGATTATTCTTTATATGCCTTACCTTTTTTCCACTACAGAATTGCTATTACTATTAAGTATTGAAAGCTGTGATGCTGGTTATTTACTTACAGACTTGCTGGTTTCTGCATCTACTTTCTGTGCGTTCTGTCCCACTTCACCTCATATCACCTCACTGATGCTACTGTTTTGAATTCAAGTAACTTTTCCAAATGCTTCTCCAAACATTCAGTTAGTTTTGCTTCTGTGTGGGTGAAAGAAAAAGCAAAACAAAATCATCTGAAGGGAAAAAAGCTTTAAAAATTCCCACAAGGCTCTTTAGCAGCAACCAAAAAACTTTTTTTTATGAGCAAAATTTGATTTTTTTTTTTTGAGGAAAGAAAAAATAGGAAAAGATTAGTAGATTGTGTGTGTGTGTGCTACTTTGAAGAAGTCTGTAAAAGTGCTGCCTTCAAAATAAAAAGATTATTTGAACCTGGGACTTGTGTTTGTGTAGTTGTGTCAAGGGTTTGGAGTTCCCAGATGACCCCTAGCAGCAACGGTATTTTCATGGAATGTCTTAAATAAAATGAAAACTGAAAAATATACTGTATGTGTAAAGAGATGCTACTCTGCTGTGCCCTTGAGCAAGGCCCTTAACCTTCAATTGCTCCTGGGGTGCTGTACAATGGCTGACCCTGCACTCTGACCCCAAGGGGTATGCGAAAAACCAAATAATTTCCTTCGGGATTAATAAAGTATAATAAAAAAATAATAATAATGTCACATTCCATTTTTCATTTCACTTTCTAAATAAAAATACTAGAAAGACTGGGCAAAGCTGTATGTGAATATGTAGCAAAGAAAGTGCTTGTTAAGAAAAAAAAATGCACTTTTCCCTATCCCTGATGATATTGCTATAAGTCATCAAGTGTTTTGGATTTGATTCTTAGCAGGTCAACCCTAAACTGTCTTCGGTCCCTTCCTGCAATAATGACAGATTAAATAAGGTGATTAAATCGATTTGAAGAAATGACACAGCACAACAGATAAAGCGGAGAACAAATGTAATAAATCAATTATATACAAATCACAAAAAAATAAATGGCAACCATCGGATCAATAACCACCCCAACACATACATTTGACATTTTACATCATTAGCAGATAAACATGTGAGCAATGTTCAAATGGCACAGTATTGCTTTCTTGTTTCTTGTTGGAGACATCTGAACTATAAAGAAAGAAGACAGACACTCTTCTAAAATGTCTGCTGTGATCCTGATAAGCTTGATCAGCATTGCAATTCTGTGGTTATTCAGCTTCCATTATTATACATATTTTGTATTTGTCACATTGATCATGTAGTAATATTTTGGTTTTATTTTTTATGGTATATATGAATTTACCAAAAGACATTGTGTTCTAAAGTTATGTGTTCTCTCTAAAAATTTAGAAATATTTTTGATTTTTTTTATTTGAAATACTTTGTTAATCATCACAGGGAAACTGCCTTTTTGCTTGTCCTCTGGGGATCAGAGTTTTGGGTCAGCCATTATACAGCACCAAAAAATTTCAGGTTAAGGGTCTTGCACAATGGCCCAACAGGGTAGTATTCCTTTCAGCAGTAAAAGGATTTGAACCAGCAAACTTCCAAATACCTGTGCAGATCCTTAGATAACATATTAATGCCCTTTACTCAGCCACCTCGGTATCTGAATAATTACTCACTCATCAATCCATCCTCCATCTCAGCACAATTAGGTCAATGTGGGAACCAATCCTCAATGGGGTTTTTAGGGTTATTGCATTGCACCTTAATATATATATCCACCTTCATTTACACCAGGATAATTTACAGCCACCATTTACCACAACCTGCACATTTTTTGATTTGGCTGAAAAATCAGAGTACCCATTGAGTAGGTAGAATAAACTCTACTCAAGCAGTTAAGGGCTTCGTGGATGACTCTGATCCACGCCCAAGTCTTTGCTACTAACTCTTTGTTTAATTTTCCCTTAACCAGCTTGCTCTCTGGTTTACTAAGTTTATACAAGTAACTAAATATTTTGGCTTCAGGATTACATCTCTGTACTGAACAGTGCTGACAGTTTTTTGTCTTCACATTCTGTATATATATTGTAGAACTGTTACCTGTTTACATAGACTGGATCCACCTTTATTTCATACAGCATGTGACTCACACATACCTATCTGAAAGCACAGTTGAAAGCAATTCCTGCAACACCACAAAAGGAAACAGTGTACGGCAAGTACAGCACATCCTAAAAGATGTAGACATACTGTAAAGTCTGCTAAGAACAGTATATGCAGGTGTAAACAAAAATAAGGGTTTGTTTTTGGGGCTCCAACAGGGAAATCTCCATTTAATGCATGTTCATGCAAAAGGATGGTATAAAGTAGTATTGTGAAGAGAGTAATTAGTGGAGCATTTACATAATCCATGCCTCTCTCTTCAAATGATGCATCCTGCTAGGCAGGTGTCTCTTTTATCCCAGCTGGTCAGAAGGACAGAGCTTGAGTAGGATGTGACATCAAGTGTTTTCTGTCCATTATTCCTTCAAAGGAAACTAAGTTATTAAAAAGGTGTACCAAGAAAATAGTCCTTGTAAGAGACTCATTATTCCTTTGTGTGCGACACAGAGACAAATGGCGGTACAATTTAAATAAATGCAGAGTTCATGATACAGTAACATAAATATCTGCATCTCACTTATGTAAGTAAAGTTTGAAGGCATGGATTATGACAAGAACTTCTATAGCAGGGGTCACCAACCTTTTTGAAACTGAGAGCTACTTCAGGGGTACTGAGTAATATGAAGGGCTAGTGGTTTGATATAAACTTCCTAAATAACATAAAGTTGCACGGTTCATCTTTAATGATATTATTAATATACTGGAAATTTTCCTTAGCATTTCTGCCATGTTTTTATTTATTTTTAGGGGGTAAAAACTGTGTTTTATTCCCCATCATAGCTACGCCCGTTTGCTTGTTTCACCGAAGAGTGAGATGGAGGTTTGTCTTGTGTACGATATTGAACTTTGACCGCAGACTAACCCCCAATCTCCATCAATGCAAGTGTTATTGATTCAAAAAGAACAACAACACAATTAAATGCAGTTTTTAGATGGAGCTACATGGTGTCTAGTGCTATTTTTAGAACATACCCTGAGGGCAATTCACGTGGTCCCTGCGGGCAACCAGGTGCCCACAGGCACCGTGTTGACTACCTCTGTTTTTAGTCTCTCCAATGGCTAATTTATGCAAATCGTTGTAATAATTAGTTACCTGGAGAGACAAACTGTAGACATTTGTTATTCAGTTACACTGTTCTGGTTTGTTTCATATTTTTTGATGATTAGTGTATTGAACGTCCTTGAAACTAGGCCACTCTTAATTTAGTTCTATAATACAGGTACAAAACATTTTTGTAGGATTGTTATTCATTTCTTCCTGAAAGTTATCTGTTTTCTTTGGAGTTTATTCACTGTACCAGAAATACGCAACCAAAAAAAATGTATGAATTCTAAAACTAGCAGAGCTGTCTTAAGTTTTAGTTGCAAACTTTAGTCCAGAGAAATATATCTCCGGGAAACAGCCATTTTGGGATTTTTTTTTTCCTCAATTGAGCATAAAGGTTGCTTATCATTGTCATGATGGAGAAAGCCATGCAAACTGAGAATTTGCCTTTGGTGCTGTAATTTGCACTTTGTAAATTATGCATGTATTGACAAGGAACAAAATTGTTAAATGGTCAGTAAGTAATGGCATAAAAAAAGAACATCTTCAGCACAAGTGCGTGACATGGCCCTCTTGATTATTATATTGTCTGACAAATGAAGCAATAGTAATTAAATAATTGTAGTATCTGTTTCTTGTTATAGCTTTTTCTTATCAATTATATTACACACCGAAAAGCAGTAAATTCAGCCAATTTCCAAAGCATTCTGACTTTATTGAGGGCAATTCCTGACTCTTTCATTTGCATGAATTGATGACGTGATGATAGATACACAAATTAGATCTAAGTAGTAAAACATTTTGTTTTACAGCTATTACAGTTACAGCTATTACACGCAATAATGATAATTACACTTTTTATTATCAGCAGTTCAGTGGTGGTTTACCGGTTGCTGAAAGTGTACATTAGTCCTTTCAGCAAAGAAATTAAGGATTCCCTTTGTCTTTTAGTTAAAATGTCTTTGAAGGTGTTTTCTTGTATTAAATAGAAATGATCAGATTTAACTTGCTCTAGAAATATTAGAAGTAGAAGTATGCAGGGTGCTCAACAGACGACAAAAGAATAATGAAACATTCTAGGGTCTAAAATTGATGGTGGCAAACGTGAACATGAATAGTCAATAATTCTGGCAACATCAGTAGTGATTTGGGTGTGAAAGAAGTAGTGAATAAATATAATAATTTATCAATGAAAACCTTTTTTATTCTCTCCTCTCTCTTTCTCTAGCTTAAATAGTCTGCGCCCAATAAATCAAACTGCTGTTTTAGCTGCAGAAAGACTTTTAAAAATTCTGACCAGCAACGCTTCTGTCTACTAATTCCCAGGAGCTGCAATTCCAGCTGACAGTTATACAGCAGTCCCTCTAGAGTCTCAAGGGTTTGTCACTGGGTTTTCTTCCCGGTGGGCAATGACTGCTAAAACCCACTGTGGGAGAGCTCTTTAAGGATACATTTGGTATTTTTTAAGTCAAAGGTATTTCTTTACAAACATGATATACAGTATATGCATTTGCCACACTAAATTGTGTTCTCATGTTAAGCGTTTTCTATAAATTTAAGTCTTGCCATTTTACAATGCAACCTTATGGGGCATAAGGTGTTACCTTAAAGCAAAGACCTAAAAACTTACAGATGAAGCAGAAAAAGTTTTGATATGATAAAACATGGCTTTCCATGTTTCCAACACACATTTGAGAAAACAAAAGGCATCTGGAAATAATCATTTTATTGCATATTCCTGGTACTATTTTTCTCGAGCTAAGGATATGTTTCCTAATTGTTTGTGTGAATTCTTACATAGATATGGAAGAGAATCAAAATAAACCAACCATATGGCATAAACTATTTACTGTGATTTGGTCTTTTGAGAGGAAACCACGCCCCACGGGGTGAAAAGTTATCACAGAAGGTGACGGGTGCTGAACTAGCATGTACAGTTTGTCTTCTTTAAAATGGCCGAATCTCATATTTTTTTTTTTTTTTTTTGCTCAAAAATGACATGTATAAGATATTTTATGATGTGAGTGTAATTTCAAGACACAGAACAATACTCAACAACTGTTTTAGCTTGAAAAATGGATGCATTTTGTAAGGTTTTAGGCTTTTGTTTTCTGAGTCTCCCATGCTGCATAAAGCTCCAAAATTAAAAGGCAGGACTGGCAAGTATTTTTTAAAATTTAAAGAAAACATGACTTTAGAACACAATTCACGTGGCAAATGCATATATACCATGTTTGTGAAGAAATACCTTTGACTTCAAAAATATCAAGCTTCTCTTTGAAATACTTGCCCAAACACACTCCACAAGGGCAGGGGAACAACAGGCTGAAAGAATTACTGTATATACTCGCGGATAAGTTCTCCCGTGGAAAAGTCAGGACTTGATTTTACCATATAATTTCTGGTATTTTATAATGACAGTTGTATAAGTCAAATGCGGAAAACTCACGCTATTGGTCCAAGCGATTATTATATGCTAACGCCCACCTGAGAGAGTAATCACGGAACACACTGCCTTTTATTTCTATGTATTCTGCCTACGTGACACACGGTAATACCCAAACTATTCAAAAACAATGTTTGCACTGATTTGTGTTTTTTGTATCTCACACCCTCACACACCTTTATCGTAAGAGCATCCTTTATCTACGATGGATGGTTCGATCAGAAGAAAATATGAAACTGGTTTTAAATTAAACGTCATTGAAGTAGCAAAAGAAATTGGTAACTGCGTTGCTGCAACAAAATTCGATGTGTCTGAGAAACTGATGTGAGGTTGGAGGAGGCAAGAAGATGTAAAAAAAAAATGTAAGTGTTACATTTTTGAATGGGCGTATAAGTCAGGGTCTGATTTTATGACTGATTTTTTGGGTTTCAAGATGTGACTTATACATGAGTATATATGGTACATCTTTTGACTGACCTGGGAGCATCTAAGAGATCTTCTACCTGAAGAAAACCCGATCTGTCCTTCTCGGCATGTTGCCACTGTGATCACACCAGGAAGGGTGGAGTGAAACTGCAGTGAAAGGAGTACAGTGTCAGTATGCACTACTGCTGCCGCCTCCTCCTCCTGCTACTTTTCGGCACTGTTCCATGCTAAACATCTGTTGTGTGTACTGCAAATGTAAAAATGAGCACTTTCATGTTTAAGCTTTGTTTCTGTGCAGATAAAACAGCAAAAAACCTATTCTAAAGTGAAAATAATTTGGAAAGATTTTTGCATTGCATTTTAGTAACAGGGTGGCACAGTGGCACAGTGGGAGCGCTGCTGCCTCGCAGTAAGGAGACCTGGGTTCGCTTCCCACCTCCTCCCTGCGTGGAGTTTGCATGTTCTCCCCATGTCTGCGTGGGTTTCCTCCCACAGTCCAAAGACATGCAGGTTAGGTGCATTGATGATCCTAAATTGTCCCTAGTGTGTGTGTGTGTGCCCTGCCTGGGATTTGTTCCTGCCTTGCACCCTGTGCTGGCTGGGATTGGCTTCAGCAGACCCCCGTGACCCTGTGTTAGGATATAGCGGGTTGGGAAATGACTGACCTTAGTGACAACATAACATCATTGCACTGGAAATGACATGTCACATGTTAGTCCAGCCTGGCTTGTTTGCTTTTTTTCATTTAATCTTCTTGTCTTCATTGATTGTCAGTCTATTTCCATGGCTATTACTCGTGACCACTAAGCAATTTTAAACATCAATGGTGCATACAGTAGTGGGAGCTGATGGCGTCTGACACACGCTGCAGGTGTTTATCTGTAATTGGGCTGAGTTTTTGGGCAAAGAGTAAGACTGACATGATTATTCTTATTATGGTGGTGTTTACTTTATAGTAATAATGATTTTTCTGCACCTTACTAAAGAAATTACAACATGCAAGCTCTCGAGGCAATTCAGGCCCCTTCTTCAGGCAAAAACGTTATTCGAAGGGGCCTGAGTTGCCTCGAAAGCTTGCATATTGTAATATTTTTAGTTAGCCAATAAATGTGTCATTTTGCTTGACTTCACACTTAAATTTCCCTAAACTTTAACTCCCTTGTTTATTTCATCTAAGGGTTTTGTTATGTTTTTCTATAACATGACAAATCCCAAAGAAACTGTGATGGACGCCAGGCATGGGCTGTTTTCCTGGCTGGGATGGGTCGAGGATCCTTAACTAGCTGGGAGGCCAGCCCATCGGATGAACAAGAATAAAATGTGAAAAAATGCCCTACTTTGGCCAATAGGCTGGCAGAAGATGCTCATGTGAAAGTGGGTACACTGGCCATCACAATGGAGAGACAGGGTAGAGATAATCCACTATTTGTTCACCCGATATGCTAGATAGAAGCATGCCTGGTCAGTACCCATTCAGACTCCTGCATGGTATGCTGGGATTTTTAGTGCTAAGAAGCATCCCAGGTGGTTTCCATGGGTGCCATCAGGTGGCGCTGTGGGGATTCATGATCTCTAGTTTTGGGGATTTCCGCTTGGCCTGGAAGTGCTCCTAGGTCTGGTATAAAAGTAGCTGCTCTGCCTTACCCACGGAAGTTAGAGTTGGGTCGAAGAAGAAAAAAGCTTGTCTGGGAGGAGTGGCGAAAGAAAGAGAGAGAGAGAGAGGAAGAGAACAAAGAGAAAGGTATTAAGATTGTGTATTTATTACAATGAAGCCTTTGTTAACACAAAAAACGGTAATAAATTTGACATTTAAACCCAGTGTCCAGTTTTCCATGCAATTGTATGTGTGGTTTGGGGTGCTGCAACATCACCTAGACTAACACCCAAGGGAGGTGAATATAAAGTGCTAATCAAAACCCTGATACCCCAAACATGTGAATCCAGGCAGAGGTTCAGCCACTTGTCCACCTCAAAAGTATGAATAAGGCACTCTAAACTTTCTTTTCTTTATTTCTCTCTCTTTTTAAATCCTAGCCCCTTATTCTTACCAGTTATTTTTTTCTATCAAATTCAGAACTCAGTATACCACCGCACAAGCCCACTCCCAGAATGAGCCTTAGTCAAGCCCAAACCCCTAAATCACTTTCAGGGTCATAGCTGTTACTTCTTGGCTAAAAAGGACACTAAGCCAGAACTCTCCTCAGTGGTGTCCTGTTTCAATTCCAGGTCATCATGCATAAAAAGGTCTACCTGTCTATGCTTTCCCAGTATGTCATAACTTATTTCTTTTTGTTGTTGTCTTTTCCTACAGCTGAGTTACCTAAAGAACTCCTTTATTCCATTTTCACCTTGGCAGCCAGGCTTTTTACATATTTATACAAATGCTAACATTTTAGTACTGCATTCCTTGGGATGACACTCTGGAACAGACTTCAGCACCACAATTCAGAATTAGAACATCTGATGCCGCAACAGCTTGTCTTTTTCTTTCTGTGGAACTAGAAATTTCACAGTGCCCTGCGACAGAAGATCGGCTGATGATACATATATTTCCATTTTACTCACAATTTTAAAAGAAACAGAATTCAGAAATTGGTACACTGTCTGAAGAGATCTAGAAATTAGCTCTGTCCATCTGCATTTTAGATTCAAATGTCTGGCTCCTTTACAAAACCAAATGAGAGTTTACAAGAGGAGCCACTCTTAAGTGAGCAAGAATCACCCCCTAGAGTTTAGTTAGGATACTTTTCCATTCTGACTAAAGCCTTTTTTGCCTGACATTTTTGGTATTGGTGTTTGATTCTAGCAATCTTCTGGTTTTGACTTTCTGCATTCTAGGTAACAATCCATCTCCTGATCCCTTTGTGACGGTTAAGTTTTTGTGGGTTTGAAAAAGCAGGTGGGCTTTACCTTTGTCAAGACCCAGTTGAACAACTAGCTCTTCTTTCTGGCATTTATTTATTTTGTCTGCCTGTTTTCCTCCATGACAGTACTTTTAGGCTAGAACAGCTTATAAAATAATAAACAGAAGTCAGGCTATTGGAGATTTTGAGGATACTCCAAGATTGGTTGTCTTGGTTTGTTTGATTTTTGTTTTGTTTCATTTCAAATTTAATTTATTTTTATGTAGCACACTACCATTTATAAGCCTGAGCTGTTCACCCATTAACCAAAATGCTATACTTAAGTAAGACTCAAAGTAACCAGCAGTACAAGAATATCATCCAGTTTATAAACAGATGTATGCAAATACTGCATATACAGATATTTATACTTTTTAAATAATTTAACTACCTAATACAAACAAACAGAATTAATCACATGGCAAAGGAATTGAGTAAAACAATGTTCTGGTGCATGCAGACTCCATTCTCTTTGGTCAATTCTCTTCTAGCACCTCTCTAACTAATCTAAGAATGTACCATGACACGGGCAATTGGTTTTACTGCATTTTGTCTTTAAATGTGAATTTCAGATAAATAAATAAAGAATGAATGGCTCATACAGTTCAGGCAAAATATTCTGTCAATCAGCAGTAATGGCATTACAAATCATGTGAATTTGCCATCAATCCACAAACTGGTATGTAGGAATTCACTGATTTATGAAAAATAACTTTAACAGGTGGCAAAGTAAAATAACCACAAGAAAGAAGATGTATAAAAAAATCTACTCAACTAGAAAGTAAGTGAAATGGGAAAAGGAACTGAACTGAAAAATAAAACGAATGCAATAAAAGAAATGAACTGGAGACTATTTGAATTAGGACAGTTAATTGAAGCCAAAGGTTACTGTCTTGCAAAGTAAACAAAACCAAGAAGTAACAAACATTTGTGTGAAGAAGGGGCTTGAGTTGCCTCGAAAGCTTGTATATTGTACTTTGTTCATTTAGCTGATGAAAGATGCCATTTTGCTTCACTTCTCATTGCATCCATAATGGCTAACACGGTATACCACCCTGCTAAAAACAAGAGTAAGGAAATTCATTAGGGGATGTGATCTTACCCAAAAAATAATCAAGCTGTGATTCCAGAGGAAAATCGGAGTGTAACTGGCATACGTTGTGTAGCATGTGCAAAATCTGAAACTGAAAGTGTGGCTATGGTATTAGCACTCCACTTGTCAGTGTTTAATTAAGCCTATGCTATTTCTTTTTCTCCTATGTGGTTTTTAGCCAGTTAACCACTTTACTAACTCTGTTGTTTCTTCCTTCAAACTGATATTAAAGATGTAATCTATACAATTGTTTTTTAAGTAAACAATATATGGTATGTAAGAGAAAACACAAATGGAGTTGTTTCATGCTGGTTATACCAACAGGCAGGTAAAATCAACCTTCAATGTTCAATTCTTTTTTTTTCCCACATTCCAAACGTGTAGATTAGGTGAATTAGTGATGACAAATTGGCCCTAGTGTGTATGTGTGTGTGTGTTCACCCAGCGACAGATTGGCACCCTGTCCAGGGATTGTTCCCACCTTATGCCCATTTCTTACTGTTGTAGGCTTCAGCTTCCCTGTGACCCTGCTCAGGATAAGAGAGTTTGAAAATAGAATGCTAGATGGATGCTCAGTTCTTTAGAACATGTAGAATTTTGGCAGAAAAACTGGATTCATGGATGGTAAAGAAGAGCAAATTTGTCATGAACCAAAAACAGTGTGCCATAATGGGACACATTAACACCATTAATAAAATAACAGTGGGAGGTCGAGCTTTTAGATACAGGGCCCTGAATCTGTGGAATGGTCTGCCTGCTAATATAAGAGGCACCACTGTAGTCTCAGCTTTTAAATCCCAGCTGAAGAAGCACTACGTCAGTTTAGCATACCTTGATTATAGCTGCTGATTAGCTGTGCATACTGCATCTCTGTTGTTAATTATTAGTATTAATATATAAGTAATACTGTATTTATAAATGGTAGCTATTCTGTTTCTCTTCTCAGTCTTCTCATGTGGCACTTGGTGCCACTGCTCTACTGCCAATTTGTTTATGGAAAAGTCATCTCATATAAAGGAGCATTGGAATCATGAGGTAGGAGGGTCTGCTCATCAGATTGACACAGCTGTAAAATAGCCAGTAGGGGGATGCAGCTAGTTGGCCAAGGTCTCCAGGACTCTGACTGTGTCTGGCTTGTTTCTGACTCCATTTCTACAATCTGGCAGTGGTTCTACAATTAGCTGATGGACAGATATTATTTTCCATTTATGTTAATTTGACAGTTTTATATTTAGTGAGTTATATAAGCTATTCTTCCAGTTTGTCTTAAGAGGTGTTATGGCACACTACACCTTCTCTAGTTGAGGAGCCCTGTGCATGTACAAAGTAGTTTGTACTGTCGTATTGCATTTCTCAGGAGACAATGATAGACTGGCTATCTAGCTCAGTGAAAAGGATTACTTGTGTTGTGTTTTGTGTATAGTATATACCCCATTGTTTGACATCCATTGCATAACCATCCTACCTAGAAAGAGGTCTCTCTCTGAATTGCCTTTCCCAAGATTTCTTCCATTTAGTTTTTCCTGCAAGTGTTTTTTGGGAGTTTTCTTAGTGAACACTGGGGGGGGGGGTTGTCAAAAGCAGGGCATGTATAAAGCACATGGAGGTCATTCCTTGTGTGACTTTAGGCTATACAAAAAATAAATTGCTATTGTAGTTAGTTTTGAACCTCAGATACAAATATGGATTTGTATGTTCTCCCTGTATTTATTGAAATTTTTTTTTCTTTTTTCCCCACAATCCAAAAACATATTTCCAACACAGTTGGTAGCTCTACATTTTACATATCCTTAATATGAGAGCATATTCACATCAATATTACCTTGATTTGGATTTAAGGGAACTAAATTTCATTGCAGGGTATTAATGGGGGGCTACAATTCTGCCTTGCACTCACAATAATCTTGCGGTGCACAAATTTAAAATCAAACCAAAAAGCTACCATAAAAATATACTCATGTTTCCTCCCTGTTGTTATAGTTCAGGCAGGATAAGGGTTGGTCTTCAAATTCATGTTTTATGTCTGTTTCATTTATTCTTGATTATTTTGTATACATTACTGTTACTTTTGTAGATTATGTACATTGTTTGTTTTTGATTTTTTCTATTTATGTAAGCTGTCTGTGTCATGTTCTACAGTGCATCCGAAAAGTATTCACAGCGCATCACTTTTTCCACATTTTGTTATGTTACAGCCTTATTCCAACATGGATTAAATTCATTTTTTTCCTCAGAATTCTACACACAACACCCCATAATGACAACATGAAAAAAGTTTACTTGAAGTTTTTGCAAATTTATTAAAAATAAAAAAACTGAGAACTCACATGTACATAAGTATTCACAGCCTTTGCTCAATACTTTGTCGATGCACCTTTGGCAGCAATTACAGCCTCAAGTCTCTTTGAATATGATGCCACAAGCTTGGCACACCTATCCTTGGCCAGTTTCGCCCATTCCTCTTTGCAGCACCTCTCAAGCTCCATCAGGTTGGAAGGGAAGCGTCGGTGCACAGCCATTTTAAGATCTCTCCAGAGATGTTCAATCGGATTCAAGTCTGGGCTCTGGCTGGGCCACTCAAGGACATTCACAGAGTTGTCCTAAAGCCACTCCTTTGATATCTTGGCTGTGTGCTTAGGGTTGTTGTCCTGCTGAAAGATGAACTGTCGCCCCAGTCTGAGGTCAAGAGCGCTCTGGAGCAGGTTTTCACCCAGGATGTCTCTGTACATTGCTGCAGTCATCTTTCCCTTTATCCTAACTAGTTGCCCAGTTCCTGCCGCTGAAAAACATCCCCACAGCATGATGCTGCCACCACCATGCTTCACTGTAGGGATGGTATTGGCCTGGTGATGAGCGGTGCCTGGTTTCCTCCAAACGTGATGCCTGGCATTCACACCAAAGAGTTCAATCTTTGTCTCATCAGACCAGAGAATTTTGTTTCTCATGGTCTGAGAGTCATTCAGGTGCCTTTTGGCAAACTCCAGGCGGGCTGCCATGTGCCTTTCACTAAGGAGTGGCTTCCTTCTGGCCACTCTACCATACAGGCCTGATTGGTGGATTGCTGCAGAGATGGTTGTCCTTCTGGAAGTTTCTTCTCTCTCCACAGAGGACCCCTGGAGCTCTGACAGAGTGACCATCGGGTTCTTGGTCACCTCCCTGACTAAGGCCCTTCTCCCCCGATCGCTTAGTTTAGATGGCCGGCCAGCTCTAGGAAGAGTCCTGGTGGTTTCGAACTTCTTCCACTTACGAATGATGGAGGCCACTGTGCTCATTGGGACCTTCAAAGCAGCAGACATTTTTCTGTAACCTTCCCCAGATTTGTGCCTCGAGACAATCCTGTCTCGGAGGTCAACAGACAATTCCTTTGACTTCATGCTTGGTTTGTGCTCTGACATGAACTGTCAACTGTGGGACCTTATATAGACAGGTGTGTGCCTTTCCAAATCATGTCCAATCAACTGAATTTACCACAGGTGGACTCCAATTAAGCTGCAGAAACATCTCAAGGATGATCAGGGGAAACAGGATACACCTGAGTTCAATTTTGAGCTTGAGGATTTTGAGGATACACCTGAGTTCAAGCTTGGCTGTGAATACTTATGTGCATGTGCTTTGTCGGTTTTTTTATTTTTAATAAATTTTCAAAAATCTCAAGTAAACTTTTTTCACATTGTCATTATGGGGTGTTGTGTGTAGAATTCTGAGGAAAAAAATTAATTTAATCCATTTTGGAATAAGGCTGTAACATAACAAAATGTGGAAAAAGTGATGCGCTGTGAATACTTTCCGGATGCACTGTATGTGCTTTATTGCCTGGCTACCTGCCACTCACCACCATGAATTACTCTCCACCCTATAAATTCAGAGGGTCCTGAACAATCCTTGGTGGCTTATTGTGAATGCACTCTGGTGTTGGTGTGCTTTTGTGTTTTTTGCTGTGCTTAGTACTTTTGTGAATTTCTCTATTTTTAATCTTCTGCCTTATTGTTTTGGCAGCTCCTTTTTGTCTTCTCTGCTCCACAGAATGTCTTTTGTGGAACAGAGCATTTTGAGAAAATAAATCTTTTTGTTCTGGGCTTGTGATTATATCTAGCTGTTGTTTGGCAGTATAGCCCCTCTAGTGTGCATTTTTGGAATTGCTTGGGACTTGCGTGATTCAAGACTCTCAGTTCATAACTCCTTTTTCCCATATACATAGTAATATTCTGATAAACGAAATAATGGGCTGTTCAAACCAAGCAAATTATAATCCTTAATTAAAAGAAAACAATCTACAAAAAGTGTGAGTTATTTGCCTATGACTGAACTGGGCCTAGAGAGATGGTACAGCCCTTTTCCTTATACTAATTCCTTCAGCCCAATCAGCACCAAACATTGTTTTAATATTACTGCAAAGTGGATAATACTCATCTCCGAGTTTTTCACCATCTCATATGTAAATTTCCTCAAGGATCTCTTCATTCTTAGTTGACATGTCTTCATGGATAACTGAACACTAAAACCAGTCTAAATTCTTCACATACCAATCAAACCTTCTTTTCAGTGTGGCTGCTCAAATGCTTTGTGCATAATTAGAGTGTACAATATTACTATAATCAACCTCACAGTCACTTTCATAGGAGTGTTTTCAGTTGTACATTGCCAATTTCCAGGGAAGGATATTGAGGTGACACCACAAACTTACAGTTTATTGTCCTCATCAGCATATCATAATATCCCAACTCAGAAGAATACCCTTGTGTTCTTATTCTGGAGTTTGTTGCCATTTTGTTTTGGTCAGTTTTCTGGCTAGGAGCTCATCTTGCTCCATGAGATAAACAATATGGCAGAAGATTTTCTTCAACTTAAATACAAAAAATAAAAACCAAACTGCTTAAAACCTCAGAATTATAATACTACCTCTGTCCTACCAGTAACTTCACTCCTGCTGGTTTCCACAGTTTTTAGGCTCAAAGGAATAATATGTCAGCAGTACAGACAGGAGAAAGTGATGGAGGTACACAAGTGTGACCTTAGTCATGGTCTTAAAATATTTTTTCCACACTGCTAAATGGTAATAGAGAATATCCATCTTGGATTCTCAACATTTTTCATGAATTTTGTGTTATCATTACACTTAATTTCACTTTCTCATTGATCCACGTAGGCAGATGTTTTCCTGAAAGATGTTGAGAGAGAGACCTCAGAGGATCTCCAGATCTCCAACTTCTTGTCAAATTGCCTTCCAACCCACCGATCTCAAGGCTGTAAAATTGATGAGCTGTAGCTAAGAGCATCACTTTATACTTCATGCTGGAGTTAAGTTCTTGTATA
The DNA here is from genome assembly GCA_026402145.1 of Polypterus bichir lapradei. Taxonomy (NCBI): domain Eukaryota; kingdom Metazoa; phylum Chordata; class Cladistia; order Polypteriformes; family Polypteridae; genus Polypterus; species Polypterus bichir. The sequence continues at coordinate 26,707,777 of JANRMT010062791.1, forward strand.
ATCCAAGAACTATTGTCAAATTCAGAAGGAGTAATATAAAGCTCAAGGCCTGCCATATTAACAGACCCAGTTGTGGCACTTGGCTTCTCTTACCATTTGTTTCTAATTTTCTTTTTAAGGAAACAGGACAACTGGAAAACAAAGCATATGATATAATTTTACCTATACTTTCAAAAAGATACTGTTGTGGTGTACAAAATGTGTAAATCTTGTTGTATATTTTCATTATATTTTTCTCAAGACAAAACAACAGATGAACTTAAATACTTGCATGGACAGTTAACATCAAAGGCAATCTGTTTTCCTGAATTGTACCAATATTAGTACCATCTGTTTAAATTGAGCAGGAATTCAGGAGACGCCTCAAGCTGTATTAATGATTTTATCACCTGTGAAGGGAAGGGCATCAGGCTTAAATTGGTTTTCAGCTTGGGAAAGGATGACATGCTATGGTTCAAGCTGTATCCGATTACTTTACAACCTGCTAACAAGGAGACGCTGTGGAACTAGAAATTATTAAACCAGTTTACAGCTTGAGACAGGAGATTGAGAAAACATCAAAAACTATATTGCTTGCGAAAACGGATGTACCTCAAATGATGAAAGAGTTTGAGTAAATTCATTCATCATATTGACAGCCTGCCAATCGGAGTATGTAATAATCACATGTTGGCAAAACCCCCATGGAAATAATAAATATGCCTCATCTGAAATGCGACAGAAGAAAAGAACAGAACAATGTCAGAGGAGGGTGAGAGTGACATCAGAAGAGGGCGCCAGCAACATGCAGCCATTTTAATCTGATTGTCGGCAATGCATCTCATGAAAAAATATGAGGGCTAGATTAATACCACCCTGGGGAATTCATCCTTGACACATTTGCTTTTTTGTAAGCTTTTTCGTATGTTGTTCGTGTCGATAATAAGTAAGTCTCTTGAAGAGCCAGAAGAGTGACAGGCTGTGTTATTCCTAAGGCACTTGTGTGGTTTAAAGTGCTAGAGATTAACCAGCTGTGTGTGTGTGTGTCATTCATAGGGCACTGTTGAGTTTCTGTGTGTATGCATATATCTATGTATTCGTGTGTTAATCTTAAGGTGCGACAGTGGACCAACCCAGTAATGAACCTGATGAGTACACTTACCCCTTGGTAAAGGGTAAGTAGAGGGAAATATCATGATAATACAGATATGTTCCCTCAACAATGATTAAAACTAGCAGCTGTACACATCAGGAGTAACCTGCTAAACTTGATCTCTGCTTGCTTAACAGGCTGGAGACAAAAGTATAAGAGGAGAATGCTCCACATAGAGTGAGGTTATCAGTGGAGTCACTCAGAAGTGTGTTCTGGGATTCTTAATTTTTCTGACCTATATTAAAAATACTGACTAAAGTATAGTGAATAAACTTGTAAAGTTTTCAGATGATACTAAAATTGGAGTCAATTTGGCAGTAAAAATAATTCAAAAGGATCTGGGGTCTCAAATATAAATGGTGCGTACGCACAAAAATGTTGCGTATTCCCGTTTCCACACTCAAATCACGATGTATAAAACCCAAACTTGGCGTAAAGCCACGCACATTTTCACGCTAGCTCAAACCCTGACATACGCAGGTTCTCCGCTTGCTTTTGCAAACTGGCGGCACCCAGTGTGAAAGCTGTGCTGCTCTTCCAGTGTGGTTTCCCTTTCTTTTTTAGTTGCACATCCCAGATGCGGCTTTATAAATACACTGAAATTAACCGCATATTGTTTATTAGTTTAAGGCAGGGGTCGGGAACCTTTTTGGCTGAGAGAGCCATGAACGCCACATATTTTAAAATGCAATTCCGTGAGAGCCGTACAATATGTTTAAAACTAAATACAGTACAAGTAAATGTGTGCATTTTATGTAAGACCAACACTTTTAAAGTACAATAAGTCTCTGAATTCTTTTTAATAACGTTGTTATGCTGTTGCTAACCAATGATGAATAAAGTACTTCTTACCATTAATGCGACTTCTGGTGCTGCATGGTTTTGCTGATGGCTTTGTAGTCTGGTTGATACGTGGTGAGGTTAAGCTTCATGCAGGCGTTGAGACTTCCATCCGTTAAACATGATCCTAGGTTGGTCTTAATGTTTTTTAGATGTGAGAAAGACTGCTCACATGCATACGTAGAGCCAAACATTGTCAGTGCAGCAATACTCACACGCTGCAGTGTCTGGTATGTGACAGGAAGCGCGTTCCAAGTTTTGACAGCTGGTCCGCCGGTTGAAGTTTTTTCATTTCTCCCCACTTGTGTTTGCTCGGCAACTCTGCTTGCTGTCGTGCAAGTCTTTCCAAATCTTCATTCAGTGACTTGAACTTATTCACCCACATGTCTGAGGCCTTCAGGTCAGCAGCTTGTAGCTCAAAATCTCTGACGGAGACACTGGGGATGTAACTCAGGTCGGCGCTGTCCACTGCACACTCGTGTGGATGGGTGATGAACTTAAAAAGACAAGTGTGCTCACGAAATTCTCCAAAGCACGCTTTGAATGACTGCAGGAGATTAGATGTGAAGCCTGCTAGCTGCTGAAGATCAAGATGTTGAGCAGGGTCACTTGCTGTGCATGCATCTTTAAACTCTCCCAGTTTTTCAAAGTGTAGTAAACAACCTGTTTTAATGTTGGCGATAAAGAGTTCTAGCTTGTTTTCAAGCTTGCTTGTTGAAGGGATAAGACTGCATTTCCAACGGCTTGCATTTTCACATTGAGCTGGTTCAGATGTTCAGTCATGTCCACGAGATAGTAGAACATCAGGAGCCACTCAGTGTTAGCTAACTCAGGATGCTCGATGTTTTTCATTTCAAGAAAAGTCCGGATTTCGCTCAGACAAGCCGCGAAACGGCTGAATCCTTCCCTCTTGACAACCATCACACATTGCTGTGCAGAAGCAGACCAGGATAATTATTCCCAACTTCATCCAGCAGTGTTTTAAACTGGTGATCATTTAAAGCTCGGGCAACAATACAGTTGACCACCCGAATGACCAGCGACATCACCTCACCAAGCTGCTTGCCACTCATCTGAGCACAAAGCGCCTCCTGATGTAGGATACAGTGAAAACTTTTCATGTTCACGAAGAAGCGCTACGAATCCTCTGTTTTTCCCCACCATGCACGGAGCACCATCAGTACACACCGAAATAAGTTTATCCATCGGTAGATTTTTTTCTTTAGCGAGCTCAGTGAAAGACTTGAACAAATCCTCCCCTCTTGTTGTCCCTTTCATAGGCAAAACAGCAAGACTTTCCTCACGTAGTGTGTCACCGACAGCATACCTTGCAATCACGCTGAACTGGGATTAATGGCTTACATCTGTTGACTCATCCAAAGCGAGAGAAAAGAATGGTGCTGCATTTATGTCCTTCACTTGTGTTGCCTCAATTTGATTTGCCATCATGATGGTACGATTGTGAACAGTTCTTGCCGACAGAGGCATGTCTTTTATTCATTTGATTATCTTGTCTTTATCCGAAAAGTCGTCAAAAAGTTCATTGGCAACATCAAGCATGAATGTTTTGGCATACTCCCCATCTGTGAATGGCTTTTCGTTTCTCACAATTGTTAAAGCACCAGCAAAGCTAGCCGAATTCCAGTCACCTTGCTGGGTCCAAACAGAGTTGCTGCTGACTAGCTTGCACTCTGCACAGTAGCTCTTGACATGCCTTCTTCCTGCTGTCCCCCGCAGGATATTTCGATGCAAATGTAGTATGGCATGTGTCGAAGTGCCACTTTATATCTGACCATTTCATCGATGCAATTTTATCATTGCATATTAGACAGACTGCAGAACCTGCTCTCTCCACAAAGGCGAATTCCTCTGTCCATTCCTGCTGAAAAGTATGATACTCCTCATCTTTTTTTCTTTTAGCCATCTTCTTCGATAAAAGGGTTTCTGCAATTAGCTAGCTGACTACTTGATTAAAAGGAGGGAAGTTTACTTCCTGACCTCACAATGACCCGTGTACGTTACGCATTATCCAATAAAAATTTGGTGTTGTCCCGGAGGACAGCTGTGATTGGCTCCAGCCACCCGCAGCCATGAACATGAGCGGTAGGAAATGAATGGACTGAAATACATGAGAATGTTTTATATTTTTAACGTTATTATTTTTTTGTTAAAGATTTGTCTGTGAGCCAGATGCAGCCATCAAAAGAGCCACATCTGGCTTGTGAGCCATAGGTTCCCGACCCCTGGTTTAAGGCATCTGATTGTAATTAACCTGTAACAATATAATGGTCCATGGATTGGCCAAATCCCATAGCTGCTTTAGCGTTGTTCCTCTCAATGCACCACTCAGACTATTTATCCCACTGATCTGAGTGTGGAATCATAGCTCTATACAGCAGCTGATCGGAAGGAGAATTATCGGTATACAGCATAAAGCACATGCAGCCTCAGCCATGCTGTCTATTGAACTGCACTCATATGGCAAACACTTCAGAGCCTTTCCTGTAGGGACATCGCGGTTCAGAAACAGTTTCATCCCAAGAACTAAAAATGCACTCAATCAGTCCATCAAGTGCTCCTTGTAGAACTGTTTGTACTTATTAGTACAATTACCTCACTGTAAACTTGTGATACAGTTATAATATTGCACAGCCTGAGGCACTTTATAAAGCGCATATTTACATATGATGACAATAACATTTTTAAGACGAAATGCAGCAAAATATGTTTATTAAATTATTACAGATAAAATGTTAACATCATTTAAATAATCTATATTAATAATTAAACATGTCAGGACAAGGTGTCGCAGCGCTAGCTAGTTCAGGGATTGTTCCTGCCTTGCGCTGTATTGTTGCTGGGGCTGGCGCGACACTGGAAGGATACATGGATAGAGTAATTAAACATGTACTATGAAGATATTTCAATGTTCCTTAAAGGTTTTGAAAAATCGGTGTTCTGATCTTACAGATGGCTTAATGTTTATTACAGAGCTGATTGTGTGGCGATTGGTTACTTGAAGAAAGAAAAGGAAGGAGAGGGGTTAGTTTAGCTTGAAAGAGACAATACTGTTGCAATAAATTATTTCATCGAAGGTCACGCACAGTGCAGCAAAGATCTTGCGGAAGGCAGGAACAATCTGCGGACAGGGCGCCAGCTCGTCACTATCACTGCGCCACCGTATTCCCATGTTTAATAAAATGCTTTAACTCCTGTCATCATGAAAATGATATCAAGTATACATCTCAGTATTTTAATTATTCAGAGAGCTGTAATATCACAAATGTAATGGATTCTGTGTCCATTTTGTGGAACAGAAAGCCCTTTTAAGAAGCATGCACTGATTCACACACATAGGGCATATAGAAGAACATATACAAAACAAAGCATTTAATGTGCTACTTTAGTTACGATGGGATTTGAGAAACTAGTAAATTAAACGATTTTAAGATGAAGTTTATGATGTTCTACTTTAATGACAAAATACTCGTAAACTATGTGATTAAAGTGGAAATTTCAAAATTAAAGTTGACATTTCATGCTTTTTTCCCACTGTATGCCTATTTTTTTTTCTCTGTACCCTAATAAGCTTTCATATGACACTCAGACGGTGGGCTGTGACTCGCCTTTTCACGGCGACTTTGATATGTGACAACTTTTTTATTTTGGGCACTGTGTGACTTTGTGAACTTGAGCTTTCCAGTTTCTCAGACACTCTACTGTATGTCACTCGATCAATTGCCTTTTCACAGAACGCTGAGCATAAGGGCTATTTATATTGATTTGCATATTCAAAGAGGCATAATCCTGGTTGGAGTTGGGGTAGGGCAGCAGGCGTGTACACGTGCATTACTTTTCATGCTGACCGGGAGTTATGGAGCGGAAGAAGGTGGTAGTTGGCGAACGCACAGATTTATGCATCTGGATTTTTTTGTGCGTACGCACATTTCTGCTTTTGTCCTTACGCCATGTTTTAGTGTGAATTCTACACACAGGGTTATGCATGAGGCCCCTAGAGAAGCTTCAGAACTAGACAAACACTTGGAACATGCACATTAATGTAGAAAATGCAAAGTGCCACATGCGGGCAACTCAAATGTCAATTAAAAATACACGATTGGAGACTCTTTTCTACAAGAAGCAATCTCTAAAAACGATTTAGAGGTTTATGTTGACACAATGACATATGGTGTTATTTTACAGCTAAACATTTCTAAGACAAAGAATATGGTTATATATCTCAGGTGCTCTCCTCCTTCCTTTGTTTCAACTTTACTTAAAAGGGAGAGTGTGGAGATCAGAGCACCATAAATATCTGGGGCAGTCATTAATAAGCTAAACTTTAATCTTAACACAAAACAAATTTGTAAGTAGGGGCAAACACAGCTTTTCTTTCTTAGGGTACTTGTTTTAAAGTTGAGAAAACTATAATGACACTTTTTAGGAAGTTATTTATTGAATTTGTTGTCACATTTTGCTTTTACTTGTTGGTTGACTTTACTGGTGTGAATGTCTCTGACCAAACAATCAAAAAAAGACTTCATGAGGGTGGCCTGAGGGCCCGATGTCCTCTTGCAGGACCTGTGCTCACTGCCCGGCACCGTGGAGCTCGATTGGCATTTGCCATAGAATACCAGAATTGGCAGGTCCACCACTGGCACCATGTGCTTTTCACAGATGAGAGCAGGTTCACCCTGAGCACATGTAACAGACATGAAAGGGTCATGGAGAACATTATGCTGCCAGTAACATCATTCAGCATGACCAGTTTGGTGGTGGGTCAGTGATGTTCAGAAGAGGCATATCCATGGAGGGATGCAAAGACCTCAACAGGTTGGACAAGGGCACTTTGACTGCCATTAGGTACCGGGATGAAATCCTTGGACTCATTGTCAGATCCTATGCTGGTGCAGTGGGTTCTGGGTTTCTCCAGGTACACGACAATGCCTGGCCTCATGTGGCGAGAGTATGCAAGCAGTTCCTTGAGGATGAAAGAATTGAAACCATTGACTGACCCCCACTCTCGCCTGACCTAAATCCAATACAACACCTATGGGACATAATGTTTCGGTCCATCCAATGTTACCAGGTTGCATCTCAGACTCTCCAGGAAATCAGTAATGCCCTAGTCTAGATCTGGGAGGAGATCCCCCAGGTCACCATTCGTCATCTCATAAGTAGAATGCCCCGATGTTGTCAGGTATACAAGCACGTAGGGGCCATACAAAACACTGAGTACGATTTTGAGATGCTGCAATGAAATTTCGGCAAAATGGACTAGCCTACTGCATCATTTTTTCACTTTGAATTCAGCCCTCTGTAGGCTAATAATTTTCATTTCCATCAAACGATTTGGCATCCTTTCATTCCTAACACATTACCTAGTCCATATCAGTATAGATATCCAGCATGATTTTTTTTCCCATTGAGATCTGATGTATGTTCAAAGTGTTCCTTTAATTTTTTTTGAGCAGTTTATATAACACTGAATGTCAGTTGTTTATTTTAGACTTTGTTTATTTTATTGGATCTGTGTAAGAACGCCTGATGTTTTTGTACTATCATGCTGCAAATAAATTTCCTTCCTGAGATTATAAAGTCTACCTAACCTAACCTATTTATTCTGGTGTCCTGTGGCTCCAAAATAATGTAATAATACAGGAAACATCCACCTCTTGTCAAAACCTTTCAGTCTTCTTGTTGAAACCCCTGTCTTCCTTTGTTCACTGTCTTCATGTGCCTAGTCCACCAGTCATAGTGTCATCAGTAGTAATTATTCTCCAAACATAAAAAATGTCTTGACACATTTTTTGTAAAATACCAATATTGTTTGTTAATATAAACCACTTTGTGTTTAAAGGCTGGGTCTGTTCTCCAGTGAAAACCCGAAAATGTTCACAAATTATATTTTCTGTGAAACATGAAAATCAAATGCCTTTTACTATTTACAATTTTTTCTATATGATTGATATGACAGAGTGCCATCTAGGGAGATACTGTATATTATACACACCTATTCTGAAAAATGATTACAAGCACAAAATGCAAACACCTAGTAAACTGGATGGTAGACATACTGTATTTATGTTCCACCTTTCTCCCTTTCATCACTTGTCTGTGTTGTAATTGTTACTACCAAGAGTTTTGGGCTTGAAAATAAGACCTGATATGAGGAAGGAAACAATTTCTGAAGAAGCAGCAAATAATAAAGTTCTGAGTTTACAGATTACAGGTTAAAATAACTTAAGTTTTGATTGCAGAAGAGTTATTATAAACACTGCCAGCCATGTTAAAAGAACCCATTAAGAAAATAACTACTTTAACTATTAATGTGTTAGAAGGATTACAGGGCTGAATAAGTGTATTTAACAAAAAAAGGAAGAAAGAAAAACATAATCAAAATTTCAACAGTCAGAAGCAAATGTGGAGCAGTATAAAAATGGCAGGAGAGTAGTGAAAGTTAGATGTGTAAGGATCTGGGATGCTAAGCTGAAAAAGGAATAAACCGTATGGACTCTCAACGCACTGAAGACTGTGCTGTAAAGCCCTTGAAGAGAGTTCTAGGAAAGATGTTTTTCAATGATGCTGGTTTTCTAAAAAAATTCGCTCATAATAACTACCATGTACTACTAATCATATTTTATAATGAACTAGAAAATTAGTTCACATTACAAATGTGTGGGTAATACTATATTTTTGGACAATATAACAAAATCCCTCCCTTTCTCTTCTCATTTCTGTGCTCCATTTGATAAGAAATGTAACTATTATTATTTATTATGTTATACATTTTACAAATTATTTATAAAAATGAAATTATCTATACTCAGAGTATTTAACAAAATTTCAGCAGTTTATTCAGATGCTGCAAATGAGGAAGTCCGTCATCATCTGCACAATCTTTTTAAAAATGTCAGGAAATATCTTCCTGAACAGCTGTAACATCGCCAGGAAACAGATGTAGTAGGCAAGTTACAAGTTGAGACACCAGCTGGGTCACCCCATTTAATAATAAAAATATAGCCATGCAGCAGTGAAAACAAAACAAAAATAAGACTCTTAATACTCTTTTTGTAAATAGCACTTGGTTAGCTACTGATTTGGAGCTCTGTTCTTCTCTCTAAATCTGATGACAAGTTCCCTGGTCATCCAATTTTTATATTGTTGGTGCCGGAAGGGGCGGAGCTCGGCATTGTCTCACACTTAGCATCCATCAATATGTGCCCCACACCTGTTCATTTTCATTATTAGTAACTTCCTTATTTCAGAGCACAGGCATTTTTCAAAAAACAAATCTTTATGTGCTTGTTAGTGTAAGCAGTTAAGCTTGTTCCCAAATAATCAATGAAATCAAATTAGCCTCATATTATTGGTTCACTTCAGTTCAGAGAGGCAATGTTTGCATGTCTGATAGAGAAGTTTTACAGCTTTATTTATAAGGAAGCTGAAGCAACAAATTTCAGTAAATCATCTTAGGGCATGACCTGAAAAATGGCCACAGTTTTCAAAAAATAATACATTTGGCTTTTGTTCATAATTGCCCAGCAATTAATTCCAGTAACAGAGTACATATATAAAAGTAGCTAATCATTTTTTGTTATTTAATTATTTTACATTTAAGAGCTGTTTCCAGTGTAGAAGATGCAGACCTGTCAAGCACAAATGAAGGCAGGAGACACCTGTAGTCCATTGTTGGGTACAAGGTGATCTAGTTGATCTATGAACATTTTCGACTGTTTTATTTTTGACTACATAGTAGCCATTCTTTTTTCCTGTCTTTTTGGTTTTCAGTTTTCTCCCTGAAGAAAAACAGAAAAAAGTGACTTCTTTCAGTCTTCAATTGATTTTTCAATATACAGTTTAACACGTTGGTGACCTCTTTCTGATCTCAGTAAATAAGAGCTGAGTGTTATGTTTCATCCTCTTACATTGTGTGAATGCATTTCTTCTTCCTCTCAGTTTCAGCAGCAGCAGCTGCCACTCACTCTGATAGGTTTATATGATTTTGCAAGAAAGGGGAGATTAAAGGAAAATTAAGGTCATGGAAGGGTCAGCAGGCCAAGCGGCTCTTTCATAATAAACCCAGTAGAGGGCAGCAGATAAAAAAGAAGCCTACATGGATAAAGGCAGCCCACAGGTAGATAGAGTGATCAAGCTGAGATCTGTTCTTTTAATGGCTAATTTGCCCTTTAAATAAATTCAAAATGTCCCATATAGAAGCTATCCATGAGTATATTTTTTAATAGAGCTAAATTTGCAATGTATTGTAATTATCTTCTAAAAAACAAAAAAGAAGAAAAGCACACAAGACTTGAGTGGAGGGCTATAGTTTTCTTATAAAATCATTACCGGGTTCAGTTTATTGTGCACATCTAGTGATGCTCTCCAAAGTCTGTGATTCCACTGACTAATGCTATTTGGACTATTTTTTATTATTTAGAACATGGACCATGTTACTAACAGACTGCAGTTTGTAAGACTGTGTTTCAGAAATGGTGGTGAGTACTATTGCAGCACCTTAGAGAGCTGTCCTGTTTTGTTTCCTGTTTACCCTCCACATAAAAGACTTCTAGCACAATACCAACGCTTTCCACTTACCAAAATTCTCAGATGACTCCTCCTGCAATTATACTGGAGATGAATTAGAGTATGAGAAGGCTATGGAGGATTTGTCTTGTAGTGCAGGGAGAACCACCTGCAACTCAACATCAGCAAAACAAAAGAACTGGTGGACTTCCGGCATGTCAATGAGCCACTCAGACCTGTCAACATTCAGGCATGGAGCGTGGAAGTGGTGTAGAGATACAGGTACCTGGGGGTTCACATAAACAATAAAGTGGACTGATCAGACAACACGGTGGTGCTGTACGAGAAGGGCCAGAGCATATTGTACATCCTAAGGAGACTCAGGTCTTTTGATGTATGCAGCATGTTGCAGGAAATGTTTTATCAATCTATAGTACCCAGTGTGTTGTTCAACGCTGTGATTTCCTGGAGAAGCAATTTGTACTCAAAAGTTGTACTATGCCTGACCAAACTTATAAGGAAAGCCTGCTCCATCACAGAGCAAACACTGGACACACTGGAAGCTGTTGTGGAAAAGAGGATGATGGCAAAATTGGATGCCATCATGAAAAATCCTGTCCATCCTAGTATATATCAGGCATTTCAACCCATATTTATAACATTTTTCTGTTGGAGATCTCTGTTCATCACCTCCTGGACTATAATATAATTCTTTGCACGTATTCCAAATGCAGTATGAAGTTCTTTCTATTGTTTGTCCCATCCTTTGAACTACTGGCTTTACATCCCTCTCAGTCAACTCAACTGTTGTCTATTTTCTTAGGAGTGATTGTAAAGGGAGTCCTTGGCATCCAACCATGACTGCCTCTCTTTACCTCTGTAGTCACCATAAGTGGTAGTTTTTATCTCAAAGGTCTCCTCACATCATTCCTTATATTAGTTTAATGAAGATAATCTTCACCTCATAGGACTACATTACATGCTTTTTGTTTTCGAAGACAGATTGATTGTGGCTGTTGGCATTGTCCTTAGCTTGTCCAGATCACGTTGACCTTCTAATCATTATCGCTCTTTACATACATACATTCTTTTATCAAGTCAGTAAAACAGCTTATTAAAAGTGATATACATTTTCATAGAAAAAAAGTATTGAAGAGTGGTAATAATAGTAGTATTGTCATATCAAGTGAAATTTTTATTTCTTTATCCATCCAACATACAACACATAAATACTCTCTGGTGCCATGATTGTCAAGAATGTAGGAAATAATTTAAAACAAAAATCTATCTAACTGAAGCATCTCTTACTTCTGTTTCTATGCCTCCATTACCGGGAACCATGTGCAAAAAAGTGATGTGGAGCTTTTAGCTCTGCCTTGCAGTACAGCATATTTGGAAAAGTCGTGCACCATAGTAAACACTTTAAAATAAATATTATTACTCTAAAGACTGCAAACTATAGTCCCAAAATATTGATCACCTCAGTCAATTAGAAAAAGAATTATAAAGAACACAACTAATCTGTTTTAATTGTGGTTCAATATTTAATTATAAAAAGAATTTTCATTAGATATTAGTCATGTATTGCCCTTACTAATTTCTCATAATAATTTCAGATGCATGAAATTTGTTTTGGGGCAAGCTAATACAAATAACAATAATTGTAAGCAATATTAAAAATATTTCCAAAAAACCTACCAACAATCAATTTAACAAAACACTTAGCTATTGATGCATTAGTGCAGAACATTCTAATGTTAAAATGCTAACTTAAGGCATCTCAAAGCTGTAGGTATTGTAAGTAACCTAATGAAATACCATAGCCCTGGTCTTGATAGACCTTATTCGCTTAAGTGATTGAGAGAGAACAAACAAAGGATATGCTGGCTGTGATGGGTCAGAATGGATCTTCAAGAATTCAAGTTGTAAGATTGTGTCCCATGATTTTAGAAGTGAGTCCCAATTCTTACTTTAGCTGCTTCAATTCCAGACACATTGCCATAATGCTAAGTGATGCAGAACATCAGAACACTTCAGGTAACTGACTTGAAAAAAATTACCATTTTCTTTGTGACACTCCACCTAGTATAGTTAAGCTGTCTCAGAAACAACAACCTCTGCTGAGCTTTCTTAGCATAATGGATTGTGTTGATTTTCCGTGTAAAAGTAGTGCTCTGGAAAGACAGATTTTCAATCATCTCTCTAGCTTGTCTATTAATGTATATAATAGTGTTAGTGTTCTTTTATTTCACTTAAAGTACATGACAAGTTCCCTTGTTTCTACCTCTATTTAGTCCCAGATAATGTAGGCTAGTTTAGCTACTGTAACCAGATTCCACATAAGCTGATATGACCCTTCTAACTGTGGTGTTATCAGTAAAATTAGCCATCATATATGACATGTGTAGTGGAAAAACTTTCTTGTTTTCAAAGAAGTAATTCACGGAGCCCAGATGAAAATGCAGAGTAATTCTTTATTTGTACACATGTATGCACAAATGTCTCAGTCCATGGACTGAGCACTCAACAAAGCAATTCATCTGCCTTTATATTTTTCTGTTACATTACCTCATCTAATACATCACATCATGTGACTCTTAATATGCATAACATGCATAGCTTCATCCAATCAAGTGCCACCAATATTTTCTGACTCCTTTTGACTCTCCCATTAATCTGGATATTGCCTTGTAGCAGGGGTGATCTGTGGATTCTTCTATTGAGTTTAGCTCTGCTTCATTGTAGGGGTGTGTGGCCTCTCCCATTAGTTTGTCTCCGCATTCTAGAGGGGTATTTGTTACTCACCTACTTCAGTTTACCTGTAGCAGCTATCTTGGTTGCTCTTAAAAGATGAGGCAAAAGCCATACGTGCCTAGGCCTAAAATAATATTTAGTTAACCCTTTAGTTACATTCAATTCTTATCCTTTAGTCACATTCACTTCTTACCCTTATGTTTAATAATTTATTGTTATAACATCATATACTGTACGTATATACTTATATTAAGTTGTCAAATTATATCATGTATTGATTACAAATATTGATTCAAATTCAATACTTGTAACTCTTCATGTATAATGAATAAATGAGAAATGAAAAAACACCATTCTGCAGGACCCCTATATTCAGGGTCATTAGTTTAGAGATGGTCTGCTTCAAGCTTTGCCCCCTGTTGCATATTAGAAAAGAAATTTAATACCCAAAGCCACAAGGACTGATGGATGCTGTTTTCAATCCATTTCTCAAAAGGCTTGACTGAGAAAAATTCAGAACAGTAGTCAGTAGAAGATTGAGACAAATTATATAATAATTTGTTAATTGCAATTAATCAGTTTGGGGGCTGCACAATTCCACTGGTACTTTACATATTCCAGAGGATGGAGCCTTAATGTTGGGTCCATTGTTTCCACTGAGCACTCCAATTTCACTCTCACATGTACTAAGATGTGCACTTTAGATTAATTGGTACTGTAACTCTGAATTGGCTCTGTGAGCATGTATATTGGATGCCAAATGTTAAAATATGTAATTATGAGAAAAAAACGTAAGCAATAATTATCCAAAAGTCAAAACATGAGAAGTCATGAAGATAAATAAATAGAGTCAGATAGCCAAAATCAGTAGTATAGTATTAGATGCATTAACTAGAGTATCAGAATCAGAAGAACGGAAGAAATGAGCACTAAAGAGCTTAGGAGAATCCACAACCTTGGACAGCTGTGCACTTTCAGTTTGTTGCTATATTAACTCCACAAAATGGCAGCACCCATGAAAATCAAAATGGTCTGCGAGGTAAGGCAATTTTTTAACATCATTAAAACCACCTCAAAATAAAAAAAAAACAAACCTTGGGCTTCAAGGCCTCAGGTTACATGTATGATTTTATTTAAAATCCCAAGGAAAAATAAAATAAAGCCTTTAGTCTTAACAGAAGGTGGGGGTGTGTGTGAGTGTTGCGCTGTGATGGAATAATGCCCTCTCCTGGATTAGTTTCTGCCTTGCAGCCTATGCGCTTGGCTCTGGCTCCTAACCATGAATTGGATTCAATGTTTTTGACAATGTTATGTCATCATTAATTTTTAATGTATTTATTAATTTATGTGTTACAATTAGTCTGTTATTGTATACACTTATTTAAGTAATCTACATTTTGTTTTGTTTTTATATATTTTAGTATCTTTTATTGAAAAAAAATTGCATTTTATCTAAATTTAACATAAGGGTTTCTTAGACACTTATTGTGTAAATGGGAACTAAAGTAAAATCATGAGGTTGGAATTAGCCTTTTCCACACTTCCATACTTTCTTTCTTCCAGGAGACTTTCTCAATAGGTAAACTTTATTCCAGTTATCCAAAACAATGGCAGAATCTCAAAACAAAAGCTTCTGTGGTGTATTTCTGCATTTTAATTTAAAGTAAAATAAAACTTTATTTGATTTTTCACAGCTTTCTAATTGATGAAGGACGGATAAGAAAACTGATACAAGCTATCAAAAAGGAGGATTGACCAAACTTTGTTATATGCTTTGGTAGCACTTAAAATCTGATAACTAAATGAAGTTCCAAAACTGTTTTAAGACTGATGCTGTGTTGAGGGTTTTTACCCGCAATAACTTTGATGCCCATGCCCAACTGACATAGGAATCTGCTTTTGAAAGGCTCGTCTGGGTGTTTATGTATGAGAGTCTGTACTGATTGAAAATGGCATCTTGGGAGCTTTCTCCATGGAATATGACTAAGCAATGGCACCGATTCCTAGTCAGGAACAGATGACACGAATCTGTGATGGGATAATATATAATAACACTATGAAATGTAAGCTTAAAACCACATCTACTGTTGTATGGTTGTTTGTGTCATGGCAGGAACTTAATGCATAAACAACAAACACAAAAATAAATAGTATTTTGCTAAACATTGATCAAATAAAGTTACATCTATTTTACATGGATTATTTTATAAACGGATGCATATTGAAACTGAGCAAGCTACCATTAAATATTAAAAATAAGCAACCTTAAACTTAGCATACTGGCAAAAGAAAGTTAACAACAACAAATTTTTGAAAAGGAAAACAAAGTTATTGACATGCACAAGACAGGAAATAGCCACAAAAAATGTCAAAAAGTTTGAATGTCCCATTAAGCACTGTTGTGTCTGTTATCCGAAAGTGGAAGGTTCATCACAGCACCCAGAATCTTACTAGAACTGGCTGTCTTGCAAAACTAAACACCAGAGCAAGATGTCAGCTGGTGAGAGAGGCTACAAAAAAATCCAACCATCACTCTCATAAATCTGCAGAGCTCTTTGGTTGAAACGGGAGTGAAGGTGCATTGGTCCACAATTTCAACAGCTCTCCTTAAAACAGGCCTCTATGGGAGGGGAGCAAGAAAGAAGCCACTTCTTAAGAATGCCCACATAAAAGCATGCATGACATTTGCTACAAAGCATGAGGAAGACCCAGTTAACATATGGGAGAAGGTTTTATGGTCAGATGAGACCAATATAGAACTTTTTGGCCAGAGGTATATGTGGTGTAAAACTAACACATCCCATGCCTCAAGAAACACCATACCTATGGTGAAATATGGTGGTGGCAGCATCATGCTATGGGAATGCTTTTCATGTGCCGGGACTGGGAATCTTGTCAGAGCTGAAGGGACAATGGATGTACACAAATACTGCACAATATTGCAGGAGAACTTGTTCCAGTCTGCTATGAACCTACAATTCATCTTTCAACACAACAATAACCCTAAGCATAAAGTCAAAGCAACACTGGAATGGCTTCAAAACAGAAAGGTGAATGTTTTGGAATGGCCAAGTCAAATCCCTGATCGCAACCCTATTGAGAATCTGTGGCACTATTTGAAAAGTGCTGTTCAGAGGTGCCATCCCACCCACCTAGGGGATCTTTATAAATTCTACCAAGAAGAATGGGTGAAGAATCCGTTCAGAACAATGTGCAATACCAGTACATACAATACTTACCATTAAAGAATTAAGACAGTCATTGCAATTGTGAAATGATTAGACTCAACACACTTAAAAAAGTTTTGGGGCAGCCACCCGTATAATATCCCTGGGTGAAATGGCTTTGAAAAGTAACACAGATGTATCTTCAGTGGAGTCCAAACAAGAACTGAAGAATTGTTGTGTGGTGGCTTGCCGGAACCAGAAGTGACGTCTTCAGGGATGATTCAGAAAGGTTTTGCCGTGTTTGATCTGCGGAGACAACAGAAGAAGGTTTAGCGCACCCTGCCACACCCTGGCCTGGCATAGATCACCCTCACTTGGTCCATACTGCTTCCTCCTACTCGCACGTGTTTAACACAGTAAAAGGGTTCTTGACAAAGAATTAATGTGCAGGGCTTGAATACTTACGCAATCAGTAACTTTTGAGTTTTTCTTCTTCAGTTCAATATCTAAAGAAAATGGTTTATTTTGACTTTGAAACATATTGTTACAGCACAAAAGTTCACATTTAAATACAGAATGGATAAATATGTGTACAAATCTTTTGTCATGCAGAAAATTATGATGAATTTCAAGGGGATTGGATATTTTTGTACACCACTGTATACTTTACTTCCTTCTTGGTACAATTTGTGAAAGGTTCTCTGCATTATACAGAATGAGAAGCATGACCACAGCACGGAGGCAGCATTCCTTCATTATTTGAGCTGATTAATTTAACAAAGTCATTTAGCTAATGTCAAAATGACTAGAAGTGTTCTATAATTCTGCAAAGTGTCATGGTATCAGCCACATGATGTCTCATTCTGTGGCCTATTTAATATCATTGTGTGCATAAACACAAGTTTAATAAAAAGCATTTAAATTAATATAGTTGAAGCATACTTGAATTGAAGTCAGCACAATAACATCTTCAGGTTAATCTGAATATGCAAATACGTCACAGAAGCATATTCTATGCACATTTGCCTTAGCATGGCATTGATTTCATATAATGCCAACTTGTTAAACAATAAAATGACAGAACAAAGAGAGGAAGAGTTCTTATAGGAATGTTTCAAATTCGCCCCACTGGGAGATGTACCTTAAGGGAGTGTTCATCAGATTTGTTTGATCTCTAATGGGATGTGACTAGCTTATACAATTCTGAACATCAAAGTTAACAAGCTGACAATCAAAGTCATGAAGAGTGTCTGATGTGAGAAATATGTTTGCATGCATGAAAACTCAAGTCGAGCGAGCAATGACTGTAAATGGAAAGAACTCAGATAGGGGCTGAAAAGTGTCACTCTGAAATCATGATATCCCACTTTTCGAATCACGGCACATTCTTCAGCTGATCAGTGAGGTTCATTTTTGACTATTTTTTTTTAGAAATCACTCATACCTGTGTCATTTATTTGAACATAAAAATCAATGCCTGCTGAGGCACGTTTTTTCCTTTCTGGGAATCAAATAAGCAGACGTCAGATTTCCATGCCAAGTAGTCATTACATTTTGCTGTTTGGCAAAACATTCATTATGGGTGAGACTTTTTAAAAATAATGTTTCTATTTTAGGGCTGCACACAAGCATCATTAGGTGCAGTGTTTTCTTTTTTACAGTTTCTGTGTTATTCAGGATTATGAGTGCTTATTCTTTTTTCTTATACTTTATCCATTTAGATGATTCTGAATATGCATAGAAAGCATCTTTTGCACTGAAATAAATAAAGAACATGAAAATGGGAGGGTTGCCCAAATGAAATTCTGCAACATTTGCTACTCTTTAGACAAAATGAACTGGAAACATGACCATCTTAGTATCTTAGTATGCAGTTATTTTGAAATGTCTTATTGCTACTGTAGCACTGAATCACACAACTTTGAAAATGCTTGGTTAGCCCTTATAATGACTTTGTGTGATAAGATGTATTTTAAACAATGCTTTGCTGTTGAAATTTCTTTTTGTGGAGAATGTTGAGTAAGGAGCATTTACTGTACAAGTCATCTAAAATATACACAGAAACAATGCTGCAGATTCTAACTATGTTAGTTGTGGGGCAGCACAAATCTGAGAATGTCCAAGCAGACCTTGCAGATGCTCCTTATTCTCAATGGCCAACAACATCAGTCACACTGGCTTTAAGAAGGGGATATAAGCTCTTGACTCAAGGCTGGTATAGAGATTATGAATAAAACTCAGGAAAAGCGTCTAGTTATCATAAGAATATGTCAAACAATTCCATAATAAATTGCTTGTGCACACACATAGGGGACAGCTGTAGGACTCTAGTGACTGTAATTCTACTGCAGCCCCAGGTGTTGGCACTGTGTTCTAATGCCTTTCTCTCTTTTTCCCTCTGCAGACCTGGGGCCTCATGTATAACGCCGTGCGTAGAACTCACACTATAACATGACATATGCACAAAAACCAAAATGTGCTTACGCACAGAAAAATCCAGATGCAGGAATCTGTACGTTCACCACCTACCGCGTTCTTCCGCTACATAAATCCTGGTCAGCGTGAAAAGTAACGCTCATGCACACGCGTGCTGTCCCGCCCCATCTCCTCCCTGAATTACGCCTCTTTGAATATGCAAATCAATATAAATAGCCCTTAAGCTTAGCGTTCTGTGAAAAGACAATAACAAAAGCAAGAGGGAAAATGGAAGAATTTCAGCGAATACCAAGTGGAGGCAAGGAAAAATGTACTATTTGTTGGTTTAAACAGTGATATAATCAACAAAAGGAAGCTGATCGAGTGACATAGCGTGTCGGAGAAATTTGAAAGCTCAAGTTCACAAAGTCGCACAGTGCCCTAAATTGTAATTAACCTATAACAATATAATGGTCCACGGAATGGCCAGACTATTCCAAATATTATAGCTGCGTTAGCATTGTTACTTTCACTGCACCTTTTTCTTCTTCTTCTTTCAGCTGCTCCCGTTAGGAGTTGCCACAGCGGATCATCTTTTTCCATATTACTCTCACTGCACCACTCAGAGTATTTATATCACTGTATCTGAGTGTGGAATCACAGCTTTGCAGCAGCTGATCGGAAAGGGAATTATCGGTATACAGCATCAAGCACATGCTGCCTCAGCCATGCTGTCTATTGAACTTCTCCCATACAGCAAATGCTTCAGAGCCTTTCCTGTAGTGAGATAGCAACAGGAAACAGTTTCATCCCGAGTGCTCTAAATGCACTCAATCAGTCCATCAAGTGCTCCTTGTACAACTGTTTGTACTTATAAGTACAATTACCTCACTGTAAACATGCAATACAGTTATAATACTGCACAACCTGAGCCACTTTATAAAGTGTGTGTTTACATATGATGATGATTTTTAAGATGAAATGCAGCAAAATATGTTTATTACATTATACAGTGTGGTGTATGGCCAGCCGTTTATCCTGGCCAATACCCCCAAGCCGCCAGGTGGAGCCCTCCCTGCAGTATGGAGGTTCCCCGAAGACCAGCAGGGCATCATGGACATTGCAGTTTTTATACGCAACCCTGCTGGATGCCATGGGGGCCACTAGGAGACGCTGCAGGGGGGAACAACGGTTATTTACCCTACGCCCCGGAAGTACATCCAAGTCACATGGACAAGGGGAATGACGTGCTTCCGGGGAGAAGAAAAGGACTTTTTACCTGACCCGGAAGTGATACAAGATCACATGGACTGGGGATTGGGAACACTTCCGGGTCAGGGAATATAAAAGGATTGTGGGAGCTCCCAGACGGCGAGCTGAGCTGGGTGGTAGGAAGGCAACGCGTCTGGGAGTGTGGAGGATTGTATTATTGTTTAGTATATGAGTATAGTGGAGGAGAGGGTGCTTTGTTCACTGTGGCGATTTAATAAAGTCATCATTTGGACTTTTACCTGGTGTCTGGAGTCGTGGACAGGGGTTCAAGGGAGCGATAGCGCCCCCAATCTGTCACAGTGGCGTAGTCGGCAAGATACTCCAGCGTCTATTGTGGAGGACCTGAACATAAATTTTCTGTGGACAGAGAACCCCGAGAAGACAACGCCGTCAGGACTCACTACAACATCGCCAGAACCCGAATTTTCCAAGTCCGGAATGGGGAAGAAGAAGGGCAAACAGAGCAACAACGCCAGCGGGAGAGCCATGTTTGCAATGGCCGATGCTCGGAAGGAGTTACGGAGCGGCCTTACAAGTCCAGAGAAACCTCCAGGGACCAACGATCACTCTAAGGTACGTGCCGGGAACGTTATAGAAAATCCGTTTATAATAACACACTTTGTACCATGCATGTACCTCGGAGATGATCACCTGGAGGCTCCGCGTGGAAAAGAAGACTGCCCCGAAGACGATGGCATGCTCCTGTTCGAGCCAGGGCACATGGAAGACGACTTCCGCATGACGGCAGCCGACGAGGGACACGGCAGCAAACCCGGTGCTTTCTGGGAAGGAGGAGGTCCGCATCCCGCTGTTTGCACCTTCGAGCCCGAAGTAAAGGATTTGGACTTTCTGAAGGGGAAGGGAGAGGTGAGCGATGCACCGCTCACCCTGGAAAAAGGTAAGGAGGGTCGGGAAATGGTTGAACAGGATGTCGGTAAATTAAATAAGACAGACTGCAGTCCGCTGAAGGAAGCGACCCGATCCTCGACCAAGAAAAACTCCAAATCCCAGCAGCCTCCGCGAGACCCGTCAGAGCATGTGCCAGAAGCGGGCATGCTCATTGGCTCCCAGCTGGCAGGTAAGACAAATGAGGAAGTGAGTCTTCTGCCGGCCGAAGTAAATAATCTTATTGATTTACGTGAACTCGAAAGGCTAATCGAGCCCGTAGTGAGTTTTTTACAGGTCCTGACGAACATTGAAAGGATCGTCAGGGAATTGGGAGCGGCGGCCAAAGCGCCTTTAGAGAAGGTCGGACTCTACATGCGGCGATTTGGTGAGGAGCCTCCCGTAGTGACGAATGCGGCAGTACAGGACACAGTGTAATCCGGGCCCGCTTTTAATAAATAGCGGGTGCCAGTACAGGGCGTGCCCTACAAGAGAGACCGAATCGTTAACCGAGTGGTTGGGGGAAGGGCCGATCGATCCGGGGCAGCGGGACAGTGCTGACTCCAGGAGCGAGGCGGTCCTAAAGACGCCACCACCGGTAGGTTATAAAACAAAATGGGTGCAGACAGTAAAAGGGCTCTCTTTATTCAGTAGAGAGACCCAGACTGTGGACAAGCCCCAGATGAAACAGGAGACATCTAAAATAAAACGGGGGTCTCCTGACAAGAACGCAAAAGGAGAGAGAGCACCGTTAGAGGCGGTGGGGGTTTCTTTCCCAGCAAGAGAAGGGGCGGCCCGAAAGTTTCCCAATTGTTTTCAGCCCCACAGGGGGAGAATACCAGGAGGACGGAGGCAGTACTACGGATGCCGAAGGTTGGGCCACATTTGGCATTCCTTTCTCCAGAAGAAATCTGGGGTATCAATGACAGATTTTAGCTTTATGATCCCTAACAAATGGTACTGGGATAGGCCCACTATGAAAGTAGGCTGTATAAAGTCAGACAATGACCTGGCTAGAAAGGAAGCAAACCAGATGATGACCTGAAGAAAGCTGACCAGAGAGAACTGAGACTGCAAGATTAAGTTCCGCCTGATAGACTGAACATCTAAAACTATCAGGTTGTGTGGTTTGTATAGCCATATTCTTTATGTTTTTGTTAATGGCACTAATTATGATACTTTTTTTAATTTAAATCTATTAAGCCTGCTTTCCTGCTTGTATGTTGTTCTCTATTTTATTGCTGAGAGTATGAGAAACACGGTTCTTTTATCAGTTAGGTCAAACAGGCATGACATACAAAAACACTCCTAATAAAGAAGCTACAATGACAGTAATATGTGGGTAAACTATTATACTCTCCAGGACTATAGTCCTGGGTGCAACTATGAACAGCATATTAAAAAATGCAGGCAGTGTGGCGTAGTGGTTAAGGCTTTGGACTTCATACCCTGAGGTTGTGGGTTCAAATTCCACTACTGACACTGTGTGACCATGAGCAAGACATTTGGCCTGCCTGTACTCAAACTGGAAAACCAAAATAAATGTAACCAATTGTATCATAAATATTGTAAGCTGTGCTGGATAAAGGTTTTTGCCAAATAAGCAAATGTACATGTAAATGCAAAAAGGATGGTAAGAGTAACAGTATGCAAATGGGAATTGCAACAGAGGTATAACACGTAAAGGTCTACAGGAAAAGAATCTATGCATTTAATAAATTAATATTTATGTTTTAAGGAAAGGTATTCTCAGGCAGCATGGTGGCGCAGTGGGTAGTGCTGCTGCCTTGCATTTAGAAGACCCGGGTTCGCTTCCCGGCTCCTCCTTGCGTGGAGTTTGCATGTTCTCCCCATGTCTGTGTAGGTGTTCTCCGGGTGGTCTGGTTTCCTCCCACAGTCCAAAGAGATGCAGGTTAGGTGCATTGGTAATTCTAAATTGTGCTTGGTGTGTATGTGTGTGTGCATGCCCTGCAGTGGGCTGGCACCCTGCCTGGGGTTAGTTTCCTGTGTTGGCTGCGATTGGCTCCAGCAGACCCCCGTGACCCTGTAGTTAGGATATAGTGAGTTGGATAATGGATGGATGGTATTCTCAAAAGCTTTTCCCATGATAAAACATGAGTGAGCAGGGTCATTTTTATTTTATAGCATGATAAAGCACCCTGAAATGGGTTATGTGGGTTTGAGAGTGTACTGTGAAAATGTGTTTAAAATGAACCACTAGACAATGGTGCACTTATTTGTCTCATTCTAGTATTTCCTACTGTGCTATTCCTGTGCACCTTTCCTTTTGTGCACAGAAATAGTTGTTCCTAGGGTACCTTGTGACTTTACCTTGTGACACATACACACTCACTCGTTTTAGGCTAAGCCACACTAACTAATTAGTCTAACATGCATGTATTTTGGATATTAGTGGAAAACACATGTAAAATGGTTATCTTCATAGCCCTCCAGTTACAGCATAGGCAGATTACATTGATTTGAGTCAGTAGTTGGGAGGAGTTGCAGTTTATAGTTGAGTGCATGAGTTTAAGAAGGAATTATTTCAGTGTTGGTTCCATTTTAGCTGTACATCAGTAGTGTGTCAGGTCTGGCTGCCTGCTAAGGAGTGTGAAAGTTAAAATTATTGCGCACCCTTCAAACTTTGGCCAATGCGCACAGTCTATGTCAAGATTATGGCTGCTGGTTTTCATTGTTATCAGTTTCAGGCATTGTTTGTAACTGAAATCCAATTGGTAATATACATTAAGGTTTTCTTGTCTGGGCCCATAATCATATGAAACCCAGAAAAGTTATGTAATAAAGTTGTGTCAAGCTGCAGCACGCGGTGTATAACTCCCTAGTGGGGTTAATAATATTTTATCTCCATAAATGGCAGCTAGACTCATGTTTAAGTGGCAACGATGGGCAGCATTTCTTCATGGTATTTTAATATACCAGTATTTTTGGATGATGGGAATTTACATTTGTTTAGACAGAGCACATACCAGGTATCTCACTATGGGCACAATATACAGTAGTTCTATGAACAATAATTCTTAAACAGAATTTAGTTTGATTAAACATTGTTGGACTGTAAAGTGTGAAATACTTTTATTAGTTGATTTTTACTCAAAGTCTGTGGGCAAATGTGCTTTAACCATTAATGGGCAAATTCTTACAAAAAGAATTTTACGTCAGCCTTGACATTGTCTGAGTGCAATTTGCACATTGTCCACATACTCTTTGTGGCTTACCCCTGGGTATTTCAGTTTTCCTTCCACAATCCCTTAGACATTCTTATTAGGTGAATTACATTTGTAAACTGGTAACATTTGACAGAGAGTGAGCATTTGAGCAAGTGTGCCCTGTACATGACTGATTCTAGTCTTGTGCTTGATGATGCTGGGGTGTTTTACCATGAAAATGCTGCTGGAGACCCCTTTCCTTAAAACATAAACCCCTTTTCAAATGTGTAGCTCTTTTTAATGTGGACCCTGTTATTAAAGTTGGCCCAGAGGTATATTGGCCCTTATGTCAATAGAAGACGAGTTGATCCTGTCATATAGTCTTTCTCTACCATCCCACTTTACAATCTCTTGCAATTGTCATGGTTCTCAGTTTAGACTGTAGTCTTTTCCACCCATTTCCCAATGGTATCAGTAGATGGTTCTGATGAGTATGAAGTACAGTCCATTTTGAACTCGAGATGGCAACGTTCCTCTGTGAAACATCTGGTACACTGGAACAGTTATGGCCCTGAGTACCACTCCTGGGTCCGGTTTGATGACCCTCACGCTCTTATCTCTTGGTTCTATTTCACGAGAAATTCCCCTTGA
This sequence comes from Polypterus bichir lapradei, assembly GCA_026402145.1. Taxonomy (NCBI): domain Eukaryota; kingdom Metazoa; phylum Chordata; class Cladistia; order Polypteriformes; family Polypteridae; genus Polypterus; species Polypterus bichir. The sequence goes on from JANRMT010062791.1 coordinate 26,732,586, forward strand.
TGCTAGATGGATTTATTTGGAGACTGCATCTTGAGTTGTGGATACAAAACCCTTGTTCTTGTTTTTGTCATGCGCCCTTTTCCCTAAAAGAAATCTTTTTCAGAGTCTTTTCTGGTCGCAATTTGTAACTGTAATTTTCACTTTGACTTTTGATTCTTGTTTTGATTTTGCTGGATGTACAACTGATCTCTGGTTTCTGACATTTTTTTGTTTTCGACTACACCACTTTTCCCTGTTCTCTCTGAAATCTTCTTTGCTAATTTGCCAGCATAACAGAACCACAGTATAATGTTTAATTCTCTGTCAATACTCTAGTTTGCATGACTACAGTTCACTATCTTCTATCAGTAGTTCCTTCAAGCTTCAAATAGGTATTACTTCACAGTAGCCCTTTTATTGGGACGGTTCTCTGTCCCACCCCCTGATTTACCTAGTGAGAAAGGAATTTGGTTCCTAGTGCCTGGTGGTAAAATAGAGCAAATGTAAAAGCAGGAAAGCATGCTTAATAAATTTTAATCTTTAAACATTATTCAAATACAGTAGCTTGTGCCATGGGCAAGTAGACTGTGGCAATTCACTATACACCCTGGATCACCTTGCACGTTTGTGAACTGATGGAGATCAGAAAGATGGAACTTTCCCTCTCCTCTTCACTCTGATCAGCTTACTTGTCAACCTTACAGCTATACTTAGGTATGGTCCTTTGTCTAAGGTAACTTATCCAACATTCATAAAATTAAAATCATGTTTCTGACATCATAAGCAGGAGACAACAGAGTAACATGCTTGTACAGCTTAAAAAAAGCTTACAAAACCATAAATACATTATGGTAGCAGCTCTGCATAATGTATTTGGGTCTTATCTCTTATCAGCAAAAGCATACATAGCCAAGTCCAATAGTAACATTTATAATACTCTATACCAGCATTTCCCAACGGTGACATTGCAGGTAGGCTGTGTTACATCCCAGACAAAACCCCGCACCCTGCCGTTCCTGCCAAGACCAAAAACCCCCATCCACTCCACTTCACAGTAGCAGCAGAGGTAGTTCCGGGATGACCTTCCCAATCCCTGCTCCGACGATTGTGCTCCATTCACATAGGAGGAAAAGCATTGATGATTGCACTTGTTTCATCTAAGGCTGTGACGCTCTGGTGATTGTATGGGAACCCACTTTGACAACTGAACTCAATGCATTTGGGGAGAGTTGGGGGGGTCTCACTAAATTCATGGAGGGAGACCAGGGAGACCCACCCTCCCTTCAGTGGGTTGCGTTAAATTCACAAAGGGGAACCAAGATGCCTCACTCTGCCCCTGTTGTTCATGAACACATTGACATTTAAAAAACTGGTCATGATACCACAAAAGGTTGAAAAACACTGCTCTAGACCTATAATTAATTCCATATAGCTTTTTATACTTTCTACTTAAATTAATTATTAAAATATTTGGGAATTTCTTAAGCAAATGTTAAAAGGATAATATCATGGTTTGTATTCAGAAGCACTTCAATCTAAATAAGAAATAAGGATATTTAAGTGTCACAAACTATAAACTTTATAACACTAGGGGAATAGTAGCATAATTAAACTTCACACCAATTTTTATTTGCTAATATTGTTCAATGCTTCAGTTGCCTCAGTGATCTGGGTTAGAATATTGTTACCATGTCATAAAGCAACTAAAAAATACCTGGCTGTAGAAATTCCTGCTCTAATGTCTCCATTGAGGGAGGCAACTTGTAAAATATAATTGAACCTGGAAAAATGGCAATTAAACCAATATATAAAAGAATAACAGTGCAGTTATATATAGAGCAGTATACCAAAGCACTGTGTGAGTATAGATGCATTGTTCAACTTTTTATAGATTTTTTTTAAACATTTGTGGCACAGTGACTTGCTGAGGGTCGCAGTGAGTTGAAAGCTATAACTACTGTAAATCGGCCCTGTGATTTAGGGGCTTTATCCTTAGCCACTACTTCACACGTAGTCATTTGTACATTCTGATGGGCAAATTCTTGGTGCTGATCTCCTGTTAGTACCACACACAGTAATTAAAATGGAACTGCAGTTGAACCAAGACTTTGACTTCACTATAATGCAAACTAGAAACTTAGCTGTATGATCAGTCAAAAATACTGCATTACACCTCAAAAATATTAAAATGTGCATGACACTAAAATTATTACCAGGTTTTCTGAAAGTTCTTTGGGTGAGGGAGCAGCCCACCCATTGTTCATATCTAAGACAGCAGGAATGTGAGCTGCTACTAGAGACAATAAATGTAACCCAATCTTTGTGAAAACATGATGTAAAGTAGTAGCAAGTAGTAGTGGTGGTGATGGCTGTAGGATAGTCTGTAATGTGTCATAGATGTGAGTAAATTTATAAAAGTGATGCCCCAAAACAAAATATGTCAATGTCAGAGAAACGACTGAAAAACCAATTCAAAAGTTGTACAGGAGAGCTCTAAAGGTCCTAACAGATGTAAAAATCCTTATACTCCATTTTAGACCAAAACACCTCACAAAAATGTCCTCCTTCATTACAAAATACTTTTCACTTGCAACAAAAATTCTATCAGCAGATTTTTGAGTAATTAGAACAACATATACTGGACCACAGAAACAAACATCAAGCCAAAATTCAAACTAAATAAGACAATGAGATAATAAACAATTAGGCCAAAGCAACCCAGAAAATTAAACAACAACTAGACCTGATTAAACAAAACTCTGTATATGCAATTTATTGTCAGACTATATGGCCAAAACTCTCCGGACACCACTCCAATTTACTGAGCCCAGGGGTGTCAACTACACTCATTGTTAACAGTTGCATACAATCAAGCACATAGCCATGCAATATCCACTGACAATCATTGACATTAGAAAGGGCTCAGTGAATGTAAACCCGTTACAGTCATAGGATGCTACCTTTGCCACAAGTCAGTAAGTGAAATGTCTGTCCTGGTCAACTGTAAGTGCCATATTGTGAAGTGGAAGCTTCTAGGAGCAACAACAGATAAGACACAAAGTGGTAGACTATGCAAATTCACAGATTGGGACCACCAAGGGCTGAAGTGCAAATGCATAAAAATTGCCTACTCACGAGAGAGTTACAAATTTCCTCTGAAAGCAACATCTGCACAAGAGCTGTGTATTGGGAGCTTCATAAAATATGTTTCCATAGCCAAGCTGCTTAAAAGCATGCCAACTTTGGACTGTGGAGCACTGGACACGTGTTCTCTGGAGTGATGAATCACACTTCACTATCTGGCAGTATGATGGACAAATCTGGATTTGGCTGATTTTAAGCAAAGAACTGAAGCAATTCAGAGGAATATCTTAAAAAACAAGTGAGTCAAAATTAACTCAGAAAAGTTAATTAGCAGCAAGAACAGGTCACTAATTAAGAAAAGTGGTAGAATGAAACACTGCAGCCACTGTGGCCCTCCAGGTCTGGAGTTCTGGATCCCTGGTATAAACGGACAATTGTGTGCGTCCAACTTTGTGTCAACAGTTTGGGGAAGGCTCTTTTCTGTTCCAGCATGATGGTGCCCCTAAGGCCAAAGCCGGCTTCATAAGGACAGGCTTTGACAAGTTTGGTGTGGAGGAACTCGAATGACCAGCACCGAGCCCTAACCTCAACCCTACTGAACACCTTTGGAATGAATTGTAACACCAGTTGGGAGTCAGATGTTCTCGTCCAGCATCATAACCTGTCTTCACAAATACTGTTTTGGCTGAATAGGCACAAATTCTCACAGACACACTCTGAAATCTTAAGAAAAAACCTTCCCAGAATAGGTGAAGCTATTAAAGCTGCAAAGGGCGACCAACTCCATACTAATGCCATTGGTTTTGGAATGGGATATCCAACAAACTCATATAGGTGTGATAATCAGATATCCCCAAACCTTTGGCCATATGGTGTGTATTAAAGAAACTCCAAATTCCATTAGGATATGACTAGCACAGTATTAGAAACATACAAGTTAGAAAATGGTGTAACATGCAGGTTCATTCAGGAAATTGTTAACTAATGTGAAACTTGGAGCATTTAACATTTTTTTATTTACTTCATCAAAGTGTCATTTATCTCAGTCAGATATTAAAAATGTCTACAACACTGAGTAATAAGAAATCGGCAGTAGTTGTCTACCCTAGACTTTCTCATATACTGAGATATTGGGACCAATATTTGAGGAGTAAATCACAAGACAATGATTATATTTTTATATTACTACTCTGCCCCCTGCTCGCTTCACTCGCCCACCCCCGTGTTTGGTTTAGCAGATATACAATTTAAAGAGATTATTTTGATGGCAATTGTTACATACATTTGCATTATTTTCACTTTTACTTTAAAACTTTTGTAAAAACAATACTTGTCCTTTATTTTTGGCCCCCGCCGTGGTTAAATCTCTTTCTCGCAGGACGTATAACACTGTTTGCGTTGTAAAGGGGGGGGGGGGCGGCTGAATGTACGCTAAGAAGATGCCATCGGATCATCTTATGTCTTATTGCTGCTGGCTTGCTGTGTTGTTTGCTTGTTGCGCTGTGCGTCGATCATTTAAAAGCCTGTACAGCAGCTGTCCTTTTGCCACTCCGTGTCTCTACCGCTCGCGTTGTAAATGCGGGGGTGGGGGGGGAATCTGAATGCAAGCTACAGAGAAGCTGCTGGTGTATTCTGCCTGTCGTTTGTCGTTGTTTTAAGAGCTGGGAGCACATGATGTCTGCCTGCCAAAAGCATTCCAACAACTGCTAGCTTAGATGTCCGTGAACTTGTTTTTAATGTCTCACTGCCTTGTCTCGCGTGACGTTAAAGTGGCTCTGGCGGGACGTCAAACTGAAATCTCTTGGCACCAAGTCTCATGTTTAAGGTCCCTGCGAGACGCTCCGTGGCCAATCTCTTTCATCTCGCGGGTCTTTTAAGTGTCTTCCAAGAAGATCACGTCTTGTCTCCCTGGTCTCCCTTCCACCAAGATTGTTTTTTATAATAAAGAGATGTATATTAAAGAACAATCAACAACAAATCAAATCAAATTAATAACATATTGAACAATTATTATTAAAGTAAAGCTGAATAAATTAGACTCTGCAGCTGCATGAATAAAAACGTTGCCATGATAATTTTATTTTGGTGAACAATTCAGGTAAATTACCACTCTTAAAAACCGGTCATTTTTCAAAAAAAATGCAAACACACAAAAAATGCTTAGAATGTGGTGCTTTACCATAATATGATGTGAAATTATCTAATTTTTAATATTTCATGTAAAGTACCACTTTCGGTTAGCGGAAATAGGTCAAAGTTGATAGAAATCTATGTTTTGTACCTAATACTAGTATGCAAAATTTGGTGTAAGTGAAAGCATACTTTCACACACACACACACATTATTCAAAAAAGGGATTGTCATCAAAATCTCAAAATCAAATTTTGGACAATTCCAATACTTTCCCCATACTTTGTATATGAGAAAGTAAAAATAACATCAATAAGAAAATGCAGTTACATGAATTTTAGACAACATTGAATACAACATTTTTGACAGCAGTTTACAATATCATTTAGTTAAAAATGTAGCTCAAATACACTTGTGGTGGCTGAATAGCTTTCACCCAAAGTGGATTCCAGTTCAAGTGTAAAAATAACCTTGATTAATATCCATTTGTTATTTGTTGGTTGTGGAGGGTCAATGAATAATTGTAGATCAGATTTGTTAAACATAACATTTTTGAAGTAAGTCCCTTATGGAGAGTTAAATCTCTGTTGAAGTCTCAAAGTAAAATTGCTTGCTACTTCAAGCCACGACAGAGAGGTGGTCTGGAGCTTTGCTGATAAATGATAATGTCAAAGAATTACTGAGTCACTATAATGTGCAAATATCAACAACAACAACAACATTTATTTATATAGCACATTTTCATACAAAAAATGTAGCTCAAAGTGCTTTACATAATGAAGAATAGAAAAATAAAAGACAGTAAGAAAATTAAAATAAGTCAACATTAATTAACATAGAATAAGAGTAAGGTCCAATGGCCAAATATCATAGGCATTGGGTTCTTTTTAGTGTAAAGTAAATTCTGAGATAGATAGATAGATAGATAGATAGATCGATAGATACTTTATTAATCCCAAGGGGAAATTCACATACTCCAGCAGTAGCATACTGATAAAAAACAATATTAAATTATAGAGTGATAAAAATGCAGGTAGTGAGTGAATATTTGTTCACTCTGTGCTTACAGAGTGATGCTTACGTCATAGCGGTCCTCTGACTTTTTTTACTTTTACATTTTTTTGCCACCAGTAGCACAGGGAAGTGTGCGGATGTAGCAGCATTTTACTAATTTGTACTGGGCATCTCTTTAGTATGCAGAGTGACTGTCGGATGAGTAAAAGATGAAAATATATAATATATACAGTATTTAAGCTGGAGTGACCATTCTCAAGATAAATATGGAACAGTAAACTAATCTGTAATTGAAGTCACACAGATTATTTGTCTGTTTTAAGATAGATGAGTTCACAAATTCGCCATTGTTTTTCAATGGGCAATTTTAAAATTTAAAAAAATGTATACAGCGCTCTTTTTTAAATATCTAAATCAAAAATTGAACTGTCCCAACAAATACCCTTGAAAAATAACTGTCACGTTTCAACCAAATTGGCCCACTAAGCTCTGAGTTGTTTCACGTGGACAGGCAGACTGAAAGATGGATAGATAGACATGTAGACAGACATGACATTTACAGTAGGTGCTTTTCACTTCATATGCAAATACTGCTAAAAAGACACAAAAATACACACAGTGAAGAAATTTCTTGACCATGGCTCCTCTTTACTTAAAGTCAAAGGACTGGAGAACAACAATGGATCAGTAAGGAGAGTTTACAAGTAGAGAGGGCTTGGATAGGGAAACTAATTACCCAAGCTATTAGGATTAACCACAACAAACACATGGGTTTATAAAACCCAAAACAGTGTGATAGCCTGTGCATTTTTGACCTCCCATGAAAATAAAAGCACAATGGTACTATTAAGTAGAGCAGAGGGAGCCCAATAGCGTTCAGATTGTCCCAAAACCTCCATGATCAAACTGCCTCTGGCTGTAAACTGTTTTTCCAGTCAGTGCATCCAAGTAATACTCTCATTTCTTTATATTGACAAGAAAAGAGCACAAAAATAAGCCGCTTTCTTCAAGCCATTATAATGCTGTAGTAGGAGCTTAAAATAAATAAAACATGTATGCACTAGACATCAGGCTCTTATCTACGGATCCAAAACAGCAATTAAATGAACATAAACTAATTTCCGCCACTTGAAAATCATTAACTAACAGGTCATCTCTTTAATTTACATAATGCAACATTTTGCCATTCATAAACCACTTAATCACCACGTGGAATGCCATCAATATAGTGAGTACATGAAGGAATTTCCCTTGCTCATATATTGCACGTGTCATTTTAAGAGATGTGGCATTTAAAAGATGAATGCATGCACAGCTTCTCTAAATGTAATTGGAAGTATTGGTTATTAAAGCAAAAACACCCAGCTTGAGTAATACATTCATAAAATATTGATCTCCCTGGGACCAGAGTGTTGACTTGCATGCTCCTCAGTTTGAAAAAAAGAAATCAATGTTTGTGTTTATCAAAAGCAGAATGATGCAAAGTGTTACACAAAAGAAATTGATTTATCCTTAAATGGTTACAGATTTCTGACAACTGTAAACAGTTCTGTAATCAGTAAACATGAGCGTTCATTTACAATTGAATGTGTTCTCATCTCCCATCAATATCCAAGTGTGAGCTGCGTATTAAAACAGCATTTGCAGTCTACAGCTTACAGTGTATAAAAAGAATTATAACAATCGTAAGAGTCTCTCTTTCCGCCTGCAGAAATAGCAGTAATTAGAAGTAGAGGAGGAAGGATCCAACACAATCATTTAAAATTAGAATGAAGAGCAACAATTACAAAGCTGCTTTTTTATAGATCTTAATAAACAATGCTGCACATTTCAGTTGCAAAAATTAAGCTGACTTTTTTATCGTAATGCATACATTTGAAGGAAAGTAAAGACAGATAATTCTGTAGTTAAGAAAACTGTGACTGTATGTTGCAGTTACACAGCCCAGTTCAGAAATGGAAAAGCTTTTGCTTCAAATTGTACAGTGCCTATATTTGATAGATAATTCACCTGCGTGACTAATGTCTGAAAGAGGATGCCCTATTGCACTCTTCATGTAAAATTATTGAAAGGCCACATATGGAATACATGTCTATGATAAGGTAAGCTTATGAACTTGCTACAAATGTCAGTTTTTTAGTCAAACTTATATCCCATCTACCATTTCCATCTCTAATAACATGTAAAGATGAAGCATGTAACTGCCTTTTTTCCATTTCTAATATTTAAAAAAGATCTCACTACTACTAACAACTTTGTCCTGTCTCGTAGCAATGCTGGAAAGTCAATGCCCTTTCTCCCCCTTCACCCCACTGTCTATCACTGAAGTTTGTTAAAGAAGGTGAGTCGTCACATCAAGACCAGTCATGCGGTACCCTAAGTGATTGGAAGATTGTGGCAGATGGCAACCAACCTCTGACCGGACCTTTCAGCTATGGTCGGCTTCACTGCAGCTCATTTATATAATCAAGCTCCTCACATTGGAGGAGGCCCGTCACAACAAGAAGCTGAGGCACAGTGAACTTGTAGCCAAAGTGCAACAATGTGGCTGGAAAGTAAAGGTCTGTTGTGTCAAAGTAGGCTGCAGAGAGTTTATACCCACATCAACTATTCCAAGAAATGGGGATGCAACGGAAGTCTCATCAGCAAGCTGATAAAGACCTCTAAAGTGGCTCTGAACAAAGAGGAACAACTCCACCTGGGTCCTCAACTGAGAGTATGACATCTAGGGACTGAGCCTAGGGAACCAGGATTCACTGCTGAACCCTCTGGAGGTGTTGTGGGCCTATTAGTGAATCATTAAAGAAAGGGCACCAACTTGAAAACTTACAGTGCATCCGGAAAGTATTCACAGCGCATCATTTTTTCCACATTTTGTTATGTTACAGCCTTATTCCAAAATGGATTAAATTCATTTTTTTCCTCAGAATTCTACACACAACACCCCATAATGACAATGTGAAAAAAGTTTACTTAAGGTTTTTGCAAATTTATTAAAAATAAAAAAAAACTGAGAAATCACATGTACATAAGTATTCACAGCCTTTGCCATTAAGCTCAAAATTGAGCTCAGGTGCATCCTGTTTCCCCTGATCATTCTTGAGATGTTTCTGCAGCTTAATTGGAGTCCACCTGTGGTAAATTCAGTTTATTGGACATGATTTGGAAAGGCACACACCTGTCTATATAAGGTCCCACAGTTGACAGTTCATGTCAGAGCACAAACCAAGCATGAAATCAAAGGAATTGTCTGTAGACCACCGAGACAGGATTGTCTCGAGGCACAAATCTGGGGAAGGTTACAGAAAAATTTCTGCTGCTTTGAAGGTCCCAATGAGCACAGTGGCCTCCACCATCCGTAAGTGGAAGAAGTTCGAAACCACCAGGACTCTTCCTAGAGCTGGCCGGCCATCTAAACTGAGTGATCGGGGGAGAAGGGCCTTAGTCATGGAGGTGACCAAGAACCCAATGGTCACTCTGTCAGAGCTCCAGAGGTCCTCTGTGGAGAGAGGAGAACCTTCCAGAAGGACAAACATCTCTGCAGCAATCCACCAATCAGGCCTGTATGGTAGAGTGGCCAGACGGAAGCCACTCCTTAGTGAAAGGCACATGGCAGCCCGCCTGGAGTTTGCAAAAAGGCACCTGTAAGACTCTCAGACTATGAAAAACAAAATTCTCTGGTCTAATTAAAGAAAGATTGAACTCTTTGGTGTGAATGCCAGGCGTCACGTTTGGAGGAAACCAGGCACCGCTCATCACCAGGCCAATACCATCCCTACAGTGAAGCATGGTGGTGTTAGCATCATGCTGTGGGGATGTTTTTCAGCGGCAGGAACTGAGAGACTAGTCAGGATAAACGGAAAGATGACTGCAGCAATGTACAGAGACATCCTGGATGAAAACCTGCTCCAGAGCGCTCTTGACCTCAGACTGGGGTGACGGTTCATCTTTCAGCAGGACAACAACCCTAAGCACACAGCCAAGATATCAATGGAGTGGCTTCAGGACAACTCTGTGAATGTCCTTGAATGGCCCAGCCAGAGCCCAGACTTGAACATCTCTGGGGAGATCTTAAAATGGCTGTGCACAGACGCTTCCCATCCAACCTGATGGAGGTTGAGAGGTGCTGCAAAGAGGAATGGGCGAAACTGGCCAAGGATAGGTGTGCTAAACTTGTGGCATCATATTCAAAAAGACTTGAGGCTGTAATTATTGCCAAAGGTGCATCGACAAAATATTGAGCAAAGGCTGTGAATACTTATGTACATGTGATTTCTCAGTTTTTTTATTTTTAATAAATTTGCAAAAACCTCAAGTAAACTTTTTTCATGTTGTCATTATAGGGTGTTGTGTGTAGAATTCTGTGGGAAAAAATGAATTGAATCCATTTTGGAATAAGGCTGTAACATAACAAAATGTGGAAAAAGTGATGTGCTGTGAATACTTTCCGGATGCACTGTAGAAGATACCACCATTCACTTGACCATCTGTTAATTGAGTGATTCCACTGAAGAACAACAACAGCAATTTATTTCTAGTATAGCTCAACATCCCACAAGAAATGCCCTTGTTTTTTGACAGCCCTCCAGCCTTTATTCTCTAAGAATACAAATTTTGGGAAGGCCAACTCAGAGGGAATCCCCCTTCCAGGTAGGTTGGCCATGCAAAGAGTGTCAAAAAATAAGGTAAATACAATATAACAACAACTTTGGAACTGTTGCTGTTTAGATCATCAAAGGCCATAACAGCACAGAAGATCTTTGCTGATTGGATCATAAATGGTCACAGCAAATCAGAATAATGTCCACTCACTAGACCATAATGTTCACTCAGATACAAGTTTAATGAGAAGACGCAGGGTATAAATGAGACTTTTGATCACTTTGTAATGGAGTTAAAATTGCTGGTGAAGGACTGTGCTTATGCAAACGAAGATGAGATGGTCAGGGATAGAATAGTGTTTGGCACAAACTCAGCGAAAGTGCGAGAGAAACTTTTAAGTGCCGGGTCTGAGCTAACATTAAATAAAGCCGTGGACATCGCAAGATCACATGAGATAGCACAAGCACAGCTGAGAACCTTCGATTCATGTACTCTGAGCGGCTCACGTAAACTGACTGTGAATGCAGTACACAGACAACAAGCAAAAGCTCCAAAGAGCGCTGAACGAAAAAAGCATTACACAATTGAGAAGGCAGAAAAAGAATATGAAGCGGGTGACACATACAAGCATATTCATAAGTGCAGCTACTGCGGAAACAAAACACACGGTGGAAAAAGTCAATGTCCAGCTAAAGGAAGACAGTGTAAAAAATGTGGTAAATTGAACCACTTTGCTAAAGTTTGCAGGACTGGGAAAGGTAAACCCATGCATGCAGTGTGTGATGACTCAGATAAAGAGGAAGATGAGCTGTTTATTGATGCAGTAAGAAAGGAACAACCCTCTGAATCTGAACAAGCCTTTGTAGACATATCAATAGGAAAGCAAGGTGTAAAGCTTAAGTTTAAATTAAGTTCATAGACACGCTGCCGCTAAATATTCGCAGGCAAATCCACAACTTAATACCGAGAATGCCTGTTAAACATCTTAGATTCACGAGTACCGATTTGGGTAGTGAACACTTCGATGAATGAAACCTGTTATCTTTACAACGGTTGACAAACACAGAATATAACTTGAACACAACACATCCTCCAAATACGAACCTGATTGAAAGAAATAATGATAATCAAATCTTTGATGACAGCAACACTCATAACAGTCACAAAACAATTACATTGACAATCATGTTACGTTATTTTTAAAATGTTTCCTTTTCTTTTTCATAACTTCTTTAACACACTACTTCTCCGCTGTGAAGCGCGGGTATTTTGTTAGTACATAATAAAAGTAACTGTAATAAAAGTAACCAAAAGTTACCATTTGGTGAAAAAAATAAAATCCAGTTTATATGGACAGTCATGTACAATAATTTTGACAATATGACTGCTGAAGTTCAGTTCCCAGACTTGTTAAGTTCAACTCTCCTTCTGCCTTTGTGCGTTTGTGTTTTGTCCTAACTGTATCATACATCAGCCTAGGGGCAATTTTACTTTATCCACAGTGAAGTATTTTGCTAGTTATATATTAAGTGTTAACTGCATTATTTATGTTAGCTGCATGCAGTGGTAGGTACCAGAAGTGTAGTTCAGTTTCTACGCCTGAATTTTTTATTTTTAGATTTTCATTTTTTTTTATTATCCACTGAATGGTATACTTAGTGTTGTGTGGTTTGGATGTCTGAATGCATGAGCTTGTGCGTTGATTGGTTCCACCTTGTGATTTTTTTTATTATTTGTATTATAATCACATATCTCTCTGGCTCACTGAAACCCAATGCTGCTCTGATAAATTTGTTCTGGGACCAACCTTACTCTCCACGTATACTGAATTTAAAGAGAGAACACCCTAGAAAGTCATTGCTCCAACATTTAATGATTTGCCTTTACCAACCATAGCTTACTAGGAAGAATAACACAATGCGAGTAACAGAGATTGGCCAGAGGGCAGCATGAGGTTGACTCATATTTTTTCCTCTGTGTTTTTGCTATCTAATGTTAGCACACTGAAGGTTTTAGTGTTTTAGAAATTGCTGGAAACATGTAAGATTTGGTGGTATATCAAGGGAATTTAATTGCAAGTTCAGCTACCACATATATAGAGTGGAATAGCAGCAGAACAATTGTGATGAAAGCAGGGCATTCAGCCTATCCAGCCATGAATCCTGTTCGCTTAAGATTGTTCTAAATACTGTACCATCAATTGGCAATCTGAAAGTCCCTACCACATTACTTGGTAATTTATTCCATATGTCTATCATTCTTCTCATGAAAAAAAAAATAACATTTGTATAATGTTCCACCTTTAACAAGATTCCAAGCATATCCCTCTGTTCTTATTATACAATTTATTTCAAAGTAACTAGGGGGCTTTGCCCCCTGCTCACTTCGCTCACCAACCCCCGTGTTTGGTTTTCCGGATACACACTTTTAAGATTTTTTTTTCTTTGAATTGTTGCTATTTCATTAGCTTCACTTTTATTTCAGAACTTCTGTAAAAACAATATTTGGAATCTTGCGAGTCCCAATATGCTGAATCTTTTTAATGAGGTCAGTGAGACATGTTTAATGACTTTGTACCATAATTCAGGGTAGGTTTTTCTGTTTGGAATTTCAGCACAGACAATGCGATCTACATCATCAGCAGTTAATAATTTTTTTTACAAAGTAACCAATAAATGCATGTGCGGTAAACTCCATTTTTGAAATTCTCAAGATTCTTTATTTGTCACATGCATAGTTATACAGGACAACACGCAGTGAAATGCATCCTGATCCGCTTATCAAAGACTGTATAAAGTTAGAATAATATCAGTTAGATTAACAAAAAGTCATAAATTGAAAGATAACAGTATAGTAGAACATAATAAATAAGTAAAACTATGTGAATAAAGTAGAATTAAGTGTTAAGGTGCAATAGTGCAGTGATTATTGTGCAAAACCAAAGTTAGACAGGTGCATAGTTAAATGAGGCAGTTTGTTTGTTTGCGCTACTGTGATCTTTACTTTCTTTTCTTTTATACTTTCTAATTTTCCTACTTTCATATCCTTTAACTTTCTCCACATGTGTATCGCGCCAATGTTTTTTTTGGAGCCTTTCGAATTCCACTGCTTTCATAATCTCTAACCTGCTCTGCATGTGTAGAGCGTCAATGTTTGTGAACGTCTTTATGAAGTTCTACTTTGTCTTTTAATTCTGTGCTGGATTGGATATGCTACCGGATACACAATTTTAAGAGATTGTTATTTTCATGGGAATTGTTACATATGCATTATTTTCACTTTTACTTTAAAAACTTGTTTAAAAACAGTACTTGTCCTTTATTTCCGGCCCCGTGCGTGGTTACATCTCTTTCTCGCCATATGTATAATGCTGCTCACGTTGTGAAGGGGGTGGGGCAGCTGAACGCACGCTAAGGGTATGCTGTCGCATCATGTGCTGTCTTCCTGCTGCTGCCTGTTCTCCTTGTCGCATGTCATTATTTTAAGAGCTGGGAGCGCATGATGCTTGTCTGACTAAAGTAATCCAACAACTGCTAAGTTAGATGTCTGCGGACTTGTTTTAAATGATAGCTCACTGGCTTGTCTTGCGTGACGTTGTAAAAACAATAATTGTCCTTTATTTCTGGTCCCGAGCTTGGTTAAATCTCTTTCTTGCAAGACGTATAACGCTGCTAGTATTGTGAAACAGCTGCTGTCGCTGTCATTTTAAAGCTTGTACAGCCGCAGTCTTTTTTGCCACTTTGTGTATTTGCTGCTCGCGTTGTGATCGCTTCTCTGTGATCATAAATATACACCTGACCGAAATGTGTTTTCTTTGAAATTAAACTTGTCGTTGCTTTAACTGTTGCGGGACCACAGATTCTCTACATTTTGTGCATTGAATGTTTTCTGCTCTTTGCCTTTTATTTCTGACCTTGCTTTGTCCTGCTATTTTTTCAATTACACCTGGTCCTGATGATTAATTTCCTTTTGTTTGCACTAATGTGATCTTTTAGTCGTCGACATTTCATTTATAACGTATTGTCCTTTATATGCTTTATATGCACTGAGACCCCTGTATCTGTGTGTTCTGCGTGCCTTTACACTACTGATTTTTTTTTGTTGGCCGTGCTCTGATATTGCTTGTAAATAGGGTGTGTCTTGCATTCTCTTTCGTCTCGCGGGTCTTTTATTTGTCTTCCGTGATCTTAACGTGAAGATCACGTATCGTCTCCTAGTCATTCCCTCCCACAGGATTTTTTTTTTATAATAGAGAGACAACATTACTAATCCCTTTCAGAATTTTAAACACTTCAATCATGTCACCCCTTAATCTCTGCTTGCTTAAACGGAAACGGTGTAGCTCCTTCAGCCTCTCTTCAAAGCTTGTATCTCTCAGTCCCAAAATCAGCATAGTTGCTCTTCCCTAATGTTTCTCTACTGCTGCCATGTCTTTTTTGTAATATGAATAGTAAAACTGTGCGTAGTACTCCAGGTGAGGTCTCACTAGAGTTATATCAATTAGTACAGAATAAGCATCATACACTGTATACTTGCAAAAAGGTATCTGGTATATAAATAATCTGTACATTCATTTTTGAATGGATGAAGAAACAATCTTGGACAGATCATCATTCATGCAGAGGGCCACATGCATACAGTACATGACTAAGTAGTTAGAAATCAGATAAATGGACAAGCACTATGCAACACTTGGGTCTTTCTTAAAATTTCAGATCTATTTGGGAATATGCCTTTAGTTGTGACTGTTGAGTGTATCTTATCTTAACTGCCTAATTCTCTGTTTTTTACAGCACATCTTGTCAGCCACACCTATTGTTCTTTTCTGCAGACTCTCCTGGAAAAAGTAACTCTTAAAGTAAAAATAAAAACTCTTAATACATGATTTGTTTAAATAAAGTATATCTGCAATGCATTTTAATAAATAAGGTCTTCAGAATTTTATAATATCTACAATACATTTTAAGATATCTGAAATACATTTTGAGATATCTCATACATTTTTAGATAATCCACAACAACTTCCTTTACATCACAGCATACTTCAAATGTATATCAAACTGAAATTAAATTTGAAATATCGTGGAATAGGGTGGCACGGTGGCGCAGTGGGTAGCACTGCTGCCTCGCAGTAAAGAGACCTGGGTTCGCTGTGTGGAGTATGCATGTTCTCCCCATGTCTGTGTGGGTTTCCTCCAGGTACTCCGGTTTCCTCCCACAGTCCAAAGACATGCAGGTTAGGTGCATTGGTGATTCTAAATTGTCCCTGGTGTGTGCGCACACCCTGTGGTGGGCTGGTGCCCTGCCCGGGGTTTGTTTCCTGCCTTGCGCTCTGTGTTGGCTGGGATTGGCTCCAGCAGACTCCCTGTGACCCAGTAGTTAGGATATAGTGGGTTGGATAATGGATGGATGGAATATCTTCGAATACATTTCAAAATGTCTCATTTGAGGAAGAAACCCATTTTAAGATACTGCAAGATATGGAAACATGAATTTTAGATATCTTAAATGCATTTATACTTATTTTGATTACATTTTAAGAGATCTTCAAATCACATTGTTAAAACAACTTCCTGTGCAATTCAAGATATTTTGAAACAGTTAGATATCCTACTTGGAACACAAAGTCATTTTGTGACATCCTGAATTGCATTTCAGATATCTTGAATTGCATGAAAAATCATTGTTAGAGCAATTCCAAAAGAAGTGATATCCTTTGTGATATGTTAAGAAGAGGTAAAAAAAATGTCTGCAGTAGAGTTATACTGGATATGAAAATAAGATTTAATTTATTTAGCCAGTGATTCTATATCAATTTTGGGAATATATACATATCAAATTTATTCATTCTGTTACTCGCTGTCATTTAGATCAGGGTTATTCCTTCTCTGAATATGATGCTGTTAGGATATGCTCAATCTCCCCAAATCAACGAACAAAATGAATAAAGTCAATGGGTGAATGAGCAGATGTTAAAGATTGTTTATCCTCATTATTAATTTTAAATTCAGTAAATTTCATTGTATAGCATCATAGGCCCCTGGGCAAAGTAGAGCACTGGGGCCCATGTTTTGATAGCAAAACAGAAACATACATAGGCATCAGAAACATTGGCAGATGTTGCCAGATTATCCTTTATTGCAATGGAACATCAGCAGCGTGAGCAGGAGGTGCAAAAACATAATTATGACAAGACAAGTAAGGAAAAAGGAATGCCCTCTTCCCACGGGTCTTGGCCACCTGCAGAATACCTACCCCCGTAGTGGATAGGGAGGGGCTTGCTGCCAATAATGTCAGTCAAGGAAATGGATTTGAAATTGAACCAGAGTTGTCCAGCGAGCTGGGGCATGAGTCCTCAAGTGAAGTCCTGGGACAGCTGGCAAACTTTTTTCCACCATCACACACACCAACAGCCTCCACAGACCAGATACTCAATATGGACCCGAACGAAAACGAAATAGTAGTGGGAGGTGAGTGCAATGCTGCTTCGGACACAGTAGCAGTGGGAGGTGAGGCCGACGCTGCATCAGACATGAAGTAAGCAGAGACTGGCATCCAGACGGAGTTTGATCGCCAACAACAAGCCAATAACTTGGATTTTGCATTCAGACAAGCCCACGTCGCAAATGACTCTTACTATCTGGAGAAAGAGGACACAAATTTTAAAACACCACATTTTTTACTTAAGGATGGTTTTCTGTATCAGGTGATTCTGATTGCATGGGTGATAAACATATCGAGCAGTTGGTAGTACCAAATGAACACAGGGAGAAGGTTTTAAAAATTGCTCACAGTCACATTTTGGGAGGTCACCTCGGCATGGAAAAGACAAGGTGAATGTATTTAGAAAACACTTTTATTGGATGAATATGGGCCGGGATGTGGAATGATTTTGTAAAGCCTGTCCCGACTGTCAAATAGTTTCCGCTCACAGACCCGCCAGGGCACCCAGGTTACCGATGCCTATTTTAGATGTCCCCTTTGAGAGGGTGGAATTAGATATTGCTGGCCTGCTTCCCAAGAGTAAAAGTGGCTTTCAGTATATGGTCGTGTTAATCAATTACACCACAAGATACCCAGAAGTAGCAGTGCTGCGACGGGCGGACGCCCAGACTATTGCAAAAGCACTCTCGGATATGTTAACACATATTGGTATCCCTCGTGAGATTGTCACTGATGAGGGCACACCCTTTATGTCTCGCATCATGAAGCAGCTATGCGAATGTTTCGGAATTAGGCAGTTACACTCCACGATTTATCATCTGCAGACAAATGGCCTGACTGAACGATTTAATAAAACCCTAAAACAGATGATTCGGTGGGTAGCACATAATGATCCAACTTCGTGGGACACTGTAGTACCATTCCTTCTGTTTGCTGTGTGGGAGGCCCCGCAAGCTTCCATTCGAATGAGCCCTATCAAACTATTATTTGGCCAGCGACCACACGGGTTGTTGGACATTTTTTGGGATGAATGGAAGGAGACTCATGAGACAACCCTTGGGGGAGATTATCCTCTATTTCAGTGGAACATCAGCAGTGCAAGCAGGAGGTGTGAAAATGTAATTATGATAAGACAAGTAAACTCTGCGAGTTTAAGAAGGGGGATCACGTGTTGGTATTGATCCCATCCAATCCACATAAATTTCAGACCGAATAGCAATGGCTGGCAGTGATAAAAGAGGGTATGTCCCCAGTGAATTATAAAATCAGAATTCCTGGGTGGTGAAAACCCGTAAATATTTTGCATATTATTCTTTTAAATTTGTGGCATGACCATCAAGAAGTCCTGGTCACAGACATTGGGGATGATTTGACTGACACCGAGAAAGCAGAAATTGCTATCGCTTATCGAAGGGAACTCAGATGTTTTTACGGCAACACCTGGCCAGACGACAATTGCGGAATACAATATTGTCACTCCACCCAGCATTACTATACAGGTGCCCCCGTACCACCTACAAGAGACAACAAGGAAAGTGATACATGAGGAAGTCCAACAGATACTTCAATTAGGCGTTATTCAGCTGAGCAACAGAAAATGGTGAAGTCCAATCATACTTTTCTCAAAGTCCGATGGTTTGGTTTGGTTATGTATTGATTTTATGAGTTTGAATAAGATTTCGAAGTTTGATGCATACCTGGTGCCATGTGTGGACAAGCTGTTAAAAAAGCAAAGGCAGGCTTCATATATCTCCACTCTTGATCTCACGAAGGGTTAGAAGTGTTATTGGCAGGTCCCCTTGGAGGAGTCTAGTTGTGAGTAAACCACTCCAAACGTGTTGTTTGAATTTACAGCACTCCCTTTTGGCGTCAATGGCGCACCGCTGACCTTTCAGTGAATGATGGAGCAGATACTGCGTTCCCATTCCGTGTACACTGGTGCCTATCTTGACGATGTGGTCATTTTTAATAATGACTGGGATTCTCATCTTGTCCGCCTTCAGGCAGTGCTTGACAGTTTGCAGCTGGCAAGGTTGACAGCCAACCCTAAGAAGTGCAAGCTGGGTATGTCAGAA
Source organism: Polypterus bichir lapradei (assembly GCA_026402145.1). NCBI lineage: Eukaryota > Metazoa > Chordata > Cladistia > Polypteriformes > Polypteridae > Polypterus > Polypterus bichir. The sequence continues at coordinate 26,751,914 of JANRMT010062791.1, forward strand.
ACCCACTATCTGGGATGTTCCATGGGGAAGGGTTTTCTTAGGCCTCAAATGGACAAGATGGGGGAGGTGCTTGCATATTCCCAGTCTGAAACACAGAGGCAGGTTTGTGCCTTCCTCGGGCTCGCGGAGTATTACAGGCGGTTCATTCCCAATTTTGCGCATCGGGCCGCCCCCCCTTACAGACTTGACAAAGGGCAGAAAGAATCATAGTATTGTATGGACCGACACCAGTGAAAGAGTTTTGCGGAACTAGAGGCTGCTTTATCATCATTCCCGGTTCTGCGCAATCCTGACTTTTCAAAGGAATTTATTCTGTAAGCAGATGCTAGCGCTTTTGGTTTAGGCCACACTGTAGGCCTTGGACACTTGGGTGAAGAGAGAGTTTGAGCTGTCAACTGATGACTAACTGGTTGTGAGCTGGATCAGATACTCATCTCTTACATTTTCATCTATATGTTTATTCAATGCAATTCAGTCACATTCTGATAATTTTTCTTACTGGAGTACTGACTTCTGATAAATTAGGAATACACCTGGAATAGTACAGGATCATATCCGTGAATTAGGCATGTTTACCTTCTGCTGGAGGCATTATTATTATTGCCTTTGTTGTTTTCTTCATCTGGCCTTATGCCTTCAGCTGAGAGTATGTGATCGATGTACCTACAAACGTTTTTGATGTTCTAATCTTGTACTTATCTATATTGAGATTCCACTGTGCTCTTCCATGTAACAGATTAATCAGTCTGCAATCATACCCTTCCACAGTTGATGCCTGCACTAAGATTTAATTAACTAGACCTTCCAAACTTTGTATCATTTGTGCTACAGCATGCTGAAATACTTCCAATGATGAGGAAATTCATAAGGGAAAACTGAGAAACCTGTATGCATATTAAATGTACAGAATTTAGAACTTTCATCATCAACTTTAATCTGCCATAAATTTTGATATAACATCAAGCCCAGAGAATATTTTGTCATTTTGCATACCTGATTCCACCTCTTCAATGAAATGTGGTGAGTATTGTTCACTCTTGATAGCTTTATTGAGATCAATAAAAATTCAGATTTTGTTAGGCGTTATTACAGTGGCCATGCTGTTTACCTAATCACTTGGGTCTGTTTGTATGGCAATTATACTCATCTGCTCCATTTTGTTCAATTCTGCAACAATTATAAGTTTCAATTCAACAAGAACTCTTCTTAGTTGGTGAATATCTGGTAATATGTTGGGTTTTATTTATATATACTGTAATGTTGTCCAGACAATCATCCTACACCAACAAATACTGTAAATCTTAAAAGTTTTTAAATAAGTCATCTTCAGAGATAATTCTTGTTCTTTGAGCCATGTTTAATTGTACAGATGTTGCTTGTCCAAGTATAATCTGAAATGTAATTTCATTGTTTTGTTTATTATATTCATATTGTTTAAGGTAAGTTCTACTTCTCTCAGTAATTTTGTACTTGGTCATTTGTGATGACACGAAAAACTCTGTCTCTTATTAATGTGTTATGCTGATCTCCAGATTCACAGTCTTCTTTATTTTTTAGATCTGTGACATATGCATCAATATTTTTCAAGCAGCTTTCACTCATGTAAAAAGTATATATCGAATATATTAGTTTTTCTGGGGTAACAGTAGTCTTGAAAATTTTGCTTCAATTTTTTCCATTTCTGAGTCCCATAATATGAATCTATTATAAACTTTAACTTCTTGTTCTGCCACAACATGAATAAATGTGGCCCATTGTACTTTTTCAGACTTTCCTGCAACATTGCTTGCAGTAAGGAACAATTCAAATTTTTGTGTCCATAGCTTCCATTTTTCTGATAAATTATTTTCTAAACATAAAATTTAAGCCATTTTATCCTCTTTTCAATTTCTTTTATCCCACTTTTCATACCGTGTAATGAATAATATGATTTAACAATGTATTGTTATTTTGACCAAAGTTGGCTCCTGATGTTATGTTTGTCATGATTTGACTCTAATCTTTAATTCTTTTTAATGGTTCCTGGGATTCTAAATATAATATATCATTATATTGTGTGGCTCCATTTTTTTTTTGCCATTGTCATTTTGGGACTTTAATATTGACCGTTGCAATGCTGTTTTTAGGAGTGATATTAGAGGTCATGGGTAGCATGACATTATCGGTCAAAAGACATAAAGGATTTTTAATCCCTTTTGGATTTCCTGGTTGTCCAAGTTTGTATTCATGTGAAAAGCTCTTTGGTTTCAAAATCTTTTTTGGTCCCTAACTTTGATTTAGGTTACTCATTTTTGTCCTAACATTAATTTTTAGTACACCCTTCCAACTATGGATACTTAACAGGTACATAACAGACAGCACTCTCTCATGAAAAATCAATTGTGATACCTTATATTACACCGATCTCTTGTCATCTTATCTTACTCAACTGGAGATCATATCTCATACTCCATTATTCAGTGGGAAAAGGACATTTTCTTTTACATACAATTAGAAAAGATATTTTTTTTTCTGTGTGGAGTATTAGATTAATGCTGTTCCAAAATAAATAAACTTAGCCTCTCTTAAACTTTACAGTGTTTTGATATGCAGGAGGGACTGTTGTATATTGGGCTTTTTATTCATGTGTCGTTCTTAACTAGATAGAGCAGAAGGTGCTGATATTTATTTGATATGGGACAACACATACACATAAAAAGAATTGAAGTGCCAGTTTAATAGCTAATTATTTGGCTAAAAAAGAAAAAGAATAAGTTGATTGATGAATTAGGCATCATCAATGTGCCTTCCACATTTGTCATTTAAATAACATCTTGATGGTGATTTTTAATGGATTTTTAAGTCATAAATATAAATGTACTGGAAGTGTTGTGGACTAGCTTTGTTGTTTGGATCTTGATTGTTGTGCATCTAGTTCATTATAAAGTGAAAAAATTAACAATAATCTGTGATTTAAATATGTAAAAACGGAATCAAGGTTCAATGATAATGCACAGGAAATGTATAGAAATGATTGCATTTTCTTGAATGTAAAATATATTGAAGAACACTGAAATTAATTTTTGTAATCATACCAACTACACCATTTTGTTGTTGTCTATAGTACTTTCACATTTACATATGTTTAATGGATTCATCTTTTATAATGCATTTTAAAGGCATCTTTTGTGAAAGTATATGCTTGTATTAATACAAGCTACTGTTATCAAATAAACAGAAAAGTCATTGTAATGCATAGTAGTTCATATTTTCAACAGCAAAAAATAGAAAAAAGGGGTTGACACATTTATGAATACTGAGGTAAGAAATCTCTCTTTTGAAAAACCATGCAACTGTATTATCATTACTGCCAGGTTATATGAGTTTCATTTGAATATCTTTCAACTAAAAACATTTATATATCTTTAAACAAAAATTCTAGTTTGCACGTAAGACCTTCTGGAAATCTTAAAAGACATTTTTAGTGATAGTCAAAATATGCTAATCCCCCTTTTAACATCCAGACAGATTTAACCATAAGCATACTAATTGGTAATGAATTATTTAATTCGTCCATTCATTCATCATCCATAAAGACTTATTCCACCTTGAGGATGATGGGGGCCAATACGTCTCAGGAGACTATCAGGCACTGAGCAGGAACCAAATTCGGAGGTGGCAGCAATCCATTAACGAGTCAAGTCTTTCGCAACTTGCCAATTTAGAGTCACTAAACGCTCTGATCTGCACATCTTTCAGAATTGGAGTGCCCAAATAAAAACAAGGCATACAAAAAAAAAGTGCAAACTCATATATATAATTCCTCAGTCTCCATGCTGCAGATTCATTAATTCATGCAACCCATTAAGCTTATAATGCTACATTATGTTACCTACTGCACTGCAAGTGACTTTTTCTTATTAGTAGAAGGCCTAACCATTTTCTGTCCTCACTGGTTTGAGAGATTGGTGTGCACCTCTTCTAAAATTACTGGTTGCTATTTCCCCACAATGAATTTATTCAACTGACTAAAACATAAGGCCATTTACCTAATATTTGACAAATCACACCCATTTTCCGTATTCTCATTCTATATCCATCAAGAGAATAGCTTAATTAAATCAAGACAAGGATAACCAGATTTCATACCATTACTTACCTATAAGCTGTGTGATGCATGAACTTAATATTTTGACATCAGGTGACATCTATGCTGTTCTGAAGAATATGGTCTGTGTAAGTGTGCTTTTGGTTGGTTGGCTGCGGGGGTAATAATTACTGGTGTCCTTTATGTTTGTATGTATGGACTAATGTGTTGTTTAACAAGCAAAATCAACTTACATTGTGATGACAATAAAGTATTCAGTATTTGTATCATTTCTCAGCTTTGCCTAGCATCCTGGCTCTTTAGGATAAGGTGTTGAGAAGCTTTAATATTTATAGTTTCACAACATAGTGTGACGCCACGTATCCTGTCCATACCCTCTGCAACAATTGGGCCATCGAGTAGTTGTACCAAGGATAACCCAGGGTGAGTGACCGAGACACATGCAAGTTGTTACAAAACAAACAGTTCTTTATTAAAAACAAGCCCTATCAAAATATCGATTTCTATAAGAAGTTGAAATAAAGTTTGCTATGTAAAATCACATTAGTAAGTCCATCCAAAATTCACAGTTTATGTGTATGAATGACTATAAAAGAAATCAAGAGAAAAAATGTCCAAAAACTCAAGGACTCTAGTCCCATTCCCTTCTCCCTTATTCAGACAGCTCAAAAGACACCACCAAGGATTTTCAGAGACCAAAAGCAAAAACATGTCAGAAGACTCTGTTCTTTTCCCCTTTCACTTTCTCTGAGGCTGTTCCATGGGTCATCAAGGACTTCTCCTTCACAAAAAAAACCCCAAATAAACAAACAAACATCCTGTACACCATATTTTTCCCCACTTCTCCATGTTCTAGGGGGGTAAATAAAAATATGTGCACAATCTCCTCTCCAGACTATGCAGGAGTACCACAATGCACCTATTACTCATGACAGACTTCCAGCTGTAAAACAGACGTGAATCTATCTTATACATACTTGGGATCCCTTCCACCAATCTCGACAAACACCTGACTGTGCCCGCTCCAGTTAATGAACATGCCTTACGTTAACTTCTCTATGTACCGTAACTCCGGAAGGAAGCCTAAAAGGCCATGACTCTGTCTCACTTGCACATAACCAACGACAGACAGTCCAACTTTCATGTACCCTTCATTAAGTAAACACTGTTTTGCTTCTGTCTCTCAGGTCCTTTGCTCATAAATGAAACAGTTTTACTACATTTTATCTCCCTCACTCGCAGCTTGGTACTTTGCACCTGGATGCCTCCTCATGTCCTGGCTGGGGTCGAGTGGAATAACACTCATCACCATTTCCTTTTCTTCTAGAGTTCTCATGACACCACCTTACAACACTCAAGATAAGTGCCACCCCATATAACTATTTACACTCAAAGTACAATCTATAAACAGTTATACACACACACTACATACGCAGTTGCCAAAGTGTGAGTCACCAAACACAGAACATGCAGTTATTTTTGTCATTCTGAGCTATCTGGGAAGTGAACAGCTTCTTCTTTACTTTATTTCCATCCCTTTTCTTCAGTAGCAACTGACCCTTTGTTACTTCATGAGCTCCATGACTGCCCAATCTTTTAACAGGCCTGCCATGATTCTTTAAGTGCTGATACTAAGCTCACTGATTACCCTGTGGGCCAATGTGGAGGGGACACATGTGGCATATTAGGAGTTCTACTACCATGAGGCGATCAAGACAGATGGCAAATAGTCATTTCTGTGTAGTTAACACTGGTGTTTTTCTCTAATTAGTTGTTTATTGTTTATGTTGTACTTATTATATTCCCATGTGTTTTACGCATGTTGTTATATTTTAATTAAGTATGAAATTTTATCTAGACACTTCACTTTTTTCATTTCTCGGTTTTGTTAATTATTATATTATTATTATTATAAAAGACATGCTTCCCTAGATGTATACCTTTACAGTGATTCATAAGAGAAGATAACACAAGACTAATTGGGTGTCATCTTAAAATTTGTGTTGCTTAGTGGGCTGCTTGAAGGTCTAGTCAATAGAATGCAATCAGAGAATTAAGTCATTCTTTTCTATTAGGAATAACAAAAACATATTGTCTACCTCAACATGCCACCACACTTTCCCTTGCTAAATGCCAGTTGTAAAGCTCTTTGCATTTACAGTGCAGCATAACATACCTACCAGATAATACATAAGTGATAAACATTGCACTACATATGGATCAAAATGGCTCCACTAGAGAAAATAACCCAAAAAGGATCTGCAGCAAATTGTAATTGGTTGTTCTATCATGGCCCACACATTTGTTAAAATTGACAGGTCCAGAAACACATCTGACCAAAGTTGGCTCCTGATGATATGTTTGTCATGATTTGTCTCTCATCTTTAATTATTCTTAATGGTTCAAGGAACTCCAAATATAATTTATCATTTATATATCAATTTTTAGAGGTATAAAAAAACGACAATTATATTTATTTTTGTTTCAATGTGTCTTTTCTTATATTATTTTGTTTTTCATTATTCTGTGGCTCTATTTTTTTTTTGGCCACTGTAATTTTGGGACTTTGTTATTAGGGGTGATATCAGAGGTCATTGGTAGCATGACAACCCTTAACCCTTTTCGACTTCCTGGTTGTCCAAGTTTGTATAAATGTGAAAAGCTCTTTGGTTTCAAAATCATTTTTCCCTGACTTTGATTTAGGTTATTTATTTGGTCCACTTCTGGCTTTGATTTTCTTTCAGTTAAGTTTTTTTTTTTTTGTCATATGTTTTGGCTTAGTTTATTCAATACTTACTTGTCTGGTTATGACTTTAGCTTGCTCACAATCTCCTGATTCCAATATAAAAAACAACTGTTTCTGTTATGCATAGTCAGTACCATTTTGGCATTAGTGGTTCAGTACTGTGTTTTCAGAAAATGACCTCAAGCAGACTTAACATGAAATTTTGTATAGTGGGTAACAGACTCTAATTGATTTAATCAAACTGCTGATACAATTAGACAGTGGCACTCCATCATATACAATTGATTTAATTAAACTGCTGATACAATTAGACAGTGGCACTCCACCATATACTTCTCACAGTTCTGGCAGTGTACTTTTTGCTAATTTAGTCCATAATGAATCATTATGTGCATTATCAATAAAGCTAAATCTGGTGGTCAGCCTCTCTGATAATGATAATCAACTTCTAGTCCACGGCACTCCTGCCTGCCAGTCTAGCCTAAACACAGTCAGCCTTACCTAATGATATGTAACAAGTGGTGAAAAGTAATCAATAATTGCTAATAAATATGCATCAAGATTTCTGCTTTAAATGGGATTACAGACATTTTTGCTGTTTTTGTCTTACTTACTGTATGCCTATGAATTAATTTAACTTATAAATTATGTTACACATATACAGGTCCATAGGTATTTGGACAGTGACACGATTTTCATAATTTTATCTCTGTACACCACCACATTGGATTTGAAACAAAGCAATTAAGATGTGATTGTAATTGAAGGGATTTAACAGAAACCTTATATGAGTGACATGATCCCCCTAATTTCAGGGGCTCAAAAGTATTTGGACAAACTAATCATAAATATAATGATCATTTTCAATTTTTTGTTGACAATCCTTAATAGCCAACAACTGCCTGTATGTCTCTGGAACCCATGGCCATCTGAAAGTGCTGGTTTTCCAGCCTAGTGAAACTTTGCCAGGCCTTTACTGCAGCTGTCTTCAACTGCTGCTTGTTCATTGGACTTTCTGCCATCAGTTTTGTCTTCAGCAAAAGGTCAGTTGATTGACTTGGCCACTGCAGAATATTCAATTTCTTTGCAAAGAAGCATTTGGTTTGCTTTAGCATTATTTTTTGGTTCATTGTCCATCTGTACTGTGAAGTGTTGTCCCATCGATTTTGTAATATTTGGCTGAATCTGAGCAGATAACGTAGCCCTGTATACTTCAGAATTCATCCTGCCACTTCTGTCAGTAGTCATATCATCAGTAAACACTAGTGACTAACTTCCATTAACAGCCATCCATGATCATACCATACAACCGTCTCCACCATGTTTCACAGATGATGTGGTATTCATCAGATCTTGAGCAGTTTCTTCTCTTCTCCATACGCTTCACTTTTCAACATTCTGGTATATATTGATTTTAGTTTCCTTTGCCCAAAAAAAATTGTTCCAGAACTGGATGGGCTTTTAAAAAATATTTTCTGGCAAAGCCTTCTTTGTCCTTTCCATGCTTGAGGTTTACCAGTGGTTTCCACCTTGTGGTAAATCCTCTTTCTTTATTTTCATGAAGACTTCTCTTTATTGTAGACTTTGGCAATGATAGGTCTACCTCCCAGAGAGTGTTCTTGGTTTGGCTATAATGTTGTGAGGGGTTCATCTTCACCAAGGACAGAGATGTGCAATCATCCAGCACAATTATTTTCTGTGGTTTTCCAGACATTCTGGTGTTGCTGAGTTCACCAGTGTGTTCCTTCTTTTTAAGAAAGTACTAAATGGTTTATTTGACAACTCCTCATGTATAACACTGTGTGTAGAATTCACACTAAAACATAGAGTACGCACAAAAAATTCAGATGCATAAAACTGTGCGTAAGCAAAGTTCCACGCACTTCTCCTTTATAAATCCCATTCAATGTGAATTTTAACGCACATTGCACAAGCCTACAGCCTCACCCAGACTCCTCACAGAATTCTGCATATTTGAATATGCAAATCAACATAAATAGCTCCTTCCATTCAGTGTTTTGTTAAGAGACAATGTTAAAAGCATGTTTAAAAAAGAAGAATTTAAAAAAAGAAATGGTCAGATGTCAAAGTTGACTTGAAAAGGTGAGTGTCTGAGTGTCATACAGAAGAGTATTAGAGCCATAGACAAGAAAAAATAATAAGGACACAGTGAAGAATAAAAGGTCTATGTCAAGATTAAAGTCAAATGTCAACTTTAATCTTGAAATTTCCACTTTAACCTTGTAGTTTATTTTGTCGTAAAAGTAGAACATCTTAAACATAATCATAAAATCAATGTTTAATTTACTAGAGTTTCTCAGATCCCATCGCAACTAAAGTAGCATCCTAAATACTTTGTATTCTATGTGTTCCCCGATCCAGTTGTTAATCACTATATGCTCCTTAAACAGGCTTTCTCTTAAACCAACAGGAGCAAGCAGGCAGTGATCGCCACACAGAATACATTACAGTCATGATATTAACAGTTTTCTCAACATATTAGAATACTACGTAAGATGGATTCTTGATATCATTTTCATGAAGAAATGCATTAAAGCATGTATTAAACATGTGGGGGCACAGTGGTGCAGTGGTAGCAATAAGATGGCACCTTGTCCAGGGATTGCACCTGCCTACCACAATATGCTTGCTGGGACGTGTGCAACTTTAGATGGAATAATGTATTGCCACAGTACTGTCTCTGTCAAATGTACCACCCCCCCAATTTCTGTACTTGTGTTTTCTTTCTTTCTTTAACCAATCGCCACACAATAAGTATCTATAATAAATAAAAAACCAGATGCAATACTTAGAATGCTGATTCTTCAAAACTTTTTTTTTTTATTTTATTCAAATCAAATAGCATTTCATACAAATAACTCAAATTTTACAAAAAAAAAAGGTTTGAAACAAATCAACCCTCATCCCTGTTATACTACATTTTTATTTATGTCACTATATCTGGACAATACTGTTATGAGTTTTATTCACATGTGCATGTTAACTGTGGCACACAGGGGCTCAGCAGTTAGAATTGCTAGCCAAGCATTGGATTAGATAGCCAAAGACAACTGGAGGCTTGTATAGTCAGCTTAAACACAGGTTAGGGTGTTTCTGTCCTCTATCAGCACAAATCTTCTTTCCTTAGTGGGAGAATGAGAATCGGCATGTAAGCACTATGATATTTCTGTATTTTGTGGAGGAGGAATTCAGCCCTTGTTTGGAGACAGAGAAGACCAGCAAATGAAGCAAGACATTATAAAAGCTTGGACAACAGCCAGACCTTTAGAGGCGGAATCGACAAAGCTCGAAGAAAAACCTCCCAGCGTGGTGACGAGAAAATGGCTGACTGTGTTGATCCAGATTTCCCACCTGGATAAAGTCTGTCCATGCGCCTCTCCGTCTGTAACTGCGTTAACCATCAGTAAATGTAAGCTAAAAGATATTGTTTCTCATGTGATTCTTGTACCGCCGTAATCACGATGGGAGGGATATCGACGTTTCTGGTATATTATGATATTGTTTAATTATTTAATATGCCACAATTTTAAAAGAACACATTTCCAAGAGAGCTAATGCCTCTTCAGGAAACAACCCCTGAGAAAGAGAGCTAGGCCAGCAGAGTAAAACTTAAAGCTAGTAAAAATAAGTAAATAGATAAATTAATAAATGAATAAAGATAAATGGAGTAAAGGAGGGGAGAAAACCTGCTTCCTCGATTTAAATACTGTACTTATTCTAAAATGTTATTGATTAGATCCTGCCAGGTTTTTAAAAAGTTTTATAAAGATCCTGTAAGTGCGAATTTGATTTTTTCCAGTTTCAAATAGTATATAACATCAGTTACCCACTGACTTAGAATAGGAGAGTTAGGATTCTTCCAGTTGACCAAGATAAGTCTACGTGCCAATATTGTAGTAAAGGCAATTACAATTTATTTGTCCTTCTCCACTTTAAGCCCATCTGGGAGTACACCAAACACAGCTGTTAGTGGATTAGGAGGGAATTCTTCAAAACTTTTAAGGAACATTGAAAAACCTCCATTATACATGTTTAATAATTCCATCCATCCATCCTACCAATCCAGAGTCGTGCCTGTCCCATCAAGTATAGAGCGCAAGGCAGGAACAATCCCTCATCGGGGTGCAGCTCATCTCTACTACTGGGTCACCATGCCCCCACATGTTTAATTATTAACAGTATTTATTATTTAAATGTATTTAACAATTTATATTTGTAAATTGTAATATACATACTTTAATGCATTTCATCATAAAAATGATATCAAGTATACATCCTAGCATTTTAACAGCAAACAGCTTCAAAAGGATAGCTCTTGGAAATCTAAATTGACTTAGAAGCCAGTCATACTCATCTGTAAATACACGCTCTATTCTATTGAATTGAATTGAATTCCTTTATTATCATTGAATAGTACAATTAGATTCAATATGCAACTACATAAACTTATTTTCCTATGAAAAGATAAAAAAACAATAATAATACGATAAAATCAATGAAAAATAAACAATATGAAAGTATAAGTACAATATACATATACATATTTTCAGCTAGTGCAAAACGGTTCATAAAGTGGCTCAGGTTGTGCAATATTACAGTTGTAGTGCAAGTTTACGGTGAAGTAATTGTATAAGTACAAGCAGTTCTGTCGGGAGCATTTGATGGACTGACTGAGTGCGTTTGTAGCTCTTGGGATGAAACTGTTTCTGAGCTTTGAAGTCCATGCAGGAAAGGTTCTGAAATGTTTGCCGGATGGAAAAAGTTCAAATAGACTGTGGCTTGGCTGAGTGGAGTCCATGCAGATGCTGGTGGATTTCCAGAGGCAGCTTGTGCTATAAATGTTTTCCAGGGCTGGAAGCTACTTGGTATTCTCCTCTGTGCTCTTGACACATGTGCAGCTGTGATACCACACACAAATACAATAAACAGGTTAAAATACTTTCAGTGGTGCACTATGAGTAACAACACTAAAGCAGTTATGGTATTTGGAATAGTCTGACCATTCTGTGCACCATTATATTGTTACAGAATGATTAAGTGAATTAAATTTGTAAATGATATGCAATTAATTTTGGTGTATTTGATACAGTCTGTGTCATGGATGTGAATCTAAAAAAGAAAGAGCACAGAAACAGTATCACTGCTTTGACGCTGAGTGCTGCCAGTTTGCAAAAGTGAGCAGAAAAGTGCATATGCATGGTCTGAGGTTGCCGTGAAAATGTGTGTGGCTTTACACCAAGTTTAGTTTTTATACATCTCAAAGTGAGCATGGAAAAGGGTGTACACAACATTTTTGTCCATGTGCACCGTTTATACATAAGGTCCCTGGTGTTTCTTTTGTTGCTCTGAAAGGTTTGTATTGTTTTCTCAGCTTAAATTGGACTGTTTTTACTTGCATGGACAGGTGTTTGAACCTCATATTGAGAGCTCACAGTCACAGCTTCTAAATGCAAATTCCACATTTGGAATCAATTCCTGAATTTTTACCTGCTTAATAGTTAATGAAGAAATGAGAGAACTGCTCCCACCTGGCTATGGAACAACTTCTCAGTCAAATGCCCATATACTTTTGAGCCACTGAAAATGGAGGGGCTATGTAGAAAAATGGCGGTCATTCCTAAATGACATATACAATACATTTAGTAAACCTGTTAAATTAAAGTTGAAAGGCTACACTTCAATCACATAATGATTACTTTACTTAAAATCCATTGTGGTGGCATACAGAGCAAAATTATGAAAATACCTATAGACCTGACTCTGCTGATGTTAAGATGCAGAAAATACTTTTTCCACCAAAAACACATTTCTTCACCTGACTCCTATACATAGTCTCATGGCCTTTATCACATCCCATAAGTGCAGAATCATCTGAGAATTTCTGCAAGTGACATGACATGGTGTTAAATGTATAGTCTGATGTGTACAGAGTTAAGAGAAATGGATATAGGACTGTTCCTTATGGTGCCCCAGTGTTGCTCAGATTCATATTAAAGGCACAGTTCTACAGTCTCACAAACTGCAGTCTGCCTGATTGATAGTCCATTATGCAGGACACCATAGACTCATCCACCTGTATATGTCTGAGTTTACCCCTTAACAGGGATGTCTGGATGGTATTGAAGGTGCTGGAGAAATAAAAAAACATAATCCTCACAGATCCAGTGGCCTCCTGTATAACGGTGTGCGTAGAATTCACACTAAAACATGGTGTACGGACAAAAATGGAAATGTTCGTACGCACAAAAAAATCCAGATGCATAAATCTGTGCATTCACCAACTTAAACGTTGTTCTGCTCCATAAATCCCGGTCAGCGTGAAAAGTAACACACGTGCACGCGCCTGCTGCCACTCCCCAAACTCCTCCCAGAATTGCACCTCTTTGAATATGCAAATTAATATAAATAGCGCTTAAGCTCAGCGTTCTGTGAAAAGGCAATGGCAAAAGCATGGGGCAAAATAGAAGAATTTTAGCGAATACCAAGTGTAGGCAAGGAAAAACATACTATTTGTTAGTTTAAACAGTGGTATAAACAACAAAAGTAAGTTGATTGAGTGACATAGATTGCTGGAGAAACTCGAAAGCTCAAGTTCACAAAGTCGCACAGTGCCCGAAATAAAGTTGTCAGATATCAAAGTTGCCATGAAAAGGCGAGTCATAGCCCACTGTCTGAGTGTCATATGAAAGCTTATTAGGGTACAGAGAAAAGAAAAAAGAAATAGGGACACAGTGATAAAAAAACTTGAAATGTCAACTTTAATCTTGAAATTTCCACTTTAATCACATATTTTATTTTGCCATTAAAGTAGAACATCATACACTTCACCTTAAAATCTTTTAATTTACTAGTTTCTCAAATCCAATCGTAACTAAAGTAGCACATTAAATGCTTTGTTTTGTATGTGTTCTTCTATCTGCTCTATGTGTGTGGATCACTACATGCTTCTTAAACGGGCTTTCTCTTCCTCCGATAGGACACAGAATCCATTACATTCGTGATATTACAGCTCTCTGAATAATTTAAATACTGAGATGTATACTTGATATCATTTTCATGATGATAGGAGTTAAAGCACGTTATTAAACATTGGAACACGGTGGAGCAGTGATTGTTAATGCCTCACGCAAGATGCTTGCTGCACCGTGCGCGACCTTTGATGAAATAATTTATTGCAGCAGTACTGTCTCTTTCAAACGTACTAACCCCCAATTCCTGTCCTTCCTTTTCTTTCTTCAAATACCCAATCGCCACACAATCAGCTCTGTAACAGATGTTAAGCCATCTGTAAGCTGAAAACGCTGATTCTTCAAAACATTTAAGGAACATTGAAATATCTTTATAGTACATGTTTAATTATTCTATCCATCTATCCATCCAGGGTCGCGCTAGTACCAGCAACAATACAGCGCGAGACAGGAACAATCCGTCAACGGAGAGCCAGCTCCTTGCTAGCACTGTGACACTGAGTCCTCACATGTTTCATTATTAACAATATAGATTATTTAAATGAAGTTAAAGTTTTATCTGTATAATATAATAAACATATTTTGCTGCATTTCATCTTAAAAATGATATCGTCATCATATGTAAATATGCACTTTATAAAGTGACTCAGGTTGTGCAATATTATAACTGTATCGCAAGTTTACAGTGAGGTAATTGTACTTATAAGTACAAACAGTTCTACAAGGAGCACTTGATGGACTGATTGAGTGCATTTATAGTTCTTGGGATAAAACTGTTTCTGAAACGCGAGGTCTGTACAGGAAAGGCTCTGAAGTATTTGCCATATGAGAGCAGTTCAAATAGGCAGCATGGCTGAGGCAGCGTGTGCTTGATGCTGTATACCGATGATTCTGTTTCCGATCAGCTGCTGTAGAGCTGTGATTCCACACTCAGATACAGTGATATAAATACTCCAAGTAGTGCATTGAGAGTAATATGGAAAATGATGATCTGCTGTAGCAACCCCTAATGGGAGCAGCTGAAAGAAGAAGAAGAAGGTGCAGTGAGAGTAACAACACTAAAGGAGCTATGGTATTTGGAATATTTTGGCCATTCCGTGGTCCATTATATTGTTACAGGTTAATTACAATCAGATGCCTTAAACTAATAAACAATGTGCAGTTAATTTTAGTGTATATGATAAAGCCGCATCAGGGATGTGGATCTAAAAAAGAAAAGGAAACCATACTGGAACGAAAGCACTGCTTTGACGCTGGGTGCTGCTGGGTGCCGCCAGTTTGCAAAACCAAGCGGAGAAGTTGCATATGCCAGGGTTTGAGCTAGTGTGAAAATGTGCTTTACACCAAGTTTAGGTTTTATACCTCGTGATTTGAGCATGGAAACAGGAGTACACAACATTTCTGTGTTACACATCAATTATACTGTAGGCCCCAGGTGAGAATAAGCCTTGTGGAGCAGATAGATAATTGCATCTTGCACTCTAATGTTTGTTCAATAGGCAAACTGCAGTGGGTCCAGGTGGTCTACCACAAGAGGA
Organism: Polypterus bichir lapradei; assembly: GCA_026402145.1. Lineage (NCBI taxonomy): Eukaryota > Metazoa > Chordata > Cladistia > Polypteriformes > Polypteridae > Polypterus > Polypterus bichir. The sequence continues at coordinate 26,767,274 of JANRMT010062791.1, forward strand.
CACCTACTGTATAGTCCAGGACCACATAAACTAAGACGTAAACCAAAAAATGGGCCAGAATTTGTAACCAAGAAGTCAAAGTACTTGTTCATAAAAACAAAACTCCGATCCCAAACTATAAACAAAAATTTTATAAGCACAGATTCATTTACCAGGAATACTCAAGAAAAATGCATGCAAGCTGGAATAATTTAAGAAGTCCCCGGCATGAACTTTATACTGGTAGATTGATGATTTCACATGCTGCAGACTGACGGATCTTTTCTTAAACAACATGACAGCAACCAATCCACAAAATGGCAATGGCAGCAATAAACAAAATGGTGGAAAAATGTGCAAATATTTCAACTTAATTAAACAAATCATAAATACAGTAGATAATAATCGTTATCAGAACTAGACATATTCTAAAACAGTCTGTGTCCTTTTACTGAAGATTAATGGTTAAATATATGTTGATCCATATTCTCCTATTTCCTATATTGTGCATTACAAATATTTCCATACATTGCTTGTCTTTTTCTGTGGCATTGAGTTAAATATATTTGATTCAGCAACAACAACAACAACATTTATTTAAATAGCATGATTTTTATACAAATGATGTAGCTCAAAGTGCTTTACAAGGTGAAGAAAAAAAATATATAAAAACAAAATTAGGCAATACTAATTATCAAAGAATAAAGTAAGGTCCGATGGCCAGAGAGGACAGAAAAAACAAAAAAAAAAATCTCCAGAGGGCTGGAGAAAAAAAACTAAAATCTGCAGGGGTTCCGAGGCCATGAGACCGCCCAGCCCCCACTAAGCATTCTACTTACCATAAATGATCTAAATCAGTCCTCATGGTTTTCAGACTTCACGTGGAAGAATTAGACGGTGATGGTCATGTCACACTATACTTCAGTCCAAATATAAATATAAAATATGGCTTCCATATTTTTTAATTGCATATGTATGCTTTTTCATGTCCATAGCTGTCTGATGTGTGCGAAATTCATTTTATATCTTTACCCACCACACTAAGCCCATTTAACCTGCTCACAAGGTGGTCTATGTTAATATGCAGCTTTATTCCTCTTCTCTGGCATGAGAAAGCCATCTGTGATTGCACTTAGTCATAGTCTTGATCTACTGCTAGTCCACAGCTCTAAGATATACTGCAACAGTACTAAACCTGAAAATTAGTCTTGTTACCATAAATACGTTTTAAAACCAGATAACCATGGAATCATCCCCAGCTGACAGCACATTGCTAATGACTCAATGTGTCTTCTGTTATGTTCCTTCTGTTTAGCTGGTGGTCCTCCAAGAGGTGGAGCCACCTGCCCATTACCATAACGGACTGCCCTCAGCAACTTAAAGGCTACGGAAAATCCCACAGTCCTCTGTGGCTCTATGAATACGCTTGTGTTGTGGTGAGTGCTGTAGTGTTTTTTCTGTGCTTTTGTGATTTACTGGATTTTTGACCTTTTACTTTGTTTTCGACAATTCTCTGATTTGTTACCGGGACTTGTTTGCCTCCGGATTGCCTTTGGCTTTCCAAGCAACTCATTTTGTCTCATATACCCCTTGGAGCTTAATTTTGTAAAAGAGCATTTTTGTGAAAATAAATATATTTATTTATAAAGAGCCTATGTTGCCCTTTTCATTGTTACTTGAGGTTTAACAGTTTTCCTCCCTCTAGTGGGCATTTTGAGTGTTTTTTGCTAAGAGACTCTAATTCATAACAATAAATAACATACATACTTGACAGAATAAAAATAAAATAATATTTCGTACAATAATATAAAACAATTAAATAATATTCATAGAACAGAAAACAAAAATGTATTCAATAACAATATTTAAAAAAAAATCTGAAGAAAAAGAAGACACCTGAGCCTGGGATGAAACCCTGGCTATTGTATAACACAAAGAAGTTGTAATTCAATAGATTATTTTATTTATTTTTTTTTTACGAGTTACTTTTAAGTCTTCTATAAATTTCCATAAAGTTTGCACCAATAACCCTCTTACATTTTCATGGCTACCATGATGTTATGGGTCACATGGCACATGCCTAGCACCCTTGCAGCATCCACAGCAACCAGACACACAAAATTGTTGCAACCGTGAAATCTAGAAGAACAACATGGGTGATGCCCTCAAGAAAACAAATACACTAGTGAAGTTGCAATGACAATAAAATAATGATAAAAATGTAAAAAGTAAAAATGAAAATTAATAGCATTAAAAAAAAGAAATGCTGCCCTCCCATGAAGCCTTTTAAGAAACTTACTGCTTCTGGAGCAACTATTTTTTCTTATCATTTGTGTTTTGCAGTTCAGGCAGTAGCATGTTAAGTGACTTGATCGGGAACACATAAAAAGTCAGAAGTTTAGTTTAAATCAGCACTGGTGTGGTTTCAGCACCCAGCCATACCTAAACAGAGGCGGAAACAGCAAGTCAATTGCAAGACATACTGTATTTCTGAAACAATTAAATTACATTATCTCTCCACAACCTTGCATTTTTATTAGTTGGGTTTGAAGATGGATGAAAATATTGATACAAGAAATAATTACCATAACTGAGAATTGAGCAAGATAAAAATGAAAAGTTTTATTTTTGGACATGCCAAATTTTCAGATTTGAAAAATGTGAGCTTTTTCGGAGTATTTGTCAGTGTGATCATAAGCAGTCTAGATTATGTTTCCGCAAGAAACATATTCAAAATTCTTGTGAGGATGACGCATTAAGCCAGTGATATTAGTACTAAAGGCATGTGAGAAAAAAGTCATTCATCTCTGAAACTGACATTCCAGTAAATACCTTGTGTTATATTTTCAATGCAATACATCATTATTCATTGTACGTGTTCGTAATGGCTAAGCTGCAAGAAGGGGTGTGAAAATTCTTTCCAAGGAGACTAAGGAGCACATTAGAATAAGCAGCTTGGGTGAATATATCAAAACGACAAAATGTATCGAGAAGGAAGGCAATGATTCAATTCAAAAAATGCTCGGCTAAGTTTAAGAAATAATATAAAACAATGAATGCATCACTACAGTTAACTTGCTAACAAGTTTAGTAAATCTGAAATCTAAGAAATGAAAATGCTTCATGTTCACTAAATTTACCCAAAGTAATTTTGGTCAAGTTATCTTTCTTTTCCTTTTAACCCTGCACCTTAATTTATAAAAAGGTATCTTAAACTCAATTCTGTGATACAATAAATTAATAAAAGAGGATATACTCAAATGTTATTAGAACAGAACCTTCATCATGACCCAGTATAGGCAGGTAAACTGAGACTGAACTCTTAGGCAAACTTAGAAATACTATTCATTTTACATAATCACATTGAGATTACCATACAGACCATTTGTCAGTCAGTCAGTCATTGTCCAACCTGCTATATCCTAACACAGGGTCATGGGGGTCTGCTGGAGCCAATCCCAGCCAGTACAGGGCGCAAGGCAGGAAACAAATCCCGGGCAGGGTGCCAGCCCACTGCAGATGCAGGCCATTTGGTTCCTAATATTTATATGTAAAAATCACACCAAAACTTCCCCCTGCTGCTCTTTCTTATTTATATTTTTGAAATGTTAACTTTTCCTTTGTGAAAGACTTTAATCATTTAATCATCAAGGAGCTTCTTATCATATGCAGCTCAAGTGCTCCAGGGCAAATTCTAGTGCAACCAATTGTTAATTACTTTTCCTTTTCAAGCCCATTATGATCTCAGAATTTAGGAGAATGGCACACATTTCCAAAAATACTCAAATCCAATGGTTAGAATAGCTTTGTTGACTTCTTCTGTTTTGGCTAGATTTCATCAAATGTCCTATGCATACTGAATGTCCTGACATATATACATGTTTATTTTTCATATAGTATTTACCAAGCACTACATAAATAAAACGTATTATTATTATTGTTATTATTAGGTACGTAACTTGATTTAGTACATTACTACTCGTATTGTCCAGTAGTTGAATTAGGACCTTTTAAAATGTGACCCAATCAGACAGTGTTCCATATGTAATCTGCAGTATAAAATGTACACCTTTCAAGCTTTCATGTGTTTAGCAAGTGGCACAAGCCATCTCAGTGGCCAGAGGGTTTAAACAAATTGGCTCATTTTTGTGAAAGTAACTTAGTTATAAATATATTTTTAATATATTTTTCTCATTCCAAAAAACATTGTGATTCTTTCTGTAACCTGTATATTTATTTCATATTATCAGGTGAAACAATTAAAGCCTGGCACTCTAAATTAAGAATTGTTATGTAGAAACATCTTATTGAGTCTAGACGACTCATTTGTATTTGTGAGACCTTCAAAAGGCATGTTTTATTGTAAGAGGGTGTATTGGATCTATTTAGTTTGATCATGGGCAAGTTTGGTATGATAGAGTGCCCCATCAAGAAGTCTGGGGGTGCAGGAGAGAGAAAGGAGTGCCAGAGAAATATGTGAGGATTATCCAGGATATGTATGATGAAGTGAGGACTTGGGTTAAATGCAGATTTGGGGTAACAGACAAGATTCCAATTAGAGTAGGTCTGCACCAGGGGTCCTCTCTAAGTCCTTACCTCTTTGATGTGGTAATGGGTGTGTTGTGTCATAGAAGGTAGAAGGTTGAAGATAAACAAGAAGAAGACAGAATGTATGAGATTTAATGATGACCAGAATTTAAAGGTTAGTCTGCAGGTGGAGGTATTGGAAAGAGTGGAGAAATTTAAATATCTAAGATCAGTGGTAGCCCCAGATGGAAAACTAGATGCAGAGATAACCCATAGAGTTCTGTGGAGATGGAACAACTGGAAAAATGTATCAAGAGTATTGTGTGACTGAAGATTTAAGGTGAAGGTTAAAGGTAAGCAAAGACCAGCAATGATGTCTGGACCTGAGACATGGACAGAAAAGGGAGCACAAGGGAAGAAGTTTGATGTGGCAAGAATGAGAATGTCGAGACTGATGTGTGGAGTTACGGAAAATGACAGAAGAAAGGGCAAAAGAATGGATGGGAATGGAAGTACAGTGGAAGAGGAAGCAGGGGAGGCCAAAACGGAGGTGGGTGGATAAAGTAAATGAAGATCTGAAGGAAAAGGGCTTGACTGGCAAGGGCATGCAAGACTAAGCTGTATGAGAAGGTTGATCAAGCACTAACCACAAATTGAAGTGGGAAAAGATGAAAAGGAAGAAGAAGAAGAAGAAGTGGGCAAGTTTGCCACTTCTATTTTCAGGTCCTAATTATTACAAAAAGTTTATGATGTGTCTGTAAAGTGAATTCACTCCTGTTGACAAAAATCTGTTTACTTTAGGTATGTTTCACTGTCATCTGATAAAATTACTACTGCTGATTCATAAACAAGTTATTAAGACAAGCAGTTTTCAGTCAAAATATGCTAGAATGCCAGTTGAAGACACTTGTGTTTTAGCTTTCTCAATTGCTGTCTAACCAGTACTCGTCTATACGAGCGTATATCTAAAGATACTCCGTCTTCATTTTAATCAGGGTGGACAGGTTTGCAATAAATTTTCCATAATAAGACAGTAGCACTTAAAAACCTCATAGTTCATTGATGTTCTTTGGAATGGACATATTAGCTACATCTGCTACTTTCTCTTTAACAAGATGCAACTATCGTTGTCAATTTAATGACCTAAATATGTTACACTAGGCTGACAGAAGCCACATTTATTATGATTCACGCTCATGATGCTTCACTCTTGTAATCTGCATAATACAGATTCAGCATTTCTCCAATGTTCTGTTTTAGTTTACACTTTTATCACTATGTAATCTAAATAAAAGACCCCCCTCCTGAAAGTCCTTGTAATATCTGATCCATTATTCTTTGGAAAATGACAGGAGCACTTGGCATTCTGCAAAGCAAGCGATTCATCCTAAACAACCCCTTTGGTATATTAATGATGAGATACTGGTTTGAACAAGTCTTCCTAATGTTTTCTTACATTTAGATAGGTGAAATGCTTGCTGTCTGCTAAGTGTCATCACAAATGTTGCCTGACCAGTCAAGAATATCAGAACATAGGAGTTTAATAAACAAGAAGGAAACATTCAGTTCATTTGGGTAATTTGGCTAGTTAATATCCAACTAAACATTGCCAAGGCTTTCCCTTTAATGACATGACTTGGCTGTTGGTTCCATATTTTCTGTCACTTTTGTGTAAAAAAGTGCTTCCTAGCAGTCTTAAATGAACTTTTCATGAATTCCCACTAGGGTCCTAAAATATGGGGTTCATCATTTAACTGAAAGAATGCAGCTGGATTATTTTTATTGATGACTTGCAGATTTTTCAGCACCTGGATTAAGTTTCCATGTGTCCTCCTTTGCTTAAGAATAAAATGGTTTAATCATTAAAAGGCATTTCCTTTAGTCCTAGGATGTAGTTGGTTGCTCTTCTCTTCAAAATATTCAGAGCTACTGTGTGTTTTTCATATTATAGTGAACAGAAACACACAATATACTTCAGATACTGTCTCACTAGCTCATTATACAGTCTGAGCATAACTTTCCTTAATTTAATATTCAAACAAAGATAAAACAAATGAAGAAGTGTTGGGGTCCAGATGTAACTACACCTAAAATTACAGGTGTAGAATATGCAATATAAATATAAATAACAATATAAATTGCAGACAAGATGAGCACGACCACTTTCAGCAGTGACTGTTACAGAAAGGCAGAGAGGAAAGTGAAATAGCTCAAGTGGGATGAAGTCAGGTTGTCTTCTGGATTGGCAGCTTCTGGATCAAGGATGCAACAGACTTTCCCTGTGTTCCTTTCAATTTAAGGAAACACAAATGAATGGAAGGCAGCATGGTGGTGCAGTGCAGGAGAAGGAGACCAGGGTTCATGTCGCGGGTCCTCTCTGCGTGGAATTTTGCATGTTCTCTCTACTGTATGTCTGGGTGGGTTTCCTTCCACGGTTCAAAGATGTGCAAGTTAGGTGAATTGGCAATTCTAAATTGGCCCTAGTATTTGGTTGGTATGTATGTTTGCCCTTTGATGGACTGACAGCCTGTCCAGGGTTTGTTCCTGCCTTACACCCTCTGCTAGTTGGGATGGACTACAGCACCCCATGTTACCCTGTTCAAGAATAAGTAGGTTAGAAAATGGCTGACTGACTGACAATTGAATGGTCACACTTCTAACACCAGACTGTTCAAGAAGACACGGGATAAGGAGGCTGTTAAGGAGACACCCGTAATTGTAGCAATAATTAGTAATATACCAGAGTATACCAGAGTAGCTATTCATTCTTTCTCAAGCACCAAGAACAGTCTATTGGATCCCTTAAGTTGCTGTTCCATTTCCCTAGTTATAACACCTGTAATAGTTCAGTATTAGTAGTAATACTGAAAACATTTTGGGAAACTGGTACTAAAATTCATTTTGCAGATGATTTCACAATTGCAAAACACAAAAACTGACTAAAAAGATTTTTTTGGAGGTTTCAGTGATTTGTTGGGTGAAAAACAAGGAATATTGTTCCCTAAAGCCCAATTCACAATCTGGTGTTAACCTACTTTTTTTTCTACAGCTGTATAAAGCATGTAATCTGTGGCACACCAGTAAAATCAATTCTATGTATGCCTCTCATTCACATCATCTGCCAAGGAGTGCGGTGTGTTTCCTAAAAATATAACATGCTGCATATTCTTCACATTAAAGACACACCAAAATGCACCACCAGGTTTATTACTGTGTTTTCTTCTCAGGAAGATACATACACAGGAAGCCATTTCATCCCTCCTATTACATAGCAACTGCCCGTTTCTGTTTCTTGATAACTGCAGAAGAGGTTGAGGATATGTACTCTCCAAGCACCATGGAACTTTAAGGTTCTTTTCTGTCTCCAGTGGATCTTTAGGATTGCAATCGGCAAGATTATCTTCATAATTGGCAAAGTGGGGATTGTACTACCAGACCACATCTTGTAGCTCAATAAAATGTGCGCATGTGACAGGAAATGCATTTGGCTAATTTATTTTCCATTAGAGATCTTTATTTAAATACAGTACTAAATAGAAGGCAGAATGCGGAACTGGTACTCAGCCATCCATGTGGAATAATGCATGTAAATGCTTCCAGACAGGACTAAAGACATTTCTCCTTATGACAATGAAAGTTTTTCCTAGAATCAAAATGCAATATGTTTTGCAAATTTTTTTTGTGTGTGCTGAGATTTCAATTTTGTGTGAATTGTTTTGTTCATGACTAGTCAGTAGATCTGTGTACAATGTCACTAGCATGAACACATTCATAACAATGACAATTTATTCTAGAGATAGTCTTTCCACTGACATCTCAAATTACTTTAAACATTCCAAATAGTTTCATTTCTTTGCATACATTTTTACATTGACTTTCAGTCCTAATGCTGTAAGATAATGTTCATAAGGAGACAAATGGGTGTGTCAGATGATACTGAAAGAATGGCACAAAAGAAATCAAATAAAGAATAAACGGTGTCACTGGCTACATCCTCCAGATCACACAGAACAAAGACTCTGAAGCCATCCAGACAGTTTAGTCAAAACTCATCGACTCCTGTGGCTAAGTTAAAGGTGAACAATGTGTTGATACATAGCAATCCTATAATAACTGACATAATAAACCTGCTGCCAAAATTATGACTTTTAAATTTTTACTTTGTTTTTGAAAAATAGAACATTGTAATGCCATACTTTTCTGATACACAATTTATTTCAAAATTAATCCATTGAAAACAAAATAAAAATACAAAGGGAAAAAAAATCAAAATGAGGCTGGAGGCTAGACTGGGAGACCCCATCTAATTGTAGCCTTTGCCTTTTAATTGTAGCAAAGAATACATTATAGGTGTGCTTCTACAATCTGACACTTTTCATAGTTATCATAGCTCCCATTTATGAGTCAATTTAAATGTATAATAAACAATACAAGTGTTATATAACAAGCACAACAAGATTATCATTGATATTTGATGGATCTGCAACAGACCGACAAACACTACATCCATAAGATCTCTTGCATTCTGGGTGATATGAAGAAATACAGTTGGCAAGGTGTTTAGATTCCTTTGACTCCATATGCTGTGATAGCAGACTACGACTCAACTACAAAATTGACTAAGTCTACTATAATTTACTTGGAATATCTTGATGTTGACTTTAACCTTAATATGCCAAGGGTAATTTAAAACAGTGCCTCCATGTGAGGAGCAACACAGTCATCAAAAGCATTCAACATTCAGTGAGATGTCCCCTGTCAGCTAGCTTGGTTGCCTCTCCACTGATCAGTGGTAACTGGTCCTAAACAACTTTGTTTTGAAACAGTTAACAGAAGGCATCCTTTAGGATGTACACAGGGATTAAAGATTTTACAGATTGACATTTTGACACTAAAATAGTTTACTAAGACTTGTATTTTTCCAGAGCTTTAATTGTTTAATTTCCTTTTGTTGTTTTCCTCTTGATTCACAATTTTTCTCACTTAATTGTATCCTAATAATTTAAACTAGTGATGAGTTGGGCAGACACCAGGGCCAAACAACACTGAATGCTGAGAGGCTGCAGCTACTTTAGTGTTAAGTCCACTGGTGTGCTATTTAATAAATAATCAGAACTCCTGGAAAAGCACAATTATAATAGTAAAAGCAAATTTAAAAATTAAATAATCCCTGTGCAACATACATGAACATACAGTATGTCACATTCCAGTAAAAAATTACTCAGTTTTATAATTTTATGGACTGAAACAAACACAATGAAACTTGGAGGTAACCGCTTGCTTAATTAATTTAGGAGTCCAATTAAATAGTAGATATTTCAGAGCAAAAACATGCAGCCATAGTAGATTTCAGAACTGCACTTGTGGTCCATATCATAAAGATAGCATATTGTTGCCTCATTGTTCCAGAATTTTGGGTTTCAATATTGAATGACTACTGTCTCTTGGTGCTTGTACATTCCAAAGATATGTGTATTTAGGATAATTGATAACTCTAAACTACTTTGAATATCTCTAATCTGAATTTTGCGGATTTTGGATATTTTTTTGATTTTAAAATATTTGCATATACATAATGAGATATCTTGATCCCACCCTTGATCAGGTACTCAAATACAACCAAACCAGCTAAATGATGACTCACTGAGCTGTCATTAGAATGTGTGCTGACATGACGTGATGAATGTGATGTACAGACTCTATTTTAGTGCCGTAGTTATGTATTTGTACTGAAGAACCAAAATGTATATACATACTGTCCACAAAACTTTCAGTTTTTAAATTTGTCCTTAGGTTTTTTGTATTTTTTTTTGGTTTTTTTTACCAGTGCCGTGCAGCATTTTGAGCTGTTGCACAGATGTTATCATTTCCACAGATGTTGTCGTTTCACTCTCTTACCCCCTGAACAATATATATGAACAAACATGTTAAATGACTATGGAAGCTCATTTGTGGAGCCCTAGGGTTTAGATCTACCTCGAAGTCTGGAGACCCTTACCTTACATAAATGGCACCCCTAGGTGCCCCGAGCATGCAGTCAGTTCTATGAAAAATTAAGGAACAGAGGATGGGAGATCTTCCTTGGTTTCACTTTACTTAAATAATGGTCCCCCTCGGATGACAGTGCCTAATCAGTTGACCAGCTCTGCCTCTGCTGTGGCGCTTCAACAGGGCTCTCCCCTCCTGAAAGATGATTGAGTAATTGTGCTTCATTGCAATCACAGCTTCACCCCAACCCTGGTCATTGATTATGAATCCTACCTTTGTGGCACTTCAAAGGGGACAGCTCTCCTTGTCCTTCAGTCAAATGTCCTAGCATTGTGCCACTTGATGCTTCACGGGGGACCAGACACTACCCCTGTCACCTGACTCAGAATGAATCAAGCCATTTGGAATCTGCAAATATTTATCCATCCATTATCCAACCCACTATATCCTAACTACAGGGTCACGGGGGTCTGCTGGAGCCAATCCTAGCCAAATATCTGAGCAAAAAATCTCAGCAGTTAAAAACATTAGAAGGAACATGAGTGACGTCATGTCGGTGCTCAAAACGTTTTGGATTTTGGAATTTCTGGTTAAGGATACTCAGCCTGTAGTGTAAGTGCTACTACTATGACTACTACTATTATAGGTTTCTAAGAATAAAATGGCATCTTTTCTGGGCTGGTTCCTTGTGCCAAGAACTGCCAAGAAAGGATTTAGAATCCCACAAACCTGTTTTGGACTAAACTGATTTCCAAGATGATGGTTGGACTAAATAATGTACAGAAACTATAGAGCAAATGTTTAAGTGTCAGATCTTGAGGACAGTGTTATCATTGTAGGACTGCAATATAATTTAAACACCAAAGCAAACCTTAAAGGTGGTTCAGTACCTTTGTGGTAGACTGTCAGGTCTGGATCTGGTTTAAAGTGCTTTTGTTGCTATGAGACATGTCACAATAACACAATTTTTGTTTTTGATACCAATACCAGTGAAATTTTATGATACCTGATAAGTATCCAATACAACAAAACAACAGCAAAAACAGAAATTCCATTCAATTTTTTTTTATTATAAGCACCTATATTCAAGAGAAAAATATCACACTTTTCCCGTTATACTATTTAAAATATATAAATGCTAACAGTAATACCAGCTTTAAGATAGATAGTTACCAGACTATCATTTAAATAAACTGGTACTGGCATTCATAAATATGAAAATATAATGCTGGGGGATTTCAGCGTAGGACATGGATTATCTTGCCATGTGCACATACAAATTTATTTTCTGATATTTTTTTCCAGTAACTGAGAATTACTACTTAAAAGTAAAAAATCCAACATTATTATATCAACAATGTTGCAGTGAATTCCAAAATAATTCAGGTTATTGTTGTTTCAACTAGCTCTTTAAATCTGTTTTTCTCACATGCTTTTAAACATTGGTTTGTCAGAAGATTACTCTGTTAGGTTTGTAACATTTGTTGCTGTAAAATTTATATTTGCATCATTAGCTGGTTAAAAAACTTACTAAAGAGTAAAATTTAATGGTTGAGCCAAATTAATTCACATTTCAACTGTCACAAACTCCTCAGTCCTCATGTATAAACGGTGCATATGCACAAAAATGTCGCATACGCCCATTTCCACGCATACTTCTAGATGTATAAAAACTACACTTTATCGTAAAGTCCACACACATTTTCACGGCAGCCTCACATCATGCGTATACACTTTTCTGTTCAATTTTGCAAACAGGCGGCACCCAGAGTCAAAGCAGTGCCACTGTTTCTATGTTATTTCCCTTCTTTTTCTTATTCGCATCCATGACGCCGGCTTTATCAAATACACTGAAATTAATTGCATATCGTTTACAAATTTGATTCACTGGATTTTAATCATTCTGTAACAATATAATAGTGCATGAAATGGGCAAACTATTCCAACTACTATAGCTGCTTTAGCATTGTTAGAAGAAATTGCAAATGCAAGAATTAGAAGACAGCGCGTATTTATAGATGACAACAAATGACTTCTAAGTCAATTTGATTTCCAAGAGATAGCCACAGGACCTTTTCAACGTGAACTTGCTGACTGATCAAATATTTCTCAATCATCCATGCCAGCTATTTGGGATGGTATCATCTGCTTGTCATCCAGCTACATAAGATTTCCTTACAATGTGGTTGAACTGGAAAACATCAAAGCGCAGTTCACAGCAATGTCCAGTTTTCCAAATGTAATTGCAGCAGTCAGCTGCACACATTGCTATTGCAATGACACTGGACAAGTTACATTAGCCAGGGACAAATCACCAAAAGAATGAGCTAGTGTTACATCATCTACAGCAGGAGAGCCTATAAAAATGGCAACTCTGCACTGTCGCTTGCACTTTTTTCCAACTAGTGCAGCAAATGTCAACCAGTTCTTTTAAGCATAGCGAATCACCATGTAAAGAGCAGAGAATCCGTTGTGGCACTTTGCACCAATGCTACACTATAAAGGCACCTTCAGAGAATCAATTTGCTTATGTAAATAGAAAGCATTTCCACTCTATTAATGTGCAGCTCTATAGTCCACAGAAAGTGTGTTGTATTGCGTAAGCATGCAGTGCTGCATAATGTGGCTTGCTTGTACCTGAAGAGATGCGGTATGATGAACCTGACCCTAACCCACCAAAAGTTCAGCCAAAACTTCATTTGAATGTATATTAGCAGAATGTTAAAACAAGTAATCAGATGTAGCATTTATTTTTAACCAGTTTATTTAATTTGTGGTCAATATCACATAGTACAGTCCTTATATTCCTTAGTTCAGGGGTTCCCAATACATCATTCACGATTGACCAGTAGATCGGAAAGGTTGTGCAAATAAATTGAGCTGCTTTCAAAACATTTTTTTTAGATGTTACTCTATCATATATCCTCCCTATGGCATTTGCCACTTGATTGACATACAGGGCGGACAGTCTAAGATCTCTTTTCTTCTAACACACGGGTCATCCCGCACGCACGATCAGACGCGCGAGCAATTGCAAAACTCTGGCTATCTAAGTGATCTAGTTAGCCTTCCAACTTATACTGACTAAAGAAGGGGTATGAAAAAAAATTGGTAGGGGGGACTGGACATGTGGAAGTGGAAGAGGAATTTTTTTCTCACAATGTCACAATCAAAGTGTGTTTGTCTGATCTGTCAATCTATCATTGCAATCTGTTCCAAAGAAGGAAAATATGGAAAGGCACTTTCAAACTGTTCATAAAAACTACGAAACTGACTTCCTTCCGAAAAGCAATCTGAGAAAGAGAAAGGTGGGAGAACTAAAATCGCAGTTAATCGGACAGCCGTCATTTTTCATTCGGCTGAATTCGAAAGTAAAGGCAGACACCGAAGCATCATTCCGGGTGAGTCACTCGATCATTAAGCATAAGAAGTTCTTCCAAGATGGATAGATGACAAAAGAGGCCTTCGTTGAGGCAGATGGCTAAGGGGAAATTCCTGCTGAGATTTCGAAACCCCTGGCCAGAGATAAAGGAGTTACTCCTTGTCATTAAACATGCAGAATACAAGCAACTTAATGATGATCACTGGCTGCTAGACTTGGCAAGGAAAAGACAAAACCATGGTCAATATGATTAGCTCAGTTAATGCTTTCAAATGAAAAATACAACATTTGTCCTCAAAGGTGCAGCGCCATGATTTGGGGAACATCCAAATCCTGGCATCTGGAAGGCGTGTGCGCAACTTGAGAGCATACACTTAATAGAGTAGATTGAAAATTGTCTGTCAGACTTTGACAGACTGCTTCAAGACTTTGCTTTACTTGAGCCAATCTCTACATTTATGTGCTATCCATTTAGGGAAGATGTTGAGGGTGATTCACTTGCATCAAAAATTGCAACACTGTTTCACCTAAAACTCCTCTACAGTGGAGAATGAGATTTTGACACTACAGGATGACATTCAGTGGAAGTCTGGGGCTCATGGACAGTTTTGGAACTTACTCACAGAGGAAAAGTACGCAAACTTGAGGAAATGTGCTACCTCCTTGACTGCATTATTCGGCTCCACTTATTTATGCGAGTCAGCCTTTTCCCAGATGAAGATTATTAAGTCCAAATACCGTAGTGACCATAAATGTATTGAATTGTTATTGTGCCATTAGGGTTATTCAATTATACAATGTACACCAACATATATTTTATATATAAAGTATACTCAGTATATATATATATATATATATATAATTTTTAATGTAGGTAGATCATTTTCACCTGGGGCCTCATGCATAACGCCGTGCATAGAATTCGCTACTATAACATGACGTAAGCACAAAAGCAGAAATGTACTTATGCACAAAAAAATCCAGATGCATAAATCTGTCCGTTTGCCAACTTCCACGTTCTTCTGCTCCATAAATCCCGGTCAGCCTGGAAATTAACGCACGTGCCTGCTGTCTCGCACCAACTCCTCCCAGAATTTCGCCTTTTTGAATATACAAATCAATATAAATAACCTTTAAGCTCAGTGTTCTGTGAACAGACAATGGCAAAAGTACGAGGAAAAATGGAAGAATTTCAGCAAATACCAAGTGGAGGCAAAGAAAAATGCACTATTTGTTGGTTTAAACAGTGGTATAAACAACAAAAGGAAGTTGATCGAGTGACATAGAGTGTTGGAGAAACTCGAAAGCTCAAGCTCACAAAGTTGCACAGTGCCCGAAATAAAAAAAGTTGTCAGATATCAAAGTCGCCGTGAAAAGGCAAGTTGTAGCCCACCGTCTGAGTGTCATATGAAAACTTATTAGGGTACAGAGAAAAAAAAGGCACACAGTGTGAAAAAAGCACGAAATGTCAACTTTAGTCTCTAAATTTCCACTTTAATCACATAGTTTATTTTGTCATTAAAGTAGAATGTCATAAACTTCATCTTAAAATCGCTTAATTTACTAGTTTCTCAAATCCCATCATAACTAATGTAGCACGTTAAATGCTTTGTTTTGTATTTGATCTTTTATGTGCTCTATGTGTGTGAATCACTACATGCTTCCGTTCTTTCTCTTTCTCTGACAGGACACAGAATCCATTACATTCGTGATATTACAGCTCTCTGAATAATTAAAATACTGAGAGGTATCCGTATTATCATTTTCATGATGATAGGAGTTAAAGCATGTTATTAAACATGGGAACACGGTGGCGCAGTGATTGTACATCTCTTACGCAAGATGCTTGCTGCGCCATGCGCAACCTTTGATGAAATGCTGTATTGTAGCAGTACTGTCTTTTTCAAACATACTAACCCCCAATTCCTGTCTTTCCTTTTCTTTCTCCAAATACCCAATCGCCACACAATCAGCTCTGAAATAGACGTTAAGCCATCTCTAAGCTTAGAACGCCGATTCTTCAAAACTTTTAAGGAACATCAAAATATCTTCATAATGTTTAACTATACTATCCATCTATCCTTCCAGTGTCGCGCCAGCCACAGCAAGAATACAGCGCGAGGCTGGAACAAACCGTGAGCGAAGCTCAAATTACTTGCAAGCGCTGCGGCACCGTATAGTTAAAGTTAAAGTTTTATCTGTATATAATAAATATATTTTGCTGAATTTCATCTTAAAAATGATATTGCCATCATATGTAAATACGTGCTTTAAAGTGGCTCAGGTTGTGCAATATTATAACTGTATCATAAGTACAAATACCTCACTGTAAACTTACAAGTACAAACAGTTCTACAAGGAGCACTTGATGGAGTGATTGAGTGCGTTTAGAGTTCTTGGGATGAAACTGTTTGTGAACTGCGAGGTCTGAACAGGAAAGGCTCTGAAGCGTTTGTCAGATGAGACCAGTTCAAACAGCGAATGGCTGAGGCAGTGTGTGCTTGATGCTGTATATCTATAATTCTCTTTCTGATCAGCTGTTGTACTCCTGTGATTTACACTCAGATACAGTGATATAAATACTCCGAGTGGTGCAGTGAGAGTAATATGGAAAAAGATGATCTGATGTGGCAACCCCTAACAGGAGCAGCTGAAACAAGAAAAAAAAGGTGCCGTGAGAGTAACAACGCTAAAGCAGCTATTGTATTTAGAATAGTTTGACCATTCTGTGGACCATTATATTTTTACAGGTTAATTACAATCAGATGCATTAAACTAATAAACAATATGCGGTTAATTTCAGTGTATTTATAAAGCCGCGTCAGGGATGTGGATATGAAAAAGAAAGATAAACCACACAGGAACAGTAGCACTGCTTTGACACTGGGTGCCGCGAGTCTGCAAAACCAAGCACAGAACTTGTGTACAACAGGGTATAAGCTACTGTGGAAATGTGTGTGGCTTTACGCTAAGTTTAGGTTTTATACATCGTGATTTGAACGTGGAAACGGGAGTATGCAACATTTCTGTGCGTACACACCATTTATACATGAGGTTCCTGGTGTGACGGGCGCCTGGCGTCCATGCCCAGCCTGGACGCCCCTGCACACTGTATTCAGGGGGAGTAGCCCTGGACAGTGCAATACTTCCCCCTGGATGCTAGATGGCCGCCCCCCTGGGCTGGTGTAGTGCCTCAGTTTCCCACAGGGCTCCCTGGGAATTGAAGTTGGGGGCAGCCCTGTTGGGTCCCGCAGGTACCGTCAGGGGGTGCTGTGTTTGGGACTCCTGAGCCCGTGTGGGCAACAGCTTCATCACACCTGGAAGTGCCGCCGGATCTTGGTGATCAAACACCTGGAGCACTTCCAGGTGACCTATAAAAGGGAGCTAGCAACCACCACTCAACGGCCAGAGTCGGGTGGAGGAGGACAAGGTTGCGAGGGAGGAGTGGTGGTGCCAGGGAAGAGAAGAGTGTTTGTGCTTGTGCTGTACTGGTGTTTGGGACTGTGTTGTGGTTAGGGGGAGTACGGGGAAGACGTGCCCTCCAGCTGAAGAATAATAAAAATCCTTTTATTTTACACATGACTCCCGTGTCCAATCTGTGTCGGGTCAGGCGCTATATAGTGCCTTTCACACTGGTCATTTTAAAAGTAGCTTGCAAGCTGAAAAAGTATGGGCATCCCTCCCTTAGTTCATTGGCCACATTTCTTACCGTATCCACTATTGCATTTTGTGATTCCAAAACTCCATCTGCCAGCCACATGGTAGCCCAGCGATTTCCAAGGCAGAGGTGTGTGTGCAGTCAGTGTCTGAAGATGTTGTGGTCACAGCAGCACCATCACCGCATGGATTTGCTTTCTCGGCACAGGGGTTAGGTTTTGTAATATTGTCTGAAATGGAATACTGTAAACAGATTATGAGCTGCGACTTGACTTTTCACATCAACTTTGATATCTGACCACTTCTTTTTTATTTCGGTCACTGTGTGATTTTCTAAACTTGAACTTTTGAGTATCTCTACCACGTTGAATCACTCCATCACTTTCCTTTTGTTGCTTATACCACTGCTTGAAATCAAACAAATCACCAGGACCACATAATATTTATCCTTGTGTTCTTAAGGAGGCTAGTGAGTACATATATAAACTCTTGACACATATTTTTAGGAAGTCACTGCGCACTGGAGAGATTCACAAGGACTGGAAAATGGCAAATATCAACCCATTATATAAAAAGGGTGACAGGGCAGATCCAAGCAACTATAGGCCAGTAAGCTTAACATGCATCACAGGAAAATTAATGGAAGGAATTATTAAGGATAAGATTGAGCAATTCTATGAGGAGGCAACAAAAGGATACGATCAAACTGAAGCATATGATATTATTTATCTGGACTTTCAGAAAGCATTTGATAGGGTGCCACATGAGAGGTTGGGCATCAAATTAAAAGAAGTGGGAGTTCAGGGTGATGTTTTTAGATGGGTACAGAATTGGCTCAGACACAGGCAGCAGAGGGTGATGGTGCGAGGAACCTCATCAGAACTGGCCACTGTTAAGATTGGTGTTCCACAGGGGTCAGTGCTAGGGCCACTACTATTTTTAATATATATAAATGATTTAGATAGGAATATAAATAACAAGCTGGTTAAATTTGCAGATGATACCAAGATAGGTGGATTATCAGATAATCTGGAATCCGTTATATCATTACAGAAGGACTTGGATATAGGCTTGGGCAGATTTGTGGCAGATGAAATTTAATGTCAGTAAATGTAAAGTATTACACATAGGAATTAAAAAAGTTAGGCTTGAATACACAATGAGTGGTCGGATAATCGAGAGTACACCTTATGAGAAGGATTTAGGAGTCATAGTGGACTCTAATCTATCGACTTCCTAACAGTGTTCAGAAGCCATTAAGATGGCTAACAGAATGTTAGGTTACTGTATATAGCACGATGTGTGGAGTACAAGTCCAAGCAGGGTATGCTCAACCTTTATAATAAACTGGTGAGGCCTCATCTTGAGTACTGTGTGCAGTTTTGGCCTCCAGGCTACAAAAAGGACATAGCAGTGCTAGAAAAGGTCTAGAGAAAAGCGACTAGGCTGATTCCATGGCTACAGGGGTTGAATTATGAGGAAAGATTAAAAGAGCTGAGCCTATACAGTTTAGGCAAAAGAAGATTAAGAGGTGACATGATTGATGTGTTTAAAATTATGAAGGGAATTAGTACAGTGGATCGAGACTGTTATTTTAAAATGAGTTCATCAAGAACACGGGGACACAGTTGGAAACTTGTTAAGGGTAAATTTCGCAAAAATATTAGGATGTTTTTCTTTACGCAAAGAACGATAGACACTTGGAATAAGCTACCAAGTATTGTGGTAAACAGTAAGATGTTAGGGACTTTCAAAACTCGACTTGATGTTTTTTTGGAAGAAATAAGTGGATAGGACTGGCGAGCTTTGTTGGGCTGAATGGCCTAATCTCGTCTAGAGTGTTCTAATGTTCTAATGCTTAAGCCAACAAATAGTACATTTTTCCTTGCCTCCACTTCACAGTCATTGAAATTCTTTTTTTATCTACATGCTTTTGCCATTGTCTTTTAACAAAACACTGAATGAAAGGGGCTATTTATATTGATTTGCATATTCAAATATGCAAAATTCTGGGAGGAGTCAGGGGCATTATACGTTAGGCCCCGGCACTTTATTGTGCAAATCTGTCCCTTTTTTTTTTAACATTTTTCCAGACTATATGGCTTTCTGTGTGAAATCAGTCATGTCAGTTTTTATTCCATTATTTCAGAACTCTTTTAAAACTCCATAATGAGAAAAAAGTGGCAATAATGAAAGCCTATATGTGTGTGTTTTGCTATTTTTCTTTATAAGAGGTAGAATTGCTGCAGATGTGTTCTGAAACTTACCTGCATTAAACACAAAGCATTTCCAGACATGACTTTTGCTTTCTTTTTTTTTGGACATGTGTTAATGCAGATCTGCATATCATCATCACCCCTGTGAGCCATTTTATACTGTAGCACCCCAGGTGCGGACCTGAGAGGGAAAAGTTCCTCGGGTGGCCAAGCACATGTCACGGGGGTGGAGGTCTGAGTGTGTGGCCAAAGTTGAGCCTCAACTTTGGGTTTACTCACATAGCCTGGGGACTGTGTGGCAGATGGGTTGCCTTTGATCCCGGGTGACATAGTTAGGTGGTGTGTGTGTGCAGATAAAACGGATGAAGCAGCCAAATGTCAGTGGAACCATATAGCACCTAAGTGATGTTGCAGAGCAGACACTAAAGAATTCAGTGGTCTTGTAGAGGTCCACACACCACCAGCCTGGCGTAAAGTGTTGATTCCATTCCTTCATCATTTGGGGCATCTGGAACCTACCCTTTGGTGGCTGGGTGGGTGGGGGTTGCTATGTTATGGTTTATCATTGATCTCCCCCGAGAGTTTGGTTTCTTGACCTTTTTGTATTGTTTTTTTTTTTGTTTATGATGTTTTGTTTTAGTTTTATTTCTGTTAATTGTTCTATCATTCTTAAACAGCTTTTCATTTTTTAGTAAATTTATGCCCCCTTTTTTCCAATTAATTATGCTTTTAGATGTTTTAATATATTTAATGGAGTAGGGGAACATTTTAATTTGATTTAATTAATTAAATTAAAGCCCCATGTGCTTTAATCAGCCTCACAGCAGTGCCTGTGGACTATTTAAGATTCTTTCTACCAATGCAGTTTCACAGTGGTAGCTCTGCTGTATCACACTAATGAGACCAGGGTTCACGTCCTGAGTCCTCCCAATGTGCAGTTTGCATGTTCTCATTGTGTCAGCATGGGTTGTCTCGGGTGCTCTGGTTTTCTCCCACTGTCCAAAGACATGCAGGTTAGGTGAACTGGCGTTCCTAAATTGGCCCTGGTGTGTGTTTTTATTGTGTGTTGTGTGTATTTGCCCTGCAATGGACTGGCACCTGTCCAGCGTCTGTTTCTGCCTTGTACCCTAGGCTAGTTGAGTTAGCCTCCAGCGCTCCCTGGTCTGGATTAAGCAGATTAGACAATGACATGACTTAGATAAAGAATTCGACTCTAAGTGCTAATTTAGCATTTTGCTCACCTAACTGCATGTATGCAGCATCCTCCTATTCAGGACATACTGTATACTTCACTTTCTACCTTAGAAATGCAAAGAGGATTATTAAAGATGTCGGCCATCCTTTGCAGACATTTTTCTCACTCCTTCCTTCTTGCAAGAAGTAAAGGGCTACTGACACTCACAACAGTAGCAATTTGTATCTATGGCTTCTATGGTTACTGAACTGTCAATCATAAGAACACAGTTTGTAATATAGCACTCTTTGTGTATAGTTACGAGTATATATATTATGGATGCTAGGGATGGCTGTTGCCCCTTTAAACCCAACAGACAGATGCTCAGGATCCAAGGTAAAAGCACAAAGAAGATATTTATTAAAGATTTCTTCTTTCACAGTGCTCTTCAAGCACCACAGCCACCAATAGACAATTAAGTACCACCCGACTCTGGCTCGCTTGCTGGGTTCACAGAAGTCTTTTAAATAGTCCTTCTCCTGAAAGTAGTTCTGCTCTTTCTCCCACGTGATTTTCCAGCACTTCCGGACCAGATGGAAAAGTCAGGTTTTAAATCAGCCTGGAAGTACTCTGGGGCTTCCATTGTCGCAATCCATTAGTACTTCCAGGTTATCTTCCAGGATATCTTCCTACAGCGTACCCTGGCGGCACCCACGGTATTCGGGGCACCGCTGCAGACCAGGGGAGCTGCCATCTAGCGTCTTGGGGGAGGCAGTGTCCAAAAGTAGCTGCCTTCCCGCATCCTTTCATTATCTGGGCGTCCCAGCTGGGTTGAACTGCGGGCCGTCCATCACAGTATGTATATATATATATATCTATATAAATATCTGCATTGTGTAAAAAGCAGGTATTGTACAGAGTGGACAGGCATTCTATAGAATGAATGACGTTCTTAGGAAAAGCATGAAATGTCTGTGTTACTTGCATACTTTCCCTAGACACTGTATATAATACTTATTGTAAATGTTGTTGAACAATATTTAATGTGAAGTTCAAGATGCAGATAATTGATTTTTGATGGGTCACATAACTTCACAAATATATAGTTTAAGTTTAAAATATCTAAATTTAGAATGTGATTTGTATAGTAAATTTACATGTTACAATTCTTTTGTTATTGTTAAGTGACTTTAAGATAGTATGTATGTAAAGTAATGTGTCTTGCGAGAATGCACTTAGGAGTTATCGAGAGAACATAAGAAAGATCTCCCCCATGGGCCACAGGCAGGCGGATGTCTCTCACAAGGCTCTGCTATGTTGCATTTAAAGTTAAAACTATAGATATCTGAAGCTAAAGCAGACAATCAAAGTGACTCAAGGATTTAAGGACCACTTTTCATCATTTGTGCATGCAAGTTACTGTGTATTCGCTAATGTGTTTTGCACTGATTACTCACCATGTAGTTCTCATGGTGTGGAGGCATGGAGGCGTGACGGTGTGAGTAAGACAAGTCCACGCAATAAATGCCCTTTTTAAAGAACCGACTTGTGTCTGTGTTGTTGTGAAGAGTGTTACACCTAGGCATTATACAGAATGACTTGTCCATTTGCCTTTTGGCATTGCATAGAATACTGTGGAACCTCGGTTCACGACCATAATTTGTTCTAAAACTCTGGTCGTAAAATGATTTGGTCGTGAACCGAAGTCATTTCCCCCATAGGATTGTATGTAAATACAATGAATCCGCTCCAGACTGTACGAACTGTATGTAAATATATTTTTTTAAAGATTTTTAAGCACAAATATAGTTAATCATACCATAGAATGCACAGCGTAATAGTAAACTAAATGTAAAAACATTGAATAATACTGAGAAAACCTTGAACAACAGAGAAAACTAACACTGCAAGAGTTTGCGCTGTAGTGCTACGAACCGCTCGCTAAAAACACTTTTTTAATGAGTTTTAAGCACAGGGAAAAAAATGAACATTTGAAAAATCCGTAATTTAATAAACCACCAAGAAAAGTAACATTGCAACAATGCACACTACAAACCGATCGCTGTAAACAGAAGTGAAGTGGAGGTTAAAATCCAATAGAAAAAAGTCTTCATTAAATACAACAAGGTTAAAACAATGCTCGGATCTGTCTCTTTAAAAACAAGCCTTATGCGTCCAGCCTTCTCTCTCTCTCGCACGCACACGCGTGTGTGTGTGTCTCTCTTGCACGTGTGTGTGTGTCTCTCTCTCTCTCTCTCTCTCTCTCTCTCACTGCACAGGAAATGCACAGGGAGAGACTGAACACATGCAGAAATCATTGGCATGCACAAACCGAAAGGGAAACTGGCTTGTTCATATACCGAGTCTGTGGTTGTGAACAGATGCAAAAGTTTGGCGAACTTTTTGGTCGTAAACCGATTTGTACGTGTTCCGAGACGTTCGTGAACCGAGGTTCCACTGTAGCTAAAAAAAGTTTGAAATGTCAATTGTTTCATACTTTAACATCTCTTTATCGGCATTCTATAGATTTCCTGGGCATTCTACACAATAACTGATTTCACACTTTGATGGTAACATATACTGTATATATATATATATTGTGGTGGACGGGATGCCCCTTTGACACTGGATCCAAGCCCTGTTGGGCTCTGTGGCCACCGCCAGGGGGAGCTGCAAGGCTTCCTGAGCCCGTGTGGGCGGTAACGCAGCCACACCCGGAAGTGCAGCCTAATTTACGTTAATTGTCATCTGAAGCACTTCCGGGTGGGCTATAAAGGGAGCCTGTGGCCACTACTCAGCGTGCCAGAGTCAGGAGGAGGACAAAGCTGCCTGCGAGGAGTGGAGGAAAAAGAGTGTGTTGGGTGTTTTCCTTTGTTGTGTTTTGGTGACTGTGTAGGGCCTGTGGGACACGTGGAATATGTGCCCCACAGCTGAAGAAAGAATACATTTTTGTTTTCACTTTTTACATGCCTCCAGTGTCAGTTTGTGTCAGGTCAGCGCCAACCAAGCGCTTCTCCCACTAAATATATATATATTATATATATATATGTATTGTGGATGTTAGGGGTCACTGTTGCCCCTTACACCCAACAGATGGACACTCTGGACACAAGTTAAAAACACCAAGAAGTATTCTTTAAATTATTTCTTCTTTCCCGTGCTCCAAAGCACCTCCACCACAACAAACACAATCAATAAACCTCCACCAGTCCTTTATATTGTCCTTGACTGGGTCAATTGGAGAACTGTATTTTTCTTCAGCCCGGAAGTAAATCTCTACCATCTATCATCCTGGGGGAGGCAGTGTCCCTGATAAGCTGCCCTCCCCCATCCTTCCGTTACTGGGGATA
>JANRMT010062791.1:26791946-26822947 GCA_026402145.1 Polypterus bichir lapradei
TCTTGCACGTGTGTGTGTGTCTCTCTCTCTCTCTCTCTCTCTCTCTCTCACTGCACAGGAAATGCACAGGGAGAGACTGAACACATGCAGAAATCATTGGCATGCACAAACAGAAAGGGAAACTGGCTTGTTCATATACCGAGTCTGTGGTTGTGAACAGATGCCAAAGTTTGGCGAACTTTTTGGTCGTAAACCGATTTGTACGTGTTCCGAGACGTTCGTGAACCGAGGTTCCACTGTAGCTAAAAAAAGTTTGAAATGTCAATTGTTTCATACTTTAACATCTCTTTATCGGCATTCTATAGATTTCCTGGGCATTCTACACAATAACTGATTTCACACTTTGATGGTAACATATACTGTATATATATATATTGTGGTGGACGGGATGCCCCTTTGACACTGGATCCGAGCCCTATTGGGCTCTGTGGCCACCGCCAGGGGGAGCTGCAAGGCTTCCTGAGCCCGTGTGGGCGGTAACGCAGCCACACCCGGAAGTGCAGCCTAATTTACGTTAATTGTCATCTGAAGCACTTCCGGGTGGGCTATAAAGGGAGCCTGTGGCCACTACTCAGCGTGCCAGAGTCAGGAGGAGGACAAAGCTGCCTGCGAGGAGTGGAGGAAAAAGAGTGTGTTGGGTGTTTTCCTTTGTTGTGTTTTGGTGACTGTGTAGGGCCTGTGGGACACGTGGAATATGTGCCCCACAGCTGAAGAAAGAATACATTTTTGTTTTCACTTTTTACATGCCTCCAGTGTCAGTTTGTGTCAGGTCAGCGCCAACCAAGCGCTTCTCCCACTAAATATATATATATTATATATATATATATGTATTGTGGATGTTAGGGGTCACTGTTGCCCCTTACACCCAACAGATGGACACTCTGGACACAAGTTAAAAACACCAAGAAGTATTCTTTAAATTATTTCTTCTTTCCCGTGCTCCAAAGCACCTCCACCACAACAAACACAATCAATAAACCTCCACCAGTCCTTTATATTGTCCTTGACTGGGTCAATTGGAGAACTGTATTTTTCTTCAGCCCGGAAGTAAATCTCTACCATCTATCATCCTGGGGGAGGCAGTGTCCCTGATAAGCTGCCCTCCCCCATCCTTCCGTTACTGGGGATAAACTGGGGATATATATATATATATATTGTGGCAGTAGGGAGCGCTAGTGCTCCCTTGAACCCTGAGGTACAATTCCAGACACCAGGTAAAAGTCCAATACTTTTTATTTTTGTCTAACAACAATGTGCACAAAGCACCCTCCACACTACTCCTACTAATCACTAAATAAACACAATCTCTTTAACAATACTCTCCTCCTCGCCCAGACACTTTGCTCCTCTCCCACCCAGCACAGCTCAGTGTCTGGACTGAGCCACAGTCCTTTTATAGCCCCTGACCCAGAGGTATTTCTGTCCCATCAGTCCATAGTTCCTAATTCCTTCCGGGTCAGGGCAATCAGTCCTTTTCTTCAACCCGGGAGCACAACATTTCTTCCCGTCACGTGACCGTGACGTACTCCCGGGTCATACGGCATCACGGAGCCCATAAGCCCCCCCACAGCGACTCCTGTTGGTCCCCAAGGTATCCAGCAGGGCTGTGTATAAACACTACAAAGTCCATAAGGCCCTGTTGGACCTCGGGGCACGATCCTGCTGTCGGGAGAGCTCCTCCTGGCGGCCTGGGGGTGAGGACCGGCATGAGAAGCCGGCAGTCCTCCACAATATATATATATATATATATATATATATATATATATATATATATATAACTGGTTACATTTGTAGAGCACATGAAACTAGGCAGAATGGCACACATCCTAGGGTCAGCAGTGATGAGTCTGGATAGATTACAAAGGTTCAGACCTTGTAGCAAGTAATATTTAACAAGGTACAATATGTTACACGTAAGAAGAAAAAAATATTAGATCTGAATACGCAGCAGGTCTGAAACTTGTATGTACACTTCATAATAAAGAGTTAAGAGTCATAGTGATCTCTTCAGTGCCTACAACCAGCGAATGTACAAGAGTGATTTTAAATTCTGATAGCATGCTGAATTACATTGAATTCTATGACAAGTAAAAATCTAAGGAGGTTATCCTTAAGCTGTATAATGCACCAGTGATCCCTCACCTGGATTATTGTGTGCAGTTCTGAATTAAAAATAAGATATATTAGAATTAGAGAAAGTCCTCAGAGGAATGACTAAGGCAGGGCTTCAGAGTGAAGTATGAGCTGTGCCTTTTCAGTTTAGTTAATGCTGAGAGGTGATCTAAAAGACCTGTTTCAGATTATGAAGGAACTAGCTGGGTAAGAGCTAGCTGTTACTTCAAACAGTTTTGCCAACTAGCAAATAGGGACACAAGAAAAAACTGGTTGGGGGAAAAAGTTTTCAGGAGGTCAGAAAAACTCTTCCAATCTAACAGTAGAAAGCAGTGAAATCACAATGGGGTACAAAACTCTTAAGAAAAGCTGGCCATGTACTGCCTAGAATGGAATGGTCATCAGGATTGCAGGGTAATCATGGGCCACCAGAGGGTGGTATGATACATATATACTGTATAACAACTGAACCAGTTGGCTTAAGTTCCAAAATATTACATAATAGGCCACACTATTCTCATTAAACATGAATCAATAACATAAAGTAACATTATTAAACAAACTACTAGGTCTATTTAAAAGCAATATGTTTCATGTTTTTCATCCTTGATATTGTTTACAGTCTGTATTTTTCTTTCCTTTCTTTTAGTTTTTTGATAGTCTCATGGTGTCATGTTATAATTAAACATAACAGACTAATAATAAAATATTCATAAATATCTAACATTGATTTCAATGTAGGTGCAAAATGTTTAAACTTTTACTACATCCATTTAAAGCAATAAATTACTTTTTAAGATTTTTTCCATTTCTGCTAAGCTATTTGATGAATATTACAATTAGAAAAGCTATAAGAATTCTATAGTAAATGGTAAATGATGAAAAATCAAAAAGTAAAATCTACAGTAATGTATATTATGGACACCTGTATGACAATTATCCTGTCTTGCAATATGTATGATCATTCAGAGTTTTACTTCATAAAGCAGTACAATTATAATTTTACCGTATACTTCAGAAATGAAACTAGTAGTTATGTATTGCTGAAAAATCCTGACATTTTGATCACATCATAGGTTTGATTTAATCTGGAAAACTATGAAAAGAATTCAAGTTAAAAAAGGATTGTTTACTATAATATACTAGCTGTAATCTGAATATTTTGAAAATTGAGACTTGTTTGTAATTATTATTTATTTATTTAACAATATGTTTTATCTTATCCCCTCTAAATATTGTCTATAGAATGTCTGTGTAGGTAATATTAGAGGTTTTGTTTTCCTTAGATATTGTGTATACAGGCAGTCCCCGGGTTATGTACGAGATAGGGACTGTAGGTTTGTACTTAAGTTGAATTTGTATGTAAGTCAGAACAGGTACATTATTTTAATAAATGCTATTGTTGACCGACTGTAACCAAGTGCTCTGCCAATGAATGATGGAGTTTCACCTCTCTCTGACCTTTTTATTATTTCTAATTTATTTTCCATGATGATGGTTTTTCTCTTCTTTACTGTATCACCAGCACTTGCATCAGATTTGGGTTTCAGAGACATTGTTGGAGGGTGAAGACAAAAGGCTAAGAAGAGCTCTTCTGCACAGCACTGTACACGCTATCACAGCAGGAAGGCACCCGTTGTCAACACGTCTGGTGTACTGAACGAAAGACAACTTCCTGCTATGTGCGTAACAGTACAAGCAGGCTTGCTATTGAGATTGAATGAGGGCAGCGAGGGGTGGTTTACCACCAGCCCACCTTACAGTCACCTCCACTCGCATGCAGTATGCTGCCTGCAGCATTAGCCCACCGAGAGCGAACAGGATGCAGCCAAAAGCGGGTAGTGAATCTCTCACCACCTCCCCAATTTAACAGGCAGTCAACCAAGACACACTACAATGCCGACCCCCCGCTGCCCCATTTACCCTCAATGGCCTCCATTCAGTCACAACTGGGTCACTGCTTGCAGCATCACTGGCCGCTCACCAAGAACGAACGGAGCAGCCAATCGAGGGACACTGCAAGGCTGCGGGCAGTGAAACGCCCCCCTCCACCCCATCAAGCCTCCATCCTGCACACAAGCGCTTGCCGCGTACCCAGCCGCCCACTCTGAATGAATGGGATGCAGCCCCCACCGCCCCAGTCATGAACCGGAGCTGTGTGAGGGACACTACGCTGCGCGAGCAGCTAAACCACCCCCCTCCAGCCTCCGTCCACCCACCGCTTGCAGCATCCCCAGGCTGGAGATGATGGAGCGGCCGTTACTGAGGAGCCTACGTCGTGTCCCCCAGACAGATGAAGGCCCCATTCGTAAGTCGTATGTCTGATGTCCATAATTCGGGGACTACCTGTATTTTAAATTTTTTAACAAAAATGGCCTGAGACAGAGCCCAGGGCCATCTTAACATATGGGCACAATGGGGCCAGGGGCCAGGCCAGGCCAGGGGCCCCAGGAGCATAGAGGCCCATGAGGTTTCTCATGCTTATGTGTGTTTCTGTTTTTCTATCAAAACAGGGGCCCCATCACACTACTTTGCCCAGGAGCCTATGATGCTGATAAGATGGCTCTGAGTGACATAAAGCTGTCTGTGGCTATACAGGCTCTCACTTATTGAGATCAAATAGGCATTTTTTAAAGGAGACAGGTAACAGTGTATCAGGGGGTATTAGCGTACCATTAGTGACACGGACAGATGATTGAAATTGATGAATTTCATTCATGAATTGAATGATATATATCTCCCAAAATTTTGAAGCAGGCTGGGCTGTTACCTGGAAGCAGCTGAATATTCACTCCAAATCCAACAAAAGAAAGTGTGTTATTGGACTGACTGATGTGTTGTCGGAAATGTTTCTTTCTTTCTTTTTTTTATTTCAAATAAACAAAAAACCTTCTGGCACTATCATTTAAGGCTGAGAAATGTTACCATCATAGCAGCATATAAACAATATCCACCTCTTACGTAATCAGGAGCAAAATGTACAGCTGAACAATGATGACATTTTTAATAAAAGCGTATCTTCATTGTGTGTTAGGAAATTATGTTGGATGATGAAACACATCTATTCTTGATCTCAAACTGAAACACTGGCCTCTAGGATTCAAAATATTATAAACTTGTATAATTTTGTGTATTGTACTATGATGTTTTGACCTCTTATAATGGCCAGTCATAGTTTTTGTTAACTTCTTTTTTTCTATCCTCAAATGGCTATAACTATAGCATCACAAGCAGTAGCGAGATTTGGGCTTAATGTATCCACATTTACTGAACCATTAAGCACAGTTATGTCTAAAAGAAATTTGTCAAAATGATTGGAGTCTATTTCACCCTTGAGTATAAAAGACAAATTATCTTGTTCCCATAGTCATATTAAACATAATTTGGAAAACAAATCTTGAGTAGAGCAGAATTAAGAAAGAATAAAAATTGTGTTCTCTTCTAAATCAAAGTTACAAACTAAGGGATAGCACTGAACTGAGTCACCTCCTAGTGGCAAACTCAATCAACCAACGTGGCCTGCTTCCAGTAAACATAAAACATTGTAAAACATGGTGTTTTCCAGCAAGCGGCGCTAACTCCCTGGTTGGAATAAGTTCTTTTTTAATTGCGGCGTCTTAAGTAATCTGAAACTATATAGATATAACATTAAAAGGCAATACCCCTCCCTTAGTGATACAGCGGTAAGAAATCACTTAGGAAAAATAACTTATCTGTATTTAATGACAATTTACGTGGCATAACAGACGAGGAAGCGAATGGCAAGACTATTACCAAAGTGGGAGCTCGATGTATACAGTCTGCCATCTTCGTCGCTACGTTGGAAGGATTTTCAGGATCGGAAGACATTATCTCCTATCCATCCTACGGCTTCAAAGGTGTGCGGGGCAATGTTCCAAGGTTCATGTGCAGGCCCCTACTAAGGTAAATCATGCTATTCCAAACAAGTAAAAGAAGATCAAATGTCATGCTGACTCTGTCACACAGAAATAGTACAATGCCCATTTTTGTAGTTGTCCCTTTCTTGTCTTCTAATGCTTGCCTAGCAGTTCTAAATGATGAGCCCCTGCGTGCTAAATCTGGCCTTGTGCTAGTTGTACATGTGAGTGGATTTATAAAATATTTTTTCTACAGAGCACAGTGACATATTAAACTTATGTACTTATTACACATGGGTCCTTTCTGGTTTTAGTTTTTTGTTTCAGTTTAGTTAAGGTAGGTATTCACATGTTTTCCCAACACCATTTCGTTTGCTGTGGGCATCACCATTTTGTAGTACACTGTTTTGCTGTGGAGCTGAAGTGCTTGCACATGTGACGTCACCACTGTGATGTGATAAGGTTCAGCACATACACCTTGGTCATCTGAGACTATGGAGAGATCATCTGAAGTCTGTGTGTGTGTTTTGCTTTGAGAATTCTGTTTTAAAGAGTTAATGGCTGCTATAACTAAGAGTTTTGGATTTTGTTTTGGGCTTGACCAATGATTTATCTGACTTTTGGTTAATAATCCTAGGTTTTAACAATTGTTTCATCTTCTTGTTCCTGATTAAAATTCTACATGCTATTTTATTAAGCAGAACATGATTGTTAGGTTTTTCTGCTAAAAGAACAGACGTGTTAGAATTTCAGCTTTGTCTTACCTTGCCTAACATTGTTTTTTTGTTTTTGGCATTTTTCTCTTTCCCTTGATTTTTGTTTCTCTTTGTTTTGTTTTGTCTTTTCTATTTATCTCCACACGTTTGCCTTGGCCTTTGTCAATTTGCTGTGTTAAATAAATCTGCAGTTACCTGAGAATCCTATAAAAAACTTCAGCATGTCACAGCAAATCACTGTGGCATTAATCTACTTTAATCACTGTGTTCTTCGGCTCATGTTTTATTCTTCCCCCTTTTGTCCTTTTGGTTTTTCCATTTTTTTGACCATAGTTTTGTGTTTACAATTTCAAATTTAGTTCTTGTGGAATTTTGGCATAGAACTTAATTCTGTGTGTGATTTTGTTTATTTATTTTTTCTTTCTTTTTATCTTTTTAAAGGTTCCAATGTCATTTAAGTTCTTTATTCTTGAATAATTTGTTTAATTTTATAAAAAAAATTGTTAAAATGTGCGAAAGGCTTATCGAGCAAAGCTAGCCGTTAACCACCCCCAGCCTTTTGCATTTCAGAATGAGTGTTTTTTTAAGCTGCTGAGCTAAACTAAGATCCTTTTGCAGCCTAAGCAGCCTTACTGCTTAGCTATTCTTCTGAATATTACCTGATAATAAGGGTGTTAAATTAGATGAGGTGACATTCTGTAGAAGTGCCTGGAAGTATATTTATTTTAATCTTTCTCCCTGCAGCAGACATCTTGCCTAAACTTTTGTTCACACACAGGGAACCTATGAGAGGCTTTGGTGCATACCTGGAAGTCACCTCCGATTCAAAGTGAGCTGAGGAAGATCACACTATACCATTCTCATGAACAAAGGACTATGTGAAAAACATAAATGAGCACACTCCAACACAAGTAAGCCTACCTTAGAGACAAACTATGAATGGAATGAATGGAATATTCCATTTTTACACCTAGCAAAATGCTTCTGTTAATGTTATGATTAGCTAGATTGTATCATTTTTGTGGTGATTCCTGCATTGTAGATTGTATCATTTTTGTGGTGATTCCTGCATTGTATGGGTATATTTGATATATACATCAATTTAGGAGTTTTGTGAGCCAAGGAATCAGGTTTAGTTTTTGAATTGGAAGCAAGCTGAAAAAGGTACAAGTTTTAATGTGTTGCTGTGGCACTGTCTTTGTGTTCATTTGTGTGCTGCCATTTTTAGACCTTTAACATTGCCCATTCTCATAGCAACTTACCCAGGGTCCCTTAGGATGCACAACGTTTCTGATATCAGAGTGGTGACGGTATAAATGCCATGCCAGGCATTTCCTGGGTTATCCAATTTTGCAGGTAAAACCCCAAAACCATTGTTACTTTATAAAACATCTTTTGCTGTTGACTTCCTGCTGATTCTTCTTGACTTCTTTGCTCACGTCCCTTTGGTTTTGATTAGTGTTTCTGGTTCTGGCACTAGATCAGCTTGATTTTAGGTTATAATAAATTTCACCTGAGGAGTCAAGTGGCATTGGCATCATTAATTAGAAGATAAGAACATAAGAAATTTGACAAATGAGAGGAGACCATTCCGTCCATCAAGCCCATTTGTTTACCTAATAGTTAACTTGTCCTAATATCTCATTCAGATTTTTCTTAAAGGTTGTCAAGGTTTCTCCTTCAACTGCATGTCTCAGTAGTTTTTCCAGAATCCCACAACTCTTTGTGTACAGAAGTGATTTCTGGCTTCAGTTTTAAATGCACTTCCCTTTAGTTTCCACTGATGTTCTCGAGTATGTGATTTACCTTTAAGCTGAAAGAATTCAGCTGAATCTACTTTATTAATGCCTCTGAGGATTTTAAATACCTGAATTAAGTCCCCACACAGTCTCCCCTGCTCAAGACTAAACAGGTTTAATTCTCTGAGTCTCTCAAAGTAGGACATGTTCTTAAGTCCTAGGATGCACTTGGTTGCTCTTCTCTGCACAAGTGTTGCTGTATCTTTCTTGCAGCATGGTGACCAGGGGCCTCATGTATAAATGGTGCGTGCGCAAAGAAATGTTGCATAAGAACGTTTCCATGTTCAAATCACGATGTATAAAACCTACACTTGGCGTAAAGCCACGCACATTTCCATGGTACCGCATACCCTGTCGTACGCAAGTTCTCCGCTCGGTTTTGCAGACTGGAGGCACCCAGCGTCAAAGCAATGCTACTGTTCCTGTGTGGTTATTCTTTCTTTTCCTGACACAGCTTTATAAATACACTGAAATTAGCCGCATATTGTTTATTAGTGTAATGTATCTGATTGTAATTAACCTGTAGCAATATAATGGTCCAGGGAATAGCCATAGTATTCCAAATACCATAACTGCTTTAGCGTTGTTACTCTCACTGCACCTTCTACTTCTTTTTCTTTCAGCTGCTCCCGTTAGGAGTTGCCACAGCAGACCATCTTTTTCCATATTACTCTCACTGCACCACTCAGAGTATTTTTATCACTGTATCTGAGTGGGGAATCACAGCAGCAGCTGATTGGAAAGAGAATTATCGGTATACAGCATCAAGCACACGCTGTCTCAGCCACTGCCAAACGTTTCAAAGCCTTTCCTGTACGGACCTCGCGGTTCAGAAACAGTTTCATCCCAAGAACTATAAATGCACTCAATCAATTGCTGCTTGTAGAACTGTTTGTACTTATAAGTACAATTACCCCACTGTAAACTTGCACTATAGTTATAATATTGCACAACCTGCGCCACTTTATAAATCGCGTATTTACATATGATGACGATATCGTTTTTAAGATGAAATTCAGTAAAATATGTTGATTATATAATACAGATAAAACTTTAACTTCATTTAAATAATCTGTATTGTTAATAATTAAACATGTGAGGATACGGTGCCACAGCGCTAGCAAGTTCACGTATTGTTCCAGCCTCGCGCTGTATATTTACTGAGGCTGGCACAACACTGGAAGGATAGAAGGATAGAATAATTAAACACATACTATGAAGATATTTCAATGTTCCTTAAAAGTTTAAAAGTTTTGAAGAATTGTTGTTGTAAGCTTACAGATGGCTTAACGTCTTGTGGTCTTTGGCAGGCTTGTCATCCCAGCCAATACCCCCAGGCCGCCAGATGGAGCCCTCCCTGCAGTATGGAGGTGCCCCGAAGACCAGCAGGGAGTCATGGACTATGTAGTTTTTATACACCCCCTTGCTGGATACCACAAGAGCTGCAAGAGGGAGCTGCAGGGAGGACCGAAGAATCATCTGTGCCATATAACCCGGAAGTGCGTCATAGGAAGAGCGACAACAGAAGTGACGTGCTTCCGGGATGAGAAGAAGGACTTTTACCTGACCCGGAAGTGATAGAGAATCAAATGGACTGGGGATTGGGAACACTTCCGGGTCAGGGTATATAAAAGGACTGTGGGAGCTCCCAGACGGCGAGCTGAGCTGGGTGGAAGGGTGGCAACGTGTCTGGGAGTGGAGGATTGTTTATTGTATTGTTATTGATTTGTATATGAGTATAGTGGAGGAAAGGGTGCTTTGTGCACTGTGGTGAATTAATAAAGTCAACATTTGGACTTTTACTTGGTGTCTGGAGTTGTGGACAAAGGTTCAAGGGAGCGATACTGCCCCCTATCTGTCACAGTCTATTACAGAGCTGATTGTGTGGCGATTGGGTATTTGGGGAAAGAAAAATAACGACAGGAATTGGAGGTTAGTACGTTTGAAAGAGACAGTACTGCTACAATAAATTATTTCATCGAAGGTTGCGCATGGCGCAGCAGCATCTTGTGTGAGATATGAACAATCACTGCGCCATCGTGTTCCCATGTTTAATAACATGCTTTCATTCCAATCATCATGAAAATGATATCATGTATACATCTCAGTATTTTAATTATTCAGAGAGCTGTAATATCACGAATGTAATGGATTCTGTGTCCTGTCGGAGAAAGAGAAAGAATGGAAGCATGTACTGATTCACACACATTGAGCACATAGATCAAATACAAAACAAAGCATTTAACATGCTACTTTAGTTATGATGGGATTTGAGAAACTAGTAAATTAAATGATTTTAAGATGAAGTTTATGATGTTCTGCTTTAATGACAAAATAAACTACGTGATTAAAGTGGAAATTTCAAGATTAAAGTTGACATTTTGTGCTTTTTTCGCAATGTGTGCCTATTTTTTTTGTCTGAACCCTAATAAGCTTTCATATGACACTCAGACGGTGGGCTACGATTTGCCTTTTCACAGCGACTTTGATATGTGACTTCTTTTTTATTTTGGCACTGTGCGACTTTGTGAACTTGAGCTTTGGAGTTTCTCCAACACGCTATGTCACTCATTCTACTTCCTTTTGTTGATTATACCACTGTTTAAATCAATAAATAGTATGTTTTTCCTTTGCCTCCACTTGGTATTCGCTGAAATTCTTATATTTTCCCCCATGCTTTTCCCACTGTCTTTTCGCTGAACACTGAGCTTAAGGACTATTTATATTGATTTGCATATTCAAAGAGGCATAATTCTGGGAGGAGTTGGGGCGGGACAGCACGTGCGTGCACGAACGTTACTTTTCACGCTGAGCGGGATTTATACAGTGGAAGAACACGGAAGTTGGTGAATGCACAGATTCCTGCATCTGGATTTTTCTGTGCGTAAGCACATTTCGGCTTTTGTGCTTACGTCATGTTATAGTGCAAATTCTACGCACGGCATTATGCACGAGGCCCCAGAACTGCACACGATACTCCAGATGCAGTCTTACTAGTGCATAACATTGATCATAATATCCCTTAATAATATAACTACAATTAATATTCCCAAACAGTAAAGCAAAATATCCCTATTTTGAAAAGCTCCCACTAATTCCTAAATAGTGACCTGTGCTGAAGAAATCTCAAAAGAATTGAAAAGATAAATAGAGCAGAAAAGGTGCTATATAAATTAATACAGTAGAACCTCGGTTCACGACCATAATTCATTCCAGAACTCTGGTCGTAAACCGATTTGGTCGTGAACTGAAGCAATTTACCCCATAGGATTGTATGTAAATACAATTAATCCGTTCCAGACCATACGAACTGTATGTAAATATATATTTTTTTAAGCTTTTAAGCACAAATATAGTTAATCACACCATTGAATGCACAGCGTAATAGTAAACTAAATGTAAAAACATTGAATAACACTGAGAAAACCTTGAACAACAGAGAAAACTAACACTACAAAAGTTCGCGCTATAGCGCCACCAACCGCTGGCTAAAAGCACTTTTTTTAATGAGTTTTAAGCACAGGGAAAAAAATGAAAATTTGAAAAAATCCGTAATTTAATAAACCACCAAGAAAAATAACATTGCAACAATGCACGCTACGAACCAATCGCTGGAAACAGAAGTGAAAACAAAATCAAGCCCAGTGCATTCTTTAACTGCCTACCTACCTTAATGCGTCCACTCTCTCTCGCGCTGCCTGTGTGTCTGCGCACTGCCTCCGTGTGTGTGTGTGTGTCTCTGCGCGCTGCCTCTGTGTGTGTGTGTCTGCGCGCTGCCTCTGTGTGTGTGTGTCTGCGTGCTGCCTCTGTGTGTGTGTGTGTGTGTGTCGTGCTCTCTCTCGCACTGCCTGTGTGTGTGTGCGCGTGCTGCCTGTGTGCGTGTGCATGCGTACTGCCTGTGTGTGTGCATCTGTCTCTCGTGCGCACTGCCTGTGTATGCGCCTGTCTCTCATGCGCGTGCCTGTGTGTGTGTGTGTCGCGCTCTCTCTCTCTCTCTCTCTTGCTCGCTGCAAAGGAAATGCACAGCGAGAGACTGAACATGTACAAACCGAAAGGGAAACTGGCTTGTTCATATACCGAGTGTGTGTTCGTGAACCGAGGCAAAAGTTTGGCGAACTTTTTGGTCGTAAACCAAGTTGTACGTGTACCGAGACGTTCGTGAACCGAGGTTCCACTGTACTGTTAAAAATTACCATAAAAGTTCTTATATTAATTTAAGATAAAAGCCCCCAAAAAAGCGTTATTGATCCCAAAGTTAGATTCTTAAGGGTAAGGGATTGGGTGTGGGTAATGGGCCATATATATGTAAAACTCAAAAGTTAATTTAACCTAAGGCTCCCTATAAGGGTTATAATTTCCCAAAGTTAAGATATTAAGATAAGGATTTGGGTTAGGGAAAAGTGCCATATAATTACAAATTTGTGACTGTGAAATAAACTGTTACATTTTAATATAAAAGCAGGTAATGACCTTGGCTTGTTTTTGTTTTGGATTATTTGTATCTCCCAGTCATTATCATCCCTTTGACTGTCACCTGTGAGTCAGCATAGTTACAATTTTTATTAATTTAAAACCTAAAATTCTGACTGGTATTATTAACAGTGCTATTACATGGCTCCTGCATTATTAATTTTAGTCCTTAAAGAGACTACCAATTTACAGTGTTATATTTTACATAAATGTTTCAATAAGAAGCACAACTCTGCTGTAACATCATTTATTGAGATAACCCCAATTTCTTATAACCAGCAAAGGAAATTTTTCATTTTCATATTAGTTTTACACAATTCTTGGCCTTTTTACTTAAGACCTGACAGTGAGTACTCGCTGAGTCAATCTACTGAAAAAAATGTAATATTGCCCTATTGTCAAGTTGCTTTCCTAGGGCCATAGAACACCACACTTGTTATTATGCACTAGTAGAACATTTCCAGCAACTTGCTGCACAAATCAAAAGGTCCAAGCCTCCTTAGGACAGGGGTGCCCAATACGTCGATTGTGATCGACCGATAGATCGTAAAGGTAGTGCAGGTAGATCGCATTGTCTTCAGAGTCTTCAGCATTTCCCCCAGTCGATGAAGCAGAATGATGTTAAAGGCACTGGAAAAATCATAGAACATTATTGAGACTGTGGTGCCAGCTTTGTCCAAGTGGGAGTAGGCTCAGTGGAGCATGTAGATGAGAGCATCCTCCACACCTTTATGTGTATTAAGCAGCATTACAAAGTTAGAACAGTTTTAAAACCTTACACATGCAAAAGGCGATTGTGGTACCCACATTTTATTTGGCATTATGTCAAACTAATAATGATGATGTTGATGACAGAAATAAAATAAAACTTCTGCCTCACTTGAAATGGCTTTGGCTTTGAAATGGCAGGGTAGACCCAGCAGTTGTAATTTCACATTCAGTATATGCTACCATCCATTTGCTTCCGGCATTAGGACTGTCACTAGCTTTTGTAAAATTGGCTAAGTTGCTCTTGATCAGTAGAGCTAAGATTTAGATTTTTTGTATTATTTATTTTAACTTTGATGAGAGTTATCATTATATGTGTCCTGTGTTGCTTCTTTTCTTTTACTCAATACTGCCATGATAGGCTCCGACCTCAAGTATAAACTGTATTTAAGAGCATTGTGGATACATTGGTGGACAACATTTAAAAAAATGTAATTTTTAAAGTTGTTTATATGAACAAGACAACTTTTATGCTCTATTGTTCATAGTGGACCATGTTTGGTGGTTGTTCAAATGTATACAGTCCTATTTAGTCCAATTATCTAAAGTTATCTTTCCATTCCCATTTAAACATATATTCTGTATATATTGGCAGCAGTTTTAAATAAACTCTGAACATCTTTTAATATTATTGATCATATTCTCCTCTACTTAGATAGAATAAACAAAGAAAGAAATTACTTGAAAGTGGCCAAGTGAAAAGACTAGAAAAAAATCATTGTCCAAGGACAGGCTAAGTTGAAAACCCATAGTCAAAAATGCCCAAGAAAATGAATCCAAAATCTAAGTGAAAGAAGCACTAAATAGGTAAAGCCCAGAGTCCCTAAACCATGCACTGCGACTTCTAGCAACAGTAAACAAAATTCTATCCAACATGATGACACAACAGAAAAAGAAAACGGTGACACCTGTGAAGTGAAGATGAAACAAAGAAAATACATAAAACTAGCCCAAAGAAAAATGAAAAAATAATCCCATATAATAAAATATGCTTCAGGTACTCTGCCTTACTCCCTCTACTGGTGTCCATGATTCCTTTATTTGGAAAACAAAAAGGTCACAGATGAAATATAACATTTCATCATCAGAGATAATAAAGCAGAAAAAGGCATGGTGCAGTGTTAAGTTCAATTCTATCACTGGGTTGTAAATATACATACAATGAGATTACAGATGGAATTGGAAAGACAATTAGCTCATTTCTGTTTGGTTTGCCACAGAGAGTAAATCCTACACCACATCCTCATTTCATGCTTTGTCAATAATAACCATTAATTATCACCAACAAAGCAGAAACCCCGTTGATCAACACTCACTTAAAATGCAGAACCAGTGCATGTGATTCTTGAAGGTTGAGATGTTATTGCCAATTTCACCCTCACAAGACAATGATATATTTTCACAATCCCTAAAGTACACAGTATTTAATATGCTAAGTGTTGTGACCTATAGAGATTTGAGATTTTATAGAGGCTGACATGGTGGCATAGTGGTTTACACTTTGACCTCAAATTCTGAGATTGTGAATTCAGATCTTGCTACTGGCACTGTGTGACCATGACCAAGTGTTCCAACTGGAAAAACAAAAGAAATTTAACCAATTGTCTCTCAAATGTTATGCGTCATCTTGGATAAAGGCATCAGTCAAATAAAAATTAATAATAATAATTTGTATATTGACAACAAATATGCATTCCTTGAACATGTGTACTTTCAATATAAACTTCATCAAAGCATTTATTTTAACACATGAAAGTTAGAGACTTTAAGAAAAGAAACCTTGCCAACTTTCCAAACCTTTCCTCCTTATCTTTAAAAATTATAAATTTTAAATTATAATGAGATGACGATATAGATAGTATCTCCAAAGAATATCAGTTTTCTTCAAAGGAAAGCATTTGTGGAAAATCTAAACAGCACTAGGAATATGATTTTTCAATTAAATTTTCAGATTAGTAATGGAAGTCAGCATTAGATGAAAAAACCCCTCATATTACATCTGTGCAAAGCAACAAAACATTACAACATTAAAACAATTGTGATGAGAACAGGCCATTGAGTCCAACAAGCTCATCTACCTTATTCACATAGGGCTCTTGTTTATAAAACTTTGCGTGGATTTGGCTGTAAATATGCACTCACCTCAAAAATGCAAATGCCAAAAAAATCAGATTTATAAAACTTGTCATAAGCACATTTCTACGCAATTTATCTTTACAAATTACAATCATCCTGTAATTGTGTGTACATGAATGTGCCTCTATCTCCACCAGGTTGTCACCCTGGAACAACCATACACAGATTATGCTAATAAACCTCATACATATGCAATCACAATGCTGTAGGATCTTTATTGACTGATAGAGTCCTAGGCCGTTCTCCATACAGCATTGAAACATCTCTCCTAGTCACTCTGGGAGTCTGGGAAAGGCGTAAGGCACCAGCGTCTAAGCTGGTAGCCAATATTACCTGTCACATGTAATGACAAGATTGCTGTTACAATGAATGGCAACAGAATATATTAAACACTGAGGGTTTGGCCAATTACCTCATTAACACACCAGCCATCACATATAGCACCTTCCGCAAATTGTCTGATCAACACTATTGTGCCTTAAAATAAATGAATCATAAACTGACCCAGGCCACCAAACCACATCTTGATTCAGTCTCATCATGGCATCACAGATAACTTGTGTGCTAATAGAATGCCACTGCTTATAGGTAGTAAAAGCAGTGCCATT
Organism: Polypterus bichir lapradei; assembly: GCA_026402145.1. Lineage (NCBI taxonomy): Eukaryota > Metazoa > Chordata > Cladistia > Polypteriformes > Polypteridae > Polypterus > Polypterus bichir. The sequence goes on from JANRMT010062791.1 coordinate 26,808,434, forward strand.
CTTACTAGGTAACATTTATTGCAATATGAGTGCTGTTAATTGCCACAGTTAGTTTAAAATTACCTGCAAATTAAAATGCTGCAAATTGCCTTTTTATGTTGTCATGTACAACCAAACCATGCAGAAACTGAATGTAGTGCCTCAAAAGTTGATTTTGACTTCCAAAACACAGCAGGCATGACGGAGCTGAAGCTTGGTTGAGATATCCCTGACCTCTTGGCCAGTTCCCTCTGGTAGCTGTCAGTTGCCAGAATGCCAGCTCTTGTTCAAACCTAGATATGAAGAGATGTAGTCCAATTTCATGGTAGTCTGTCTTTCTAATGTCGGGGCCAACTCAGCACATACTTCAAAGATAGTGGGTTTTGAAAGTGTTGAATCGGGTCATAAGCCTGGCAAACAAAACAATCGAATCAGCTTGTTCACTTCGTATAAGACCATTTCAAGCAGTCCAAATAAGACATGTTGTGTCAAACTGTTAAGCAATGAAGAGCATAAGATTTAGAGCTTTCTGTACACAAGGGCGGAATCACCTTTGTGTTTTTACTGCACTTTGGTTTCTTGAAGTGAAAACAGGCAGCTGATATAAACTGACAAAAAAATAAAACAGTTCTTCAGTGCAAATATGCAGCATTGGCTGTCTTGAAAGGGACCTAATTTAAAGTTTGCACATCATATTCATCACTTTTGAGGTTTTAAATGTTTGTCACATCAATGCACCTTTACAATAATGGCTTGGTAATATGAATTACTATACTGTAAATGTGAGTCATTTGGTTGGTTTTGTCTCATTTTCCTACTTTGATAAAGGTGGTCTTGTTCCCCACTTCCTTCAAAATGTTGCGCCATCAATGGGTCAGAGTTGCCGTAAATATATGCAAGTTTTCCCATCAAGTTTTCTATTATAAAGTCCAACTTTTGCATGGAAGGTTGCATACAATGGAGGCACATACATTTCCAGAACTGGTCAATAGTGTGGGAGTAGGGCATAATTATCAACTGTGTCGCTATGTATGGTATGTCTACAGTCTTGTTAATCACTCTGCTGAGTGGCATTGTGCTTAGCTGATCGAGTGTGTATTTCTGACATTTACTTTACAATCATGTGTGTGACTTTGGCTTCCTCCAAGCCGAAAAAAAACACATCATGTTTTTACAAATTGACAGCCTTTTTAATAAAGATATTCCTCTTGAACAGACTGCTAATCAGTAACCTTACACTGAATTGTTGTTGTATCTGCAAAAAAACCATTAGGAAAAAAATCTTTGGCACAGTGGCACATGCAAAACTGCATTTTGCATCATGACAGTGTACCTGCACACAACTCTGCACCATAACAGCGCTGGTACATGCATCTCATTGTCATTAGTGGTGTGTCAAGAGTTATAGGCAGGCAAAATTCTGGAAATATAGCTGAAGTCTATACTAAAACAATTTCTTGGACTATAATGTAATTATGCTCATCTCTGGTTATTATGGTCATTGTAGTAACCAGTCTTCGGAATGAATATTAGTAAATTTGATGTAAAAATTTGATAATAGCCTGCTTGTTCTCATTTTCAAGGTATCAACAGTTAACGTTTTTTTTTTTTTTTTTAAATCTAAAAGCTTGTCTCTAACTGAAAAGATAAAATATATCCATCTATCCCGCTATATCCTAACTACAGGGTCATGGGGGTCTGCTGGAGCCAATCCCAGCCAACACAGGGCACAAGGCAGGAAACAAACCCCGGGCAAGGCGCCAGCCCACCACAAGGCACACACACACCAAGCACAATTTAGGATCGCCAATGCACCTAACCTGCATGTTTTTGGACTATGGGAGGAAACCAGAGTACCCGGAGGAAACCCACGCAGACATGGGGAGAACATGCAAACTCAATGCAGGGGGGGACCCGGGACGCGAACCCGGGTCTCCTAACTGTGAGGCAGCAGCGCTACCACTGCGCCATCCAATAAAATATATGACCTTACAAAATGTAAAGCAAATTGTTATGTACCCTACATAATAGAAGACAATGAAAATAACATTTCTGTTACTTTCCTCTTAATTCTTAAGCTGTTTCTGGATTTATAACAAAATTCTCCTCATAGACATCTGTCTGAATTTATCCATAACTTTAGATTGCTCTATGTCAATCTCTTTTTCTGTAGATAGGAGGAGGAGAAAGCTTCTTCTCACTGCAGCTCTTGCATAGTTTTGATATCAACAGTTTCAGTTTTGAAAATGAGTGCTCGGCAGAGGCGGTTGAGACACGTAATGTGGCATAAATGTTGAGGAGTTTAGTCAAACATCCTTCTTTAAGGTTGTCAGCAGGGCTTGTATATTACCCAAAAGTCTTTGGTAGAGCAGAGGAACACTCTGAGCTCAGTCAGCAGTCATTCATCATCTATACTTAGAAATCACACACTCTCTTGACTATCTGGATAACTTAGTGATGTGTTTGCGTGGTCCAATTTGAAAACACATTGAGTGAGTGTCACACTTATTAAGATGCACAGAGCTTTTCTTGTGTTTATTTAGTTTGATTATGCAGAATTGTGCTTTGTGGTGTTATGAGGGTTTTCTTTCTGTTGAGGGCTTGGTTCATTGAATATTGTCTCCTGTTTTTGTAATTGTTCCACTGTTTAATTGAGTGGGTATTTTTCATGTATTCTGTGTAATTGTTCACACCCTTTAACTGAGTGGGGAATTCGACTAAACCATGTTCTTAAAAAAGGAAGGAGGCTCTGAGGCAGAGTGAGGGACAGAAGGTCGCCAGAGCTAGTTGAAGAAAAAGGACAATAAACAGTCATAGGACCCGGTGAAAGAGACTGGAGTGGCTACAGGAGAACTAACAAAATGTACTGTACATGACTTCTAGCATTTCGTTCCCAGAGTGGTCTGCGAGCTGCAATCAGCATTATTTTTTTCTTGGAAGCAAGAAGTTGCCATTATATAAAATATCATTGATGTTGGAGGCAACTGATAGTGACAAATCGGCACCCCCTTATTGCGAAGACGACGTTCCCAAGTGGACTGCACAGGGTATCAAAGTCGGTCCTCTGGATCTCTGGTAGCTGGACGAGTAGACTAAACATGGTGGGGAAGTTGTTAGCCACAATTAATGAAATCTGCTGTTCTTATCAGCATAGAACATAGTAACTGCAGGTTCATAGACTTTCAGAAGTTTAATATATAAACTGTTCTCCACTTGCTGCTCAATCTACTTTTAGAGTTTTGTGCTACTTTTATAAGATTTACGAAAATTATAACATCTTCATAAAGCAATCGTTTTCATGTTATTTAACTAAATACATTTCTCTATATATATTTTGTTAAATAGTTGATAATAGTATGGAGTGTATTTGTTGAAAATAAGCTATTTGATGTAAAATATTAACTTTTCCACTAGAAACACCTGAATAATTCACATAAAAGAAAATTTTTCAGTTACTACCATTTATTCAGTTGGTTACATTCGGTGTTGTCAGATTACACATACTACCCGCACAATCCAATCAAATTTAGTCCAAGTGGGCAGAAATTGTCCCAATCTAGTAACACAGACATATGATTGGTTTAGCTGTATGTGCATTGCCTGGCCTCATCCTTTCTTTTACAAAGATGAAGGAATTAGCAAAGATGTGATGATGCAAAATTAAAAAAATAAAACCAGCACAGTTCAGCAGTAAAATATAAATACGTATTTTCTCAGATGGGCGTGTGTTTACATTCAACAAAAAGGAATAGGAGCAATTTCCCCTTCTGCTTCTGTTCTATACACGCCAGTTTTGTCAGTCAAAGAGTTTTTGATAAAGGACAGCATGGGTGTTAATTTGCACCACCTGAATTCACCAGATCTTGCTTCTTGTGACTTCTTTTTGTTCCCAAAATCAGAACTGAGACTGAATGGAAGACGGTTTGCTACTATGGAAGAAATCAAGAAAACAATTGCAGAAGGGTCTAGGCACAAGTAACAACAGGAGATGTTTGCAGGAATCGGAGAAGCGTTGTGATGAATGTATTGCTTCTCAGTAGGAGAGTATTTTAACAGTAAATTAAATTTCAGTAAATTGTAAAATAAAGGGTTTTTTTTAACAATTCTGGGAAATTTTGGTTCCCCCTCATACACACATTTGGACCTTTTTTTGTACATTCACAAATTGTATAAATCTTATATGCAGTGACAATCCTTTTAAAATCATGGGCCAAATCTGTTATCATCTATTCATTGTTATTTACTGCATGGAGTCTGTTATGGATCTAAATAAATCAAGTTCTTTCTGGAACTTTCATGTCAATGGGTCTTTTGGGAACTAAAACCAGTTCCCTTATGGCATCACTCTTAAGAACCACTCTGGCATCTTTATTTTAAAGAGTGTACTTCAACACAACATGTTGATCAATCACAAAAATTATGAAGAAAAATACCTTCAAACCAGAGTGCTACTGTACCATTTTTGATTTTTAAAAAGATTGAAATATATTTAGAGTAAACTAGCTTGCTTTAAGTAGAAAATAAAAGGAACCTAACTGTCAAGCACTTAGCAGTATTCAGAAGAATGTGACATTTAGACAATATTCAAACTTCAATTTTATTGCGAAGCTGCCCAGGGTTCAGTGGGTTCAGTGAAAAACACTTAGGGTCCCATCGTTAAGTGATGACTGCTCGTTATAATGTTCATTTACTGTTTAGAGCAGTTTGTAAATGGGAAAGCTTGATCTTTGACACAGCAGGAGTACCAAATGGAAAGCAATAATTGCCACTTTTTGCAGTTTGTATATTGTGACAGGTATAATCGTAATCACAATTTGAATATGATTAATTGAGCTGCTCTAATTCAGTATTTAAATAGGGAAGTAAGGAATGTGGCATCTACTGTAGAGCCGTAAGGAGTCCTTTAAGAAACTTGGTTTGTTTTCTATTAAATAAAACAAACATATGCATTTTAACACATTCTTGTTTATTATTGCATTGGAGAATGGCAATGTGTTGCATGATGGAAATACTACTACTACAACTAATCCTTGTGTTTTGTAATTAATTGCATTTATTATATTTCTTAAAACAAAGGTTGTTCAAATACTTTAGTAGAAATCTTACAGCCAGAATTGCCAATCCACAAAGGAAAGTTAGTAAAATAAATAGGGGCTTCTCCAACTTATTAGTATTGCCAAAAGGGAAACTGACAATTCCATCAAATTAATATTTATACCGATTGTTGTACAGTGTTGCAGTGATAGTAGAGCAAAAAAGAAAATTATCATTGAGGATAGACAGCGTGATCTGGTACTATATTTTCTGGGACAGTTGTGCATCAGACTCAATTTATGTGTGTTAACTAATTTTAAATCGTTATCTGGCTCACATTTTAGATGTAATACGTTATGCAGACATTGCACATTGTTGCAGACCGATCCTTACAAGATGCACATTGGTGCAGTACGTTTCATTTAATCACTAACCACATTAGCTCAAAACTGAGACAAGATTGGAACTGCCTAATGTCCTATGATGTCGATGCTTACTTCTATATCAATGCATATGTGGGCACGGTAGCTCACTTTAGCACCTTTAAAAAGATCACTTCAAGTGATAATATACACCTCAGAGATTGTTAAGACCAGTTCCTCCAGCTAAGAGCGATAGAGAGAGAGAGGACATTTTTAAATTTGCAATTTGTAAATTATACGGAAGCTGTCAGTATCATTTCTGACTGGTTTTGATTTCATATCTGTGGTTAGTGGTTTGTGATATTCTCCCTTTTTGTTGTCATTGTGGGTTTAACATGTGTAAAGCACTGTCTACAGTGCACTAATAACAATCTTGAGGGGCCGTCTAGAACCTTTTCCTGCTTCTGTGGAGCAATGCTAACACAGCTAAAACATATAGATGTGCATTCCCATAATGGTATTAAAAAAGAGAATTTGAAATAATTAAAAAAAATGTAATTATATTCTGTAAATGATTCCTTATAAGCCAAGCACCATCTCACCCATACCTAAATAGGCACCAAAACAACCTTACTCAGTAGCACACCATTCCAGCCTTGTCAGGGATAATTTAGTTGACCTAAACATCAAGCATTATAAAAATTTCAATGTCAATTTAGAATATGACAGAGATCATTAGGTATTGAGAAATTAAGGAGGAAAACAAAAACTTATATTTGGTACTCAGTGATGTGCTCAGTGGTCTGTACTGGTAGGTATGAGTATTAAAGTAGCACGACAGGAATGAAGGTGATCAAACACATAAAAAAGTGGTCAGGTCTGCCACATTAAGGGACATTTTGTAGAGCCCACCAAAAATATACTTACTAACATGGATACACTAAATCCCCATACAATTATTATTGCAATACCGTATATCCTTGGAACATCAGACAAAAAAAGAAATAATAGTTTAATGCCAGATCTAGAAGAAAAACATGCCAGTGACATCCATGCAACAGTTGAGAAAGGGGCAGAGTCACAATGAATGACTGACATAAAAAGTGGCGAGGACAGCAGCCTAGCAGGCCCCACTTTTAAGAGCAGCTACAACAATTATTGAAGAGATTGCATAACTGGGGACTGCACTGCTGGACAGCACATGTCTCCTATAGCCATAGAGTGGGATATTCCAGGCAGCAAATTAGCATCTACAGCAGAACATACAGTGAATTGTTGGGGTCTCTGTAGCAGTCCCTTCTGCCATTAGATTGTCAGAATATATTTGGAAAAAAATGTGAAACAATAAAAGAAGATTAGCTCTAAAACAATAAAATGCACAATACAGGCATTAAAACCATGCAAATATATAAAATAAAACTGAAAGTGATATGGGACTTCATTTCACTCATCCTGCAGGATCTCTGAATACCTTGGCAGTTTTAGTTTGCCCTGTCAGTTAAAAGCTGCCCGTCTGTTCTTAGTAAATACACGGGGTACAAACTTAAAGACTTAACAGACATTGTGCATGCGACTGATACCTTCATCTGATTCCAGGAATTAACAGAAATTATACAGAATGACATAAACAGTATATACAATGGTACATTGAAAAATCAGTAAAATGAAATGCATGTCTACTGTTTTGATTCTGAGACGCTTGTAGTGAGGCCTTATGCAAAATTATGAAACTTTTAAAATCAAGATATTTCTTAATTTTTAAAGTTAGTATATAAATAAAGCTCTGTATGTCTATGTAATTTCTAAGAATTTCATTTAAATTTATTTTTTTCCATTAATATGTAATTATAAAATAAATAATGTTACATGAAAATGCAGTCTTATCCCACACACCAGGCATAAAAGAATGACATCATAGAGGGTTTTGTATTTGTCTTGGTTTCTTTCACTCTTTAAATGTAAACTCAAATCTAATTCTTATGTTCTTACTGTATGTTCTTTAGAAACAATAACATTTAATCATTTATCTCCTTATTTCTAATTCCATACCAATACTCCTTAGCTTACTATAAAAGATCTAACATTTTAAGGTTTACCTTTCTTTTCTAAACTCTCATATTGCTTTTTCTGTGAAACCAAAAGTCTAATTCACAACCAAGTTGTCCTGAAAATAATTCAGCTTATGTTTTGCATGTTATAGTAAGCAAGATTTGTGATAAGTAAAGTGCAAATGTGTGATTTTAAGCTTTGTTAGCTTTTAACTGAGCTTCATGGTGGAAGTGACAATCTGGGTCCTACAGGGGTTTTTAAAGGAAGGAGTAGAAGTCTTGCTATTGCTTACTTTAATGCAAATAAGCCCATCCTGATGGTACAAAGTTCTGTCCATCAAACTTACTCATCCTCGAGTTATGGTCCTTTGGTGAACTCGAGTGTCCAACTCTTCCCTCCGTGAGATGTCCCTGTGATGTTACATGGTCTGGTATTGATCATCTTATCAGATAAGATACAAAGGCTGTATTCCAAAGAGAGGCTCACTGAAAAAGAAGCTGATATTAAGATCATTATTAAAAACTAGAGTTTAAACCTCTGCCCCTGAAGATATTCTTGGAGATGGTCAGGCCAACAGTATAGTTTCAGTGACCTGTGAGTAGAACTTGATGTTGCTAATAGGGCAGAGAGCCTGGTGGTCATATCCATTAATCCAGTATATGTCTGTGTCTTGTGCTTGTTGACTGTATATACAGTATTTCTTCAATTGGACTAAGAGCATTAGAAGCAAATGCAATAGGCTTCTCAGCTCCCTCAAAAGAAATTGACAGATGCATCACAAGTGACTTATGATGCCTGGAATAGCATAAGTCAAGTCAAGTCAAGTTGGGGAGCAAGCACTGGTACAGTGCGTTGCTGCACCCACTACACGACGAAACAACTCAGGATCCCAGTTTGCAACCCCCCAGGCAGACACGCAGTCCAGTCCCACCCTCCGGAAATGACCCTCTATCTACCACAGCCAGGTGTTACGTGGGCGACCCCTTGGCCTGGTCTAGCCACTTGGGTCCCCAACAATGAGGATCTTACGAGCTGGATCACCCTCGGGGAAACACGCCACGTGGCCGTAGTGCCATAACTGATGCTCCCTCACAATGCAGGTAATGTGCCTCATTCAAGACTCCATGAGCAACCACTCATTTGACACAAAGTCAAACCAACAGTACCTAAGGATTTTCCGGAGTTACACAGTACCAAAGGAGTCCAGTCTTCGTCTCAGGTCGCTGGATAGTGTCCATGTCTCGCAACCATATAGCACAAGTCAGCAAAGTCAAGATCCGTGAATCTTTCTTCACCAACAGATGCCCCAAAGCTGCTGGACCTTTCCCAACAGCCAGTCCATACAAGCATTAAACAGAGTAGGAGCAAGAACACACCCCTGACGAACCCCAGAATCAACTGGGAAAAATGCAGAGGTATGAAATAATCTGGGAACTGGAGAGCCCCATTGCCCTTTCTTCAAATGCTGATACAGTGGTGTAGTATCAGTATGCTACTGAGCTAAGAAATATAAAATGTATGCTATCACTCCCCAAAATGAAGCAACTAGGAGCACAGATGTTGGCTCTAGGATTCCCTGAATTGTACGTGAGTTATACTAGAGTGGAATTAAGCCATGTACTGACAATAGGAATCCCAACCAATACATATATCACCCTAAAGAATGAGGTTATGCCTGATCATTACTAAAAGTACCCTGTTTAATGCACAGATATCATAATCCTGTGGGATACTGTGTGATGGCTGACTAACAGGACTCATTCTAGGACCCAGCAAAAGCTCCTAATTGAAGACAGACAGGCATCAAAGACCATCAAAGAGTGATGGCTGCATTGGTAACTAAGAAGACCAAACATTAAGAATTCTAGATCTGCTGGTGTCAAAAAAGTAAAGCCAAGGCTATTAAAGAAACTAAGTTCCAGGAGATTGGCTTCATCAATAAAAAGTGAATTAGGAAACACAGGACCATAATGTGCTGAAATCTGTACTAAACCCACAATGCCAATCTTGCATACCCACAGAGGAAGGTGATTGGGGAAAAGATAGCTGGAGGTGTGGGAAACATTGTTTCATTGATTTAAAATCCAATGGAGATTGTATCATTCCAGTGTTTCAACACAGGTAGAAGTCATCCAGTTCTACTGTTCATGCATTAAATGAGGTATGCCAGAGCTTAATATTTTTAATTGCCATGGGCTTTTGATCATGCCAGAGAAGAATGGCAAAGTTTTACAAAGTGATTGACTATCCTGCAGGACTGATACATGTGTGTAGGGCAGTTCTGTGCATGTGAGGTTGAGCCATAATTTCCATTATTAATATGTCCTACATGTCACCAAACTTGCACAAGCTGACTAAAGCCCTTAAGCTAGCCACATCAGTAACACTTTAGTTTAGTTATCCATTATAAGCAGCTATTAACACTATGTATGTTATTAAAAATATTATAAGCCTTGTAAACAATATATGATGCAATCAAAAAAATCACTGTGACATAGTTCAAGAGTCTTATAATTTTAATGATAACTTATTATTGTTTATAGCATATTTTCATAAATTGTTAATAGATGCTTTATAATAGACACTAAAGTGTGACCGGCAGTTCCTAACTCACACAACTGCTGTCATTGTTTATGAAATAACATCTGGTGGAGGATAATGCTCTGTGCAGAGGAAAAGTTCATTTTCGAGAAACTCACAGCCACATAATTTGTGGCTGCTTTCCCCCAGAATTTTAAACACACTCTGTCCCTCGGTGCCTAGACAGTACTGCAGCAGTGCTTTCTTGTACACATCACATTTTCCAAATCGAGAGCCAGGAGGTACATTTCCAAAGACTCCAGTCAGCAAATCTAGGGCACTGGAGGCACAGCAAAGAAAAAAGGAGGTGGTAAGAGCAGACATTTAGCCTTTCTCATTTGTTAAAAAGTTAGGAACGATAAGAAACTGGACAATAGCAGTTTATCTGAAAATGGCTTTTTATTTTTCTCTAACCTTATTTCCTGTCAAAACTATTTGTAAAGCCTCAGTCTGTTAATTGTAATTGAATGTGCAGAGGAACAGATTATAAAATTTTAAGACAAAATGTTATGTATTTTTGTGTGTGTGTTTTCAGAAAAGGCCAGCCCTATCATACTTTTATTCACTGAATTAACTAACTTATCACTGAGTGAGTTCATTCTGTTTTCTGAAATAAAGCAAATTTTGAAAGTCCAGTTTGATAGATCATTTACAAGTGGCAGCAGAAACGTTTTAGACAATTCATTATGAATGTTTATTATTGAATATTATATTTACTGAAATATTAAACTTAATCTAGTGAAATAAGTTGATGGTCATGATGATCTAAAATTCTGCAAAAGAAGCTTTGTAGTGATTTTCTCTTAATATCTGCTGTAGAAGATTTCATTTAGATGTTTTGTTTTATCAAAAGTTAAATCCACATGATTACGTTTCTAATGAAAGGGTTCTGAACCCAGTTGTCTGTATGTAGAGGAGAGGATGCCTCTGTGTGGTTTGGGTGTTCAGCCATCACACGAATGTTATAGCAGTAGCTTGATAAACTCTTGACATGAGACAGACCTTAACTTCCTTAATGTCATTTTTAATGTAAATGTTTTAATTTAATATTTTTGTCTTCATGATAGCTATGATTTTATTACTTAGTTGAGAATGGTTTATGTATTTCTCAATTGGTGCATTTAAAATTCAGATATGTGTATGACGAATTCAAGAAGGCATGCCTTGCTCTGATCACACAAGCAACAATGAGTAAATTATTTTTAAATATTTCATCCCTTAATTCCAATTCAAGTTCCATCTTCATATCCACAAGACCTCAGGGTAATAGTACCTAATGCCTTTTTTATACCAATATTCAAAAACTGGATTAAGCCCACTCCTCTTAGCAGCGGATGTAACCTACTGCTTTACTTTACCCGCATTAACCACAATTTTTTTATTGCCTATAAATAATTCTGGGAAACTAAAGAGCATGTGGATTAACTATCATCATCAAAGCATGTAGGTCTGATAGAGCACCATGAGAACAAAATCCAAACACATTAAATTACTGCAATTATTTGTGATCGTGACACCTCTTTGTGCCACACAGCAGGCCTACTATAAACACAAAACATAAAAAATAATGGCTTTATTAAATAAAGAGGCAGAGAGGAGAGGCTAGAGGATACAGAAAAAGAAAAAAAAATGCATTACTGCTCTGCATGGTCTTTAAAACAAATGTGTTTCACTCACTGATCATCAGGCTTGGCTAACCTGCTTCCCCACACGCCATCCCATCTCTGCCTTCCTCCTGTTCTTACTGCATGCTCTGTCATTTAAGATCTCGTTACTGTTCTTCTAACTATTACCTTTACATCACCTCTCAGTATGTGTATCCTTAGCAGGAAGTGTCCTTTACATCCTATACTGAGGTTATTCTCAGTTTAAAAACTCCAGGGCCAGAGGCCAGCAGGTAAGGATGCTGCAAACGACTCTGCAACCACAATTCAGACCTTAGCTAAAGACAATGAGTATGGTTTTCTGAAATATAAACACAAAATGACACCATTTACTAAGCTGAGTATATGATATTTAATTTCAGGAACATGAAGACTGTACAATATTTATTCAGGAACCATTCACCATGTTTGAACAGTTTATTTTTGTATACACCCCTCCATCTGTTCAATCCAATTTTAAACAAATGTATCTAGCTCAGGGCTATAGGGTGTCATTATATTCAATACATGATCATTTTGCTTCAGGTTGTCCACATATGGATCTGAACATTATGATCATATTTTAAATGTTCAACATCAGTGTCCTCAATTCTTTTCTTCTTTCACATTAATTGAAACATTTCAAAAAACCTGGAACACTTTAAATAAAAGTTCCTGCAAACACATGATACTTCTTTTATGATGCATAGGCCGAGCTCACTTCAATTCATTTCGCTTATTATCCACCTTAATAAAAGAACAAGTCTCTTTGTGTGTGTCTGTGTATCTGTGTGCCCATCCAGTTGCTATGTCTTTGGTATATGCCATTTGGAATGGGGTTCATAAAAGCAGTGCTAATGTTTGTGATGCGCCTTCTGTTGGAAAGAAAAATTTAATTCATTTTATTACTAGCTATATTACAAAACACTATAAATTCCAATAGATGGTGCAGTGCAGATGTTAAGGCTGATGTCTTTATTGATTACTTGATTTTAATCCATTTTAGATGGGCAGTGCAGATAGCTACTTATTATTTGGCTGACATCTCAATAAGGTGATGTACAATATTTGAGAGATATCATTTGTTACATTTCTAATGTTTTTTGTAATTGGACAACATGCAGATCAAGTAAGTTGCTCATGGTCAAACAGTGTTAGTAGCAGGGGCAGAATCTTGAAGCTACACAAACAACTTTGGCTTTACAGGTTATTTCTTTTCATTTTCAAAAATTATCTTAAACATTTTGAGTTTTACTATATTTTATAACAATTTAGGTATTTTAAACATTTTCTTATTTAGTAAAAATATCCATCCATCCATTATCCAACCTGCTATATCCTAACTACAGGGTCATGGGGGTCTGCTGAAGCCAATCCCAGCCAACACAGGGTGCAAGGTAGGAAACAAACCCTGGGCAGGGCGCCAGCCCACCGCATAGTAAAAATATGCATCAACCTATACACAAAGAAATGTTCATTACTACTCTATTTGCAGTTAAGTTTCTTTCTTTGTTAATTACCAGCTAGAATGTACATAGCAAACTTGCTGTTGATTGTAGAATTTACAAGTAAGGACAATTAAACTGTTAATATAATTGACTTTTAGAATGTTGCTTTCACTTTTTACCTACACAGGTACAGCTTTTCAAGTGCAGTGGACATCCAAAGTCCACACCCAATCTTGAATGTCTGACCAGTAGGGGGTGTTGCAGCATCCCAAACCCCAAAAACAACTGTACAGACAAATGTCCCGGATGCAAGTATACAGTTTTATTACAGAAAAATACCTTAAAAAGGCATCAACAAAGGCACAATAGTAATACAAATCCTTTCTCCCTTTCTCCACACCTCACAGGCAAGCTTTGTTCTCTTCCACCCAACTCCAGCTTCCCTGGATGAGATTGAGTGGCTTCTTTTATGCTAGACCCAGGAATCCTTTCAGTGCTAGGGCAGAGCCAGGTGGAACTACTTCTGGGTCAATCAGAAGTCCCAAAAAGTAGGAATTGTGAAACCCTTAAGCGTGCCCTGGTGGCCCCCATGGAAGCCAACAGGGGTGCCTTACTGGACTACAGGCATCTGTGTGGGGATCCTAACCCAAGGGGGTTGCCACCTAGCATAATGGAGGAGAAAATATTTATCCATGCTCATTTCCCCCAGTCCTTCCGTTGTACTGGTCTCCAAGAAGAACCCTTACCCAGCCGGAATGCCAGTTTCTGCACACCGTCCGTTACAAATGTCATTTTTTGCTGATGTAAAGATCAAGACCAATCATGCCAATCATGTCAGAATTTTTCTCATCTTTATTAGACATCAAGGATTTACCTTGCAATTAGTTAATGTCTAATCTGTACAAGAAGATATATCTCCGATGCAACATTATTAACTGGATGGTAGGCTTCATCAGTACATTCTCAGTAGCAGATTCATAATAAAATAGAAATCCCATAAACCTCTATTGGACAGCAGCAAAACTGCACAATATTGTCTCAGCTATCTCAAATGACTTAGTCTTTGCATAAGCCTCTGTATGAAGAGGGCTGAACTATCAGAGCTTCAGTAGCACCGGAAGTTCTGTGGGAGGTAGATTTATAAAGGCCTCTGCCTCCTCAAACAGACATACTTGGAGTCGGCAGATGAGCAGATTCAAGGGATCACAGGGTGAAGAGGAAAAGGAGGCCAATAAATTAAGGAAGGTTATGGCTCAGAGGTAGGAAGGAGCACACATGTTGTACTTCACTAGGTAGCTTGACTGTATTTAGATGGCCCAAAAAGAGCATAGCCTTTCTCATTTTGTTTCTTTTACTTTTATGTTGTTTCTTCCATTTCTCATGTCTTATTTTTAGTAATGAATTATCCTTCCAACCCTT
>JANRMT010062791.1:26823347-26848900 GCA_026402145.1 Polypterus bichir lapradei
ACATGTGATTTCTCAGTTTTTTTATTTTTAATAAATTTGCAAAAACCTCAAGTAAACTTTTTTCACGTTGTCATTATGGGGTGTTGTGTGTAGAATTCTGAGGAAAAAAAATGAATTTAATCCATTTTGGAATAAGGCTTGAGACAGATAGGGGGTGCTATCGCTCCCTTGAACTTTGACCAAGACGTCAGACACCAGGTAAAAGTCCAAATGTATGACTTTTTATTATTCAACAGTGCACAAAGCACCCTGCTCTCCACAATTCACATTAAACAATACACAAGACAATACTCAATAATCAATCCTCCTCTCCCAGACGCGTTGCCACCATTCCGCCCAGCTCAGCTCAACACTCTGGTGTTCCATACAGTCTTTTATAGTCCCTGAGCCGGAAGTGTTTCCCATCCTTCAGTCCATGATTACTTATCACTTCCGGGTCAGATAAAAAGTCCTTTTCTTCACCCCGGAAGTACGTCACTTCTGTTGTCGCTTTGCCTATGACGCACTTCCGGGTTATAAGGCATATGTGACTGTCTGGGCTTCCCTGCAGCGTCCTCTGTTGGCCCCTGGGGTATCCAGCAGGTTTGTAGTGGAAAACCCCATAGTCCATGATTCCCTGCTGGTATCCGGGGCACCTCCATGCTCCTTGGCCGGGATGACAAGCCGGCCATAGACCACAGGCTGTAACATAACAAAATGTGGAAAAAGTGCCGCGCTGTGAATACTTTCCGGATGCACTGTAGATAGATAGATAGATAGATAGATACAGTCATGGCAAAATTATCGGCACCCCTGGAATTTTCCCAGAAAATGCACCATTTCTCCCAGAAAATTGTTGCAATTACAAATGTTTTGGTATACACATGTTTATTTCCTTTATGTGCATTGGAACAATACAAAGAAACAGAGAAAAAAAGCCAAATCTGACATCATTTAACACAGAACTCCAAAAATGGACCAGACAAAATTATTGGCACCTTTTCAGAATTGTGGGAAAATCATTTTATTTCAAGCATATGATGCTTGTTTGAACTCACCTGTGGCAAGAAACAGGTGCTGGCAATATAGCAATCACACCTGAAGCCAGTTAAAATGGAAAAAAGTTGACTCAACCTTTCTGTTGTGTGTCTGAGTGTGCCACACTAAGCATGGAGAACAGAAAGAAGAGCAGATAATTGTCTGAGGACTTGAGAACAAAAATTGTGGAAAAATATCAACAGTCTCAAGGCTACAAGTCCATCTCCAGAGATCTTCATGTTCCTTTGTCCACTGTGCGCAACATAATCAAGCAGATCACAACACATGGCACTGTAGCTAATCTCCCTGGACGTGGATGGAAGAGAAAAATTGATAAAAGACTGCAACGAAGGATAGTCCGAATGGTGGATAAACAGCCCCAGTCAACTTCAAAACATATTCAAGCTGTTCTGCAGACTCAGGGTGCAGCAGTGTCAGCTCGAACTATCCGTCGACATCTGAACGAAACGAAACGCTATGGCAGGAGAGCCAAGAGGACCCCATTAATGACACAGAAACATAAAAAAGCCAGACTGGAGTTTGCCAAAATGTACTTGAGGAAGCCAAAATCCTTCTGGGCGAACGTCTTGTGGACAGATGAGACCAAGGTAGAGCTTTTTGGTAAAGACCATCATTCTACTGTTTAGAGAAAATGGAATGAGGCCTACGAAGAAAAGAACACAGTACTTACAGTCAAACATGGTGGAGGTTCTAAGATGTTTTGGGCATGATTTGCTGCCTCTGGCACTGGATGCCTTGACTGTGTACAAGGCATCATGAAATCTGAAGACTACCAAAAGATATTGGGGCACAATGTAGGGCCTAGTGTCAGAAAGCTGGGTCTGCGTCAGAGGTCATGGGTGTTCCAGCAGGACAATGACCCCAAACATACCTCTAAAAGCACCCAGAAATGGTTGAAGACAAAGCTCTGGAGAGTTCTGAAGTGGCCAGCAATGAGTCCGGATCTCAATCCGATTGAACACTTATGGAGAGATCTCAAAATTGCTGTTGGGAGAAGGTGCTCTTCAAATCTGAGAGACCTTGAGCAGTTTGCAAAAGAAGAGTGGTCGGAAATTCCAGTTGAGAGGTGTAACAAGCTTGTTGATGGTTATAGGAAGCACTTGATTTCAGTTATTTTTTCCAAAGGGCGTGCAACCAAATATTAAGTTGAGGGTGCCAATAATTTTGTCCAGCCCGGTTTTTGAGTTTTGTGTTAAATAATGTCAGATTTGGCTTTTTTTCTCTGTTTTTTTGTGTTGTTCCAATGCACATAAAGGAAATAAACACGTGTATACCAAAACATTTGTAATTGCAACAATTTTCTGGGAGAAATGGTGCATTTTCTGGGAAAATTTCAGGGGTGCCGATAATTTCGGCCATGACTGTAGATAGATAGAAAATACTGTATATGGCAGTACAGAGTAGTGCAAATCAACACAAAAACTTTAAAAAATTGTAAAGTCAGAGTACTCACCACCACAGTCTTATATAAACTTACCACTCTAATAGTAAAAATGACTGGCATAACTTTTGAAATTCCAAATATAAGACTTAACTTTGTCTTTTTGCTTCATCAAATGGCACAGTAATCAAAACACTGGAGAGCCATTGCAGTAGCATGTGCAATAAAATTCAGGTTTACATAAAGTTTTGAACCTCTTATGTATCTGAAGGCCTTGATGTCATGCTGTGACCTTTCGTAACTTCAAGACTCAGTCTCCACAACATGGCTATTATGCGCTGTACATTATCAAGTGGGATATAGCCAGACTATTACACATTAACTGTTACACAGTTTGATTTTTCTGAATTTTAAAACACCACTGTATGCAAGTGCTTTCATCCTACTGCCACCACTACCTACCCGTTCCCCAAACTGCATGAAGGGGCACTATTTCAGATTTAAATACTATTACCTTTCTTATTCCATTACTGAAAAGGAAACAGGTTAGAAACTAAATAAAGAATTAATGACTTTTAATAACGATATAACAAGGCAACATCTCCCAGCAACTGTAAATCTGAATACGAAGGAACCGAAACAGACAGATACTATATATAGATGGATGGAGGTCCATGCAAAAAAGAAAACACGGGCAATGTAGTAAAATATTCTTCTTTGAGAACAAGTAAATCTCAGAGCCTAGACTCTTGACAGACAAAACACCCACATAAGTCATAGAAAATGAAGCCTCCTGATCAATGGGTTCAAAGCTTTCCCTTTGAATCCAAGCTTTGCTGGGAATTTACAACAAAAGCTGGGGAAATCCATAAAGAGAATTTTAGACATGCTCAGATCAGTACTGATGATATCAATACTAAACCAGCAAACACTCTCTAGCTTTTTAAGCCTAAAGTATAAAGTCACAATCACCCTAAAAATGCTTCTTCAGTTGTTTCAGAGTGTGTAATATCCACCTATCAATAATAAAAACTTTTTACTTATAGCAGTTCATAAACCTTTTGCATTGATTGTGTATTTTTTTCCAAGGAATAATTTCGGTTTACTACAAAAGAATCTTGGAAGTTTAGATTGCATGCAGACAGGAGTGGCAGTAGTTTAAAGACCTGTAGTCATCCTGGGTTTTCACAAACTGTCTGGTTGTCTCATTTCTGTCAGTGCTCATAGGCAACCTTTTGATTGAAACCCATTCTTCCCATGTCAATAACATGTTTTGGTAGTGCTCTGTAAAACTCTGTGATTCCAGATAAAGTACTACAGAAGCACAGTCATCTTAAATTTGAACAGTTTTCTTTAACTGTCAAGCAGTGGTCTAGACCCTCAAAGGATGTAAAAACCTGTTCAAAGTTAAGTTTAACAGTCTGCTGAAAGTTTCAAACAGGTTGGGAGCATGTGCTGATACAGCACGTTACCACATCCTCCACCCAGATTAGGACCTGAGTGCGACTGTGTGGGTGACACTTCACTACCACACTAGTTCGAATGGAAAGGAATATGGTGAGGTTGTTTACAGTGGCTGGAATGCCAATCCTGCCACCAACCCCCAAATTTCCTTTTTCAAGTTGGAGAGTAACTACTTGCAGGACTGGATGCAGGTTAACGTCATACCCAGCATGGAGCAATTGCAGGTTAAGGGCCTTGGACCTTATAAATTGATCATCTCTTCAATCTCACATCAGATGGATTAACTATTACTGCTAAAAGCAATATTCTTCCAAAAATTGTATAAATGTGTTCATATAGTAGATTCGTAGATCTCAGCAAATCATTTCTTAAAAAATAAATGCAATTGTAATTTTGTTCATTTAGAATATAAGGATGCAACAGATTACAAAAAAAAATAAAAATTCCTCAGAGATCTGAAACAGAGCTGGGAATTCAGTTACCTAACTTTAATTTCAACTATTGAGTTGCAAATTTATACACTATAGAAGAAATTGGGCAAAAATTAATTTATATCGGCCTAGATTGAAAAGGAAATTCTGCATTAAATTGTCTCTTTATGTTTTGCTCTGAGCATCAGTTACTATTGATTGTTGCTAAAAAAGCTGAAATCCTATGATTTAGCACTGTCTTAGAATATGGAGTCAACGCAGAAGGCACTTTAAGGATGAAATGTTATTGTTGATTGCACTCTTACAAGACAATCAAATGTTTCCAATAACCCTAAAGTATACACTGCTTAACATATGGAATAGACCTACTTTCAGGACTTTTAGAAATCTGTATTTTTTAAATATATATGCAACTTTTGAACAATTGTTTATAAATTTTACCCTTAATGTAAAAATGTTTGGTAACACTTTAGGTACTGCAAAAATGCTTCTATTACTCATTTACTCTTATGTAACAAGACTTTAAGAAAGACTTCTTTTAGCCGTAATTATCAAATTCTTCTATGAGAACCCTGAATACCATGAGGACTGATTGAGGTCATTTATGTTAGGTAGAATGCCTAGAGGGGGCTGGGTGGTCTCGTGGCCTAGAACCCCTGCAGATTTTTTTTTTCTCCAGCCATCTGGAGTTTTTTTTTTTTTCTGTCCTCCCTGGTCATCGGACCTTACTTTTATTTTATGTTAGTGTTCCCTAATTTTAATTCTTATTTATTTTGTCTTTTTCTCTTTCTTCATCATGTAAAGCACTTTGAGCTACATTGTTTGTATGAAAATGTGCTATATAAATAAATGTTGTTGTTGTTGTTTATATTACATATTTATTATGAAACCTGTGAATCCTTCTTATTAACAAGTAACAATTTTTACCATCATGCCAATACTCCACACTGCACTGACATGAATAACCCTTTACTGATATTTTGTAAGTGTTATAAAGACCAAAAGAAGTGTTTATTAAGGTCTTGTTACATACTTTCAATTATCAGATCTCCTTCTCATAATATGTTTGAATACATAATAAAAGGTCTGAAAGTCGAGAGTACACCTTATGTAAAGGATTTAGGAGTCGTAGTGGACTCAACACTATCAACTGCCAGACAGTGTTCAGAAGCCATTAAGAAGGCTAACAAAATGTTAGGTTATACAGCATGATATGTTGAGTACAAGTCCAAGGAGGTTATGTTGAAGCTTTATAACACACTGGTGAGGCCTCATCTGGAGTACTGTGTGCAGTTTTGGTCTCCAGGCTAAAAAAAGGACATAGCAGCACATGAAATAGACCAAAGAAGAGTAACTAGGCTGATTCCAGGGCTACAGGGGATGAGTTATGAGGAAAGATTAAAAAAGCAGAGTTTTATTAGTTTATGCAAAATGAAATTAAGAGGAGTCATGACTGAAGTGTTTAAAATTACGAAGGGAATTAGTACTGTAGATCGAGACTGTTATTTTAAAATGAGTTCATCAAGAATATGGGGACACAGTTGGAAACTTTTTAAGGGTAAATTTTGCACAAACATTAGGAAGTATTTATTTACACAGAGAACCATAGACACTTGGAATAAGCTACCAAGTATTGTGTGGTAGACCGTAGGACTTTAGGGACTTTCAAAACTAGACTTGATGACATTTTTAGAAAGACTGAGTTGATAGAACTGGCAAGCTTTGTTGGGCAGAATGGCCTATTCTCATCTAGATTGTTCTAGTGTTCTAATAAGAGTAAATGAATATCAGATGCATCTTTGCAGTACCTCAACTAAAGTGTTACCAAATCTTTATTTTACTACATATTCCAGATCTGGCTAACATCCCTTTTCTACCTTCACTATTTGCTGTATAAGTTACTCTTTTTTTACTGCAATAAAGATACAGATAGTATTATCAAGTTATAGTAGTGTTTTCAAACAAATACATATCTAGATAACCTGAGACAATGCTTAGAATGAAAACTTTCAAATAAACTTTCAGATTCGAAATGGAAATTTCCCTTTCTCAATTTATGTATAACAAGGACTAACTCATCACCTAACTGTACATTACACACGTCTCTCAACAATCTAAAAATGTATCTGGGTCAAGACCCTATTGTGAGTGAGGATGTCAGACACCTACTTCACTGGATCACAGGTTATGGCACATCTTCTGTGCAAACCTTATTGGAATAAGATCTTATTCATATCTGTAACTAATTTAGACCACCTTGCAGAGATCTGTTCTCTGTGCTGAGTGGTATGCCACTAGAGGGCAGCAGCCACATGTAGAGAACTTAAGGTCAAGTGTATGCCCATTATAATGTGATATCCCTGCCCTCTCTTTAAAAAAAAACAAATAGCCACTTAAACAAATAGTATTTATAGCTTGAGTGGATGGGAACTTACTTGCTGTGTGTAGGCAGTAGTTTCTATCTGAAGGATATTCATCTGGTTGCACACATTGGGTCGCAATAGGTTTAGGGAAGCAGCATTATAGTGCTGGGTTTGCTTATATTAATAGACCCTTGTAGTTTACCTCTGGTAGATGACACCTCATGGGGTTACAGAGGTCCATGAACCAGCCTTGCATTTAGCCAGTATAGGGGCTTGTATGGATATATGGCAGGAGTAATAAGGGGCTATTATTTGACAGGGAAACAAGAAGAACAAAATCATTCGGGACCATCAGGACCAGTAATTGAGATAGCCAGGGAATGGGAGTGTGCAGTGCATGAAGTAACCTGTGGAGGCGCCAGAGGATGGCTTGGGTTAGGCTTTGTCTAAATATTTGCTAACCTTATCTAAGCCACACCATGCAACTGCCCAGGAAATAATGGTAATCAATATATAGCCAGAAAAAAATAATAAGGCAAATGTTTTCAAATAAAAGTAAATAAATAAAACACATTTTGTTTGTAAGTTTCTTTTCTAACAGCTTATGATTCAGTAATGATATTCCAATAACTGCAAATATTTTGTTTGATTTTATTTTCAATAGCACACTTTCATGTCTGCACGTCTCAGAAAGATGCAGTACGTAGAAACTTAGATTATACACATAAGGCCATTATTTTGGATTGAACAGATTCATACGTTTCAGCAAAGTGTATTAAATCACTGATTATAAAACTGAAAATATCCTTTGGTGTCTGTCATCATCAGTAGTGTGTATGAGTGAAGACTGTGCTAATAATGAAGAAGTTGATATTAATCCAAATCTGAATGAAAAAGATAATGAGGAGGTAGTTAACTGTCTTGAACTTCTTTGTTCTACAAACAAAAACCATCAACCACTAGGAATCGAAGATCTCATTAAGCAGAGACAGGGGATCGATAAAGTCCAGTCTAAAGAATGATGGAGAACCTCATAGGTGTAACATAACAAAAAATGATCACATCCGATTTGTTAAATCACAAATGTTTTTGTAGCAAACAGTAGCAACAGAAGTATTCAAATATACATTATTCAGAGCAAAAGTCTCTATTAATTGCTGATTTCTGAGAAACCTCTATTTAATTTCTCTATTAATATATGCTTATTCACAGTAAA
The DNA here is from genome assembly GCA_026402145.1 of Polypterus bichir lapradei. NCBI lineage: Eukaryota > Metazoa > Chordata > Cladistia > Polypteriformes > Polypteridae > Polypterus > Polypterus bichir. The sequence continues at coordinate 26,831,241 of JANRMT010062791.1, forward strand.
ATTCTTAATCACTGATTTCTGAAAACTTTCCATTTAATTTCCATAATAATGCATGCATTTGGTGTAAATGTAATTAAGGCAAAGTAACATTGGAAATTAAGCACTTATTCTACTATTATATTAAATTTAAAGTTTAAGTCCTTTCATCATATCATGTGGCCTTACTTCAGGCATAAGAAGGATACATTTCTAACAAATTACCTCTTTCAAATGACCACCAGGAGGCAACTCTAAAAGGCATTTTGTAAGCCACAGTTTTCTGCTGCCCATGTCAGATGACTCCTTAATAAAGGGACTGGACCAGTTCCAAAATGCATCAAAGAAAGAAGCAAAGAAGCAGAGCTGTACCAGGACAGAAGTTGTTGGCCATTAGCTAAAAAACAGCAAGATTTGCATTAACTACTGGAGTTACATTTTTATGTCTGAAGAAGCCTATTTCTTTTTAGATATAGTGATCAGGTTAGCCTTTGAAGGAATGGATGCTCAACATTTATGTGACTTATTGTTCTGGCAGCAGTCCTCTTTCCCCAGACATTAACGCATGGTGCCAATATTTTGATTTATATTTCTTTACAAAGTTACGTTTTATTGGTGTGTGTTCTGTCTGCTTAGTGAACACATCTAAGCTCGGACTACATGCGATTTCGGTTAAGTTAATTACATGTGGGCATAATTATTGCATGAAAGTGTGTATTTAAAACAAAGATAAATGATGAATCTGACACTCATGTTTTAATATTGTTGAGATGTGTTTCTGATATTGGTCTATATTGATGATACTGATTATGTAAGGATGTTTGCTCATTTTGATGTTTTTCGTCAGTTCTAATTTGCATGCTTTAGACATATACATAATAGAGTTAGTCATACGCAACCTACCTTTTCCTTTTCAGTTACAGTTTCCTTCTGAGTAACTATATATATTTTGATATTCGTGACAGCGTAATCTAAACTCTGAAAGGCAACTGCTTGAGTTTTTTAGTATTCCATCAAGTGATAGGTACAGGGGTCTAAAACACATGCTCCATTAATGGTTAACATTATGCAGGGGCGGCACAGTGGCGCAGTGGTAGTGCTGCTGCCTCACAGTAAAAAGACCTGGGTTTGCTTCCCGGGACCTCCCTGCATGGAGTTTGCATGTTCTCCCCGTATCTGCGTGGGTTTCCTCCGGATGCTCCGGTTTCCTCCCACGGTCCAAAGACATGCAGGTTAGATGGATTGGCAATTATAAATTTGTCCTAGTGTGTCCTTGGTGTGTGTGTGTCCTGCGGTTGGTGCCCTGCCAGGGATTGGTTTCTGCCTTGCGCCCTGTGTTGGCCGGGACTGGCTCCAGCAGACCCCTGTGACCCTGTGTTAGGATATAGTGGGATGGAAAATGGATGGATGGACATTATGCAATGGGTTAAATGTGGTATCTTCACAGATTTTCTGATCTTGTCTGCAGTAGATCAGAAGAACCTTAAATATTAGTATCTGTTGAGTTCACTTGTTGTTACTTGTTGATGATTTGCCATCTTTTATGTATTGCTTGTAACTGCTGGACAAGTAGCTGGAAAAGCACTACTTCACTGAAAGGTTACAATTCATATTTTTGAAAGGTGTAATTATAATAAATATACATCAGGTTTGGATGAAATGTGCCTTCCTCATTAACCCACTGAACAACATTTGTTGATAGTCTACTGTATGTCTCCCCAGAATTCATTTTAATGTCTAGTTTTTATCATTTTGGGTTTTAAGGGCTCTTTTTTTCTTCCGGCTGTTTGCAGTCAAGCTATTTCCAGTTCTTCTCCATTATTTCTGTATATTTCCATTAAATACATTAACAGGATGCAGCCAAAGGCAGAATAATATATTCAATTCCTACTCAAACACTTCAAATTAATCATTTTCATAAAATGCCTGTTAACAGTATTTCAAAGAGCAACATGAACAATTTAATAGAGCCTGGACTAGAAAGAACAAGATAACAAAGAAGCAAATGCCCTGTGTCAAAAAAGAAAGTTGTTTTTAAAATTTTAATAGCCATGATAAAGCAAACTGTCTACCACTGAGGGGCTGTTTATTCATCATTTTTATGTACGTGACTCAGAGCAGCACTTTATCTGTCACTGCATGCATTGGATCTTCTGTTGCTGAGGGCCAACAACAGTAGTGCCACAGTTTATTTTTTCCTGTATCAGCAATCTAATTTAGATTTTGGCATACCAACAAATGTGACAGACTTATTTTGTACAGTTTGCTTTGTTATTGGGTGACACATGGGTGCAACAGTTAGCGTTGCTGCAGCACAAGGATATAAGTTCATTCTGTGTGTGTGTGTGTGTGGGCAGTATGCTCCAGAAGGAAAGATGAAAAACTAACCATGAAATGAAAGATGTACAGCCAATGTGCTAAAGAGAACAGAACCCAGCAGGTGAGAAAGATGTCTGACCCTCCCTATAAAGAAGGACTGAGGCTACATAGGCTTAGTAGGAGGATGGAATACCTCCTGGCCAACAGAGGGCAGTATATGTTTGAAGGTTAAGAGAAATCAAACCTTGGTTTTCTTTTAAACCTCAAGAAGGGCTGGAGACAGTTCTTTCTAGCTAGTTTATTCCCTTAAATATACTTTCAGCACTTGTAGTGTAATTGGTAAGCTACATGAAGTGTCTGAGGATTCTTGTGAGAATTAGAAAAATTCAGGAGATGGAAAACACAGACATTAGAACATTAGAACAATCTAGATGAGAACAGGCCATTCAGCCCAATAAAGCACATAAATCCTATCCACTTAAATCTTCTAAAATAATATCAAGTCTAGCAGTCTGGATAGGCAAATGGTCAGAACCCACTGATCATAAAAACTAGGCTGCCAAAAATTAAGTGAGAAAACAAGAATTGAAAAGAAGAGTAAGAAAAAGTCGAAACCATTAAACAGAATCTCACACTAGGGCTAATTTTGAAAAGAGCTAATTACACTTACTATTTTCAAGATGTTGTTATCCACAGAATGACAGCACATACTGAGCCTGCCGGCATATTTATAATGTCACTTTCTTGACATCATTAATATGATGATCACAGTCAAGTGATATATCTAAAACTCATCGTATAAGCAAATAAAAGTAAACTGAAACTAAAATTAAACCCAGGAAACGAAAACTGGTTAAGAAAAATCCCATAATAGACCACAGTACTGGTATGAAACACTTTATATATCACTGCAGTACTGCATTCACGTGCTTTCAGACAGATGGAAAGTACAAATTTCTCAGTCTGAAATTTCATGTAAATTCTCTTATCCTTAGAAGTGGGAGCTCTGAATCAGACAATTCAGAGAATACAATGCTACCCAAATTCTCGGAGTTGTGATTTAATGCTAACCTTTCACATTAGTCAATAACATAATAATAATTAAAAAATAACTTGGTTAGAACAAAATGCTTTTTTGAAAGTTGAACTGGATTAAGATTGTTGTGACACACTTTTAATGTGTTTGCTATGCTCTTTATATTTATGCATACATTAAGCATATCTTTAAATGATTTTTGTGCAGACCAAGTAACAATTCAGCAGTGACCACACATTTTTCACAACAATCTGACCGAAAATGTATATAAATACAATGCAGTAGAAAGGTGAGATTGTTACAAGTATTGGCCTTTACACCTAGCACAAGACAGGCTCAGCTCTGGACTGTGAGGTAAAATTAGATCACTGAGACCTTTCTTTTTTCCCCTGAATTGTAGTGGATTTAATTTTTCATGTTATAAATATCATTTTTTTTCAGCAATACCTTTTAAGCTCACCAGGGGTCAATAGTTATGCTATGATTCTTGTACGCATTACATACTGTAAATACAGAACATTAACTGGAAAAGCTTTCACCAGCAGAACTCTGAAAAGTGCCATTTTAAAGAAAATGATATATTCTTTTTATAGAGGTGAAAGAAAAGGCCATGTATGTCGCTTGCAAAGAAAATCAGGGGTTATTTTGACTGATTGACATAAAACCTGCTCACTATTCAGATATAGGATCAAATGTGTTAGGAAAGCTAATAAACCAATAGGCTGTCAAGACATAAGGTACACTGATTCTAAGGCAAGTTCCTGTACATCACTTTAAACTTAGGTGCCAAGACTAATTCTTTAACAATATGGATTTGTCCCATAATTCAGCTCAGCAACTTATACAGATATTACAACAGCAGACACATTGGTGTGCAACATTTAAACACTCATCACATCAGTCCTATTCAGAACAGACAAGATCTGACTAATCAGATATTCTGTGATTGTGAGAGTCATAGACTTGGAACTCATCAAGCTAAGAAAGAACATTTTTAAACTCTGCTTTCCTAACTTGCACTGCACTATCACAACTGTCGCAGACAATTAGAAAATACTTTTAAAATAACTTAGTTACACATATGAATAATAATAGCAACTCACATGCACCATTTGCCTTCACCCTTATTATTGGCAAAACTACAAAAACCAACAGCTAACCTTAAATATTGCTGCCATGATCATGAAAGTGGTAGATTGTTTTCCACAGATGTCATTAAACAATGTTTTAAAGTGACTGATGAGTATATGGTCCTAAAAAAATGTAAATGTTAATGAAAAAATTACTATTGCAGAACTTGATTTAATGTAATGCATTAAAAATGTGTCACAGTACTTTGCAGGGCAGTAACATTAGATCACTTTCATGATAGTGCAAATTGGAGACTGAAAGTAAGATATCTTAGAGTTTTGTGAAGATTTACATAATGAGCATGTATTGTGCATGAATAGACAGAAACCTTATATTAGGCAACACCTTAACCAGGGTTTGGCCGGTAACTTAATTGTGAATTGTGTATATCTCATTCCATTAGTTTAGAAATTTTAGGCACCACAATTAGTATTAAGATAAATGATTAAAAGGCTCTGAGGCAGACAGAGAAACAGAAGGAAAGAGAAGGCAAAGGAAGGACAGCTTATTGAGCCACTGAAAACATGGAAAATTTAGCAAGCCTCTGTCCACCCCACCTTTTTATGAATGAACTAGCAAAATATCCGCGTTTCGCAGCGGAGAAGCAGTGTGTTAAAGAAGTTATGAAAAAGAAAAGGAAACATTTTAAAAATAACGTAACATGATTGTCAATGTAATTGTTTTGTCACTGTTATGAGTGTTGCTGTCATCAAGGATTTGATTATCATTATTTCTTTCAATCAGGTTCGTATTTGGAGGACATGTTGTGTTCAAGTTACATTCCGTGTTTGTCAACCGTTGTAAAGATATTTCATTCATCGAAGTGTTCACTACCCAAATCGCTACTCGTGAATCTAAGATGTTTAACAGGCATTCCCGATATTAACTTGTGGATTTGTCTGCGAATATTTAGCGGCAGCGTGTCTATGAACTTGTAGAATCGCCTGCGAGTATTTAGCGACAGCGTCTCTATGAAGTTGTGGATTTGCCTGCGAGTATTTGGCGGCAGCGTCGCGAAGTTGTTTTCGTCTAGCTGCATCAGAAAATGTACCACGACATCTGACACGCCTCCTTTTTACTGTTTTCTCACAGCTTGGATTGCTGCTGTCATAATCGGTTTGAGTTTCATGGTTTGTTTCAATTACATTAGTATTTGCAGGACTTGTGTTGAAGTGACATTCGGCATCTGTCAAGCGTTTTAAGCATACAACCAGTTTTATCGATAATTTCACATCCAGCTTTTGAGAGTTTAAACATTCATAAACAACAAAGTGTCCACTACTCAAATCTTCACCTTTGAATCTAAGATGTTTAGGAGGCATTGGCGGTTGTCCAAAGGTGTAAAATATTTGGCCATTTTGGTACACCTGAAAGTGACAACCGAACAATTCAGCAGCAGCCATCAACTCACATGCAGAAGCGTAGGTGAAAGGCTTAAGCATTTCACTCTTATAGTGCCCCTGTGTAGTATAATTATCTCCTGTACCGTCATCAGTCCACACATTGAACCTGTCCCAGTCATTCAATACATAAGACACAATGTTCCTCCGGATATCAAGAGTGAGCCTGACATGGCCGTGCAATATGTAACACAGAGAATGGAAAAGGCAGGCGGCATCTCCGAGCATGGAAACCACTCGGTAAGTGACAGTTCTTTGATCGATGGTGATCACCTCGATAGACATCTCACCACCCAAATCGCTACTTGTGAATCTAAGATGTTTAACAGGCATTCCCGGTATTAACTTGTGGATTTGCCTGTGAGTATTTAACGACAGAGTCTCTATGAACTTGTGGATTAGCCTGCGAGTATTTAGCGGTAGCGTCTCTATGAACTTGTGGATTTGCCTGCGAGTATTTAGCGACAGCGTGTCTAACTTGTGGATTTTTCTGCGAGTATTTGGTGGCAGCGTCACGAAGTTGTTTCCATCTAGTTGCATCAGAAAATGTACCACGATGTCTGACACGCCTCCTTTTTACTGTTTTCTCACAGCTTGGATTGTTGCTGATGGACCCCCTTACATGGGCAGGCAGTCAATTATGTGGGAGGCGTGGGGATGGGGGACGCAATATAGGCAGGCAGCCAACTACATGGGAGGCGTGGTGATGGGGGATGCAACTCCGCCTCACACGGAAACCGAGTTGTAGGCTATGGACGTATATATGTACGTAAGTAGGATTCAGTTATGACCGTTGCGCGTAGAATTTCGAAATGAAACCTGCTTAAGGAAGTTGGAGAATTAATGATGAGTGAGTCAGTCAGTCAGTGAGGGCTTTGCTTTTTATTAGTATAGATTAATAAGCATAATTTTGGTATATTTCAGCCTCCTTGGCTTCTTTATGAGTAAAGAGGGTCAGTTCAAGAGCAGAACAAATACAGACAGAGAAAAACTCAGCAGACAGCCATCTCAAAGGCTATGAACTACTTGTGTAGAAAACTACAGGACAGGTCCACAATGTATAACCACTTAATGAATTCCTAGTGTTAGATGCTGCTTGGATATTGTAGCTTTCATATAAGAAATTGTTAGCAACAACACTCATATTTTCAATGCACCCAGGGCATTAACCTTGAACCATGACACCATTTTTTGGCACATTAATACTAAACGATTAACTGAAACTGCTTCCTGCAACTTTCTGTTCATGTAACCTTATTCTAACAGAAAATGCAAATGTATGAAGAAAAAAATTAATGAAGAATTAGAATGGGAATATTAAAGGTTTTAGAGGTACCTTTGTAGCTTGAGTTCCTTTAAACGATTGAAGAGCCTTAAACAGTTGGTACCTCAGAAGAAACACAAAAATCTGGAAGTATTTACCATCTGCTAACAGTGACTACTTATTTAGGGGAATCGCTGAGATTTGTGCAAGCCGAACAAGATGCTCCTCATGACAAATACTCTGTCCTAGCACCACTTGATATACTGAGATTACACACACTTGAAAATGAGAAATGAGGGAAATGAGACTATAGCCTTTGTCAAACTCATTAATGAACCCAATAAGTGTTGTAGCACAATATGGGTATAGCAAGTTCCAAATGTAGCAGAGAAGGTTAGGGAGCTGTAGCAAGTGGTGACCTACACAATCCATAGCATGAATAAATGTACCAAAAAACATATGAGCTAATACATTGAAAGAGGGTGGGCTTGTTAACCAAAATGACTACTGCTACATGATCAATGAATCATAAACCAAGCAATTTAAGGAGATATGTATTCAACACTATTCATAAAAAGTCATTACAAAGAAAAAATAGTCAATGAAAACACTACAAGATGAGTAGCATGGTCCAGTACAGAGAACCACTGAACAGATCACCTCCATCTTCAAGGAGTGCGGCATATGTGAAGTGAATAATCAATCAGTGTGATGTTGTTGTACAATATTTTTCAAGATTCATAAAATACCTTCATAAAAAATGTAACTAGTAATAATGACAGAAAAGTTGGAAACCATTTGTGTAATGCTTGGAAAGCCAGAACTGGACTGTTCAAATCACTTACAGGGGAGTAAAATTCTATACACATAACATTGGGTCCACATTATTCGCAAACTGTTGGCAAAGGAAAATCCTAAAACAGGAAGATCCATTCTTAGCACTACAATCTTATAGATAAACTCCAACAGCATTGCAGTGGAGCAGAGGCCTTATGTATATAACCTGCTTCCGCTCAGAATCATGCATAAGCCATTTCTTATGTGAAAGTTGGGATTTATAAAACACAAACTTTGCATAGAAATTAGCTTAATGTTACGGAACGTTTCTGTAAGCCTGACAAAAACTTTCTGGTGTTGGTTTTTTACCAACTCTAGGCAGCAGGACAATGAAGGGAACAGAAAATCTTGTTTCATTGCGCATTTCAATGATGCATCAGTCACATTCTGATGTACATCCATCCATTTTCCAAACCTGCTTTATCCTGAGCAGGGTCACATTACAGTTAACTGACATATTCTCTCAATACAGCTGTTTTCAGTGTTGGTAATAACACTTAATGCATATGCTTAATGTTAATTGACTTAGTGTGTAGCTAATAACAAATGTGTGTTGTACAACATAACTGGCAACCAAGAAACCAATCCATCACATACAGTTTGACCATCAAGTCCGCTTCCCAAACTACTATTTCATAAAATAATGGAACTGTGGGTTCAACCAGGCCACCTTGAAAGAACATTAGACACATTTTAGCATCATATACTAGTTGTATTATAGTTGACTGAAAGTGTTTTCTGTTTACCAAAACAAATTCATTATGTACTGCGGTGGACTGGCGCCCTGCCCGGGGTTTGTTTCCTGCCTTGCACCCGGTGTTGGCTGGGATTGGCTCCAGCAGACCCCCATGACCCTGTAGTTAGGATATAGTGGTTTGGATAATGGATGGATGGAAATTCATTATGTAAAGGTGCCATTATCATAACATGTGTGCAGAGAGATGATCCGCTGTGGGAACCCCTAACAGGAGCAGCTGATAGAAGAAGAAAGAAGTGTGCAGAGAATTGTGCTGGTTCCATTAGGAAAACCAGCAATTCCGGCAAGTTGCCTTTTGATCTTTGCTTATTTACCCTGATTGTAAGGAGATTGAATGTATCTGGGTAGCATCTGAATTCTGCCCTCCCATGCAAATGGTATGACACAGGTCAGGGATGACTGCGAGCTTCCTGACCAGTCAACCTGTTCGAACTGAAAAGCGCCTGTCAATAAATACCCCATGGTTGTAATGGAAAGGGGACCTTGTGATATCTGCATGATGGTGTCTGTGATGTAGGCTCCAGTTCAGCATACAACATCAAGAGAATGGCTCAAGGAAGTCTGTATTGGCTTATGTGCCAGTCTTCATCATGAGCCAAAAAAACATCACAATCCCGACAGCCTGCCATTCGTGGTATTCCCCAAATGAGGAAACAACATACATTAGGTGTTATCACCAACACTGAAGACAGCTGTTTTGAGAGAACATGTTTGTTGACTGAGACATAATTAATTCAAGAACATTGGTGAGACTGATGCCTCAATGAAACAAAATTTTCTGCTCACTTCATTGTTCTGCTGCCAGGAATCACTAAAATGCTAACACCAAAAGAGTCTGTGTTGGATTTTTGGTTGAAACTTGCTATAACTTTAAGCCTATTTTCATGCCAAGTTCGTGTTTGATAATTTCCAAATTTTTCAGAAATAACGTGTGCATGTTTCCAAGCGTAACCATGTTTCATACATGATGTTCCAGGTCCTTAAAAACTGCTTTAAATGTCTGAATGATCTGATCTAAAAAAAGCCTAAGACTGTGAAGAGGCCAAGCAGCAAGGTTAAAGAATATGAGAACTACAACTACAACAAATACCATAGAGCTATAACAGTCCTACACACAGCAAGCAGTTAATGTATTGTGGGCAAATTTTAATAATGCAAAGTAAATCACTAGGTGGATCTGCCTTGATACAAAGAGAGAGTTCAGAAGCAGTACAATGTCTTTCTCATGAGTGGATCAAGCAAATCAACTCCAAAGAAAAAGGCTGAAACTTTCTGCAAAGAGGTTTAGGATTGCAACATGGTAAAAAAACAGAAACTTATCAAAGAAGATAAAATGAAAGGCTAGACTGGTCGACAAAGTTTACCTTTATGTCTGCAGAAAGCCACCATTTTGGTCATCTAATTTTAAAAATGTTTAGAAGATAACTTTCTGTATTGAAGAGTGCAGCAAAAAGACCCTCACTGTGCATTTGAGGGGTTGATCTGTATGTTTCTCCAGTTCCCATACTAAGGAGCAACAGCATGTAGAGCTTAATCTTCTTTTAAATGGCCATCTTTCAAACCAAAATGAAAATTAAACTGAATTAAACTGAGTCTTTTAAAATAAAAATGAACTGCGGTAAGATGTCAATAATAAAGCCTAAAGTAAAAATGGTCAAATATTCATAAAACTACACTAAAAATGAAGTATCAGATACAAATAGTATAAAATAAAATCTGCTTTAAAAAATGAAACTAAAATAATTTTGGTGTAACTGAATATCCTGACTACAAAAAAGTAGAAGTGAAAAAGGTAAGTGGTGAAGGGTTATTCTGAGTGTGATATGATCATTATATTTCCATGACAGTATGATTTAAATTCAGCTGAATTCATTTTTGTGCAGCACTCTTCATTTTCAAATCTAAAATACAATTACAAACTGTACAAATTACAAAATTCATACATATAAAACACAAACTTGTTTAAACACCCAATAGAACAAAGCAATTTCAAAATGATTAACATTAAAGGAATCTAACAGTGTTTGGCCATTAATATTATCATTAAGATATGTCCATCATGCTATGGAGAACTCAAGTCAGCATCATCCATGCATAAGTCTGTTGTAACACAAAGTCAAAGACAAAGTCAAACACATTCACGGTCCTAGAAACTTTGAGCAAATAGCCGCCCACCCACTTCTGGACATTCTATGGTAGAGTCTGTGATGATGGAATCTTCCCATCCTTTGATTCCAAGGTTCCGAGTATCTCAGGTGTCTTCCCATTGGAAGTTAAGCAGTGACATTAAGTGCCACAGCAGGATACCAAGAAGTAGAGAGGAACAGAACAAGAGAGGGTTAGTAACAGTTCATAATGATTGTAATAGTTATATTTTTTTTATAATCAAGGTGGATAATCCCCTTTTTCTCTTACTTTCTATGACTAATCAGAAATCTGTGCGGCCCGCTTGACAGATCCTAGTCAGCACTAAACTTGTACAAAATGATTACTATCGTTTGTGATTGAATCATTCTGCATCTTCGATGTTACTTATTGACTTTTCTTACTTCCGCCTTCTGACAAAAGCGTGTTTTCCCATGGCATTACGGTACCGGAAACGTCATCTGTTAGTATAGTTGCAGCTGCGGCGTCAGCTCCTTGATACCCTAAGGCACGACACTGCCCCCCCTCACGAGCCTTGACCAAAGTTAATGAGCTGCGACGTCGCAACTGAAGTGCTAGGCTGCAGCAGCCTGGCAGGCTACACTACTGGCTGGGCTGATGAGACTGGCCATTAGGCAGAACTGACCATCACGAGTAGTAATAGCTTGCATATTTTCACATTTTTTTTGCTCTAGTTTTATGTAATTTTGTGCTAGTATTGTGACGAACAGTTAGTGCAGACTACAGATGAAGATCTGAAGTGGACGCAAGAAGTCGGCGAGGTGTTTATTAACAAATTTTTGTGATTTTGAGTTTGTAAAATTAGTGTAGGTCGGGGGCGTTTTGCATATTTGCTTATTTTACAATATAAACTTTGAAGTAAACTTAGTAAAGTAAAATTAGATTTTTGGAGAATTTGTTTTCCAACTTGAATTACTGAGCAATGAATTCAGTGGGCGTTTTCGTGATTTCAGTTCACACGAACAGGACTTTGCGCTGTTTACATCACCATACTCTTACAACATTGAGAATGCGCCTGAGAATATCCAAATGGAATTGATTGAACTGCAGTCAGATTCTATTGCTTTTCTTTAAACTTTAAGTGTTACATTTTTGTAAGTTTTCAGTATTGGAAAGAAAGCTACAGTAACTTTGTATAATAGTACAGTATTTGTTACAGTGCGGCCCGCTGATGCATGTATGGCAGTCGAAGCGGCCCACCAATGGTAGTGAATTTGATATGCCTGGTATAATAGTATTTGTTACAATACGGCCCGCTGACACACGTATGGCAGTCGAAGCGACCCACCAATGGTAGTGAGTTTGACATGCCTGCTTTAAGGCCTCTCAAGTGGATAGGATTATCACCCTTGACCCCGGTCAGGATGCCAGTCCATCCAGTCTAGCTCTTACACTAACAAATCTGTATAAGTATATAAAAATATAAGAAATCTGACAAACAGGAAGAGACTATTTAGTCCATCAAGCTTGTTTGTTTGATTAATCACTAAACTGTTGCAATATCTCATCCAGATGCAGTACTTCTTAAAGGTTGTCAAGGTTTCTTCTTCAGCTATATGTCCTGGTAGTTTGTTCCAAATTCCGACAACTCTTTGCTTAAAGAAGTGCTTCCCAACTTCAATCTTAAATGCAGTTCTCCTTAATTTCTTCTGATGTCCCAAAGTATGTGATTTACCCTTAAGCTGAAAGAATTCTTCTGGATCTACTTTACCAATGCCTTTGAGGTTTCCAAAGACCTGGATGAAGTCCGCAATCATTTCATCTGCTTGACAGACTCAGAGAATTAAGAGTTAAGTCCTGGGGTGGACCGTGTAGCTCTCCTCTGCACTCATTCTAGTGCTGCTATGTCTGTTTTACAGAGTGGTGACTAGAACTGTATACTATATTCCAGATGCAGTCTCACTAGTGCATAAGGTCCCTTGATTTATATTCAACACTTTTTATGATAAAACCCAACATTTTATTAACCATTTTAACTGATTAAAGTGGATTTGTTCTAATTATTTTCAAAGACAGAGAACTTTACCTCCTTTTAACTGAATATCCTGTTCACATTTTTTGACCTTGCATCAATGACTGTGGATAAATGGACGAGTGTAGTCTGGAAATAATTCAAGACCCCATTCAAAGGCTCTGTCCGTGACTCTGAATTTGATTAAACTGTTTTCATAACGGATGGATGTATCTTGTACTTTTGTTTTTGTCTTTGGGTACCTGACAGTAATAGAGGGTCATCAGTTCCAATACTGGGTCACGTGTGTCAAGTTTGCATGGTCGCCCAACTTTTATAGATAGATAGATAAATAGATCGTTTATTATTTACAAATGAAATTTCAGTGTGACAGCAGAAGACAAAAAGGCACAAATATATACTTATAAAAATAATTATAATAATCTTAGGTATACTAGCAAGGTACAACTACCATATAACATGGATTACCTGTAAGTAGATTAACAAACTGAAGGCATTTATTAAATTTAAAGGTTGCAGAATTTAACATACTTATAAATTATAATATCAGTCATTAACACAGTATGTTGCACATAGCATCACATTCAAGAAGTCTGCTAGAACAGCTCAGTACCATTCAACAAACAAGGAACAATACCTTCTCGGCTCATTATAGAGCTTGAGGGCTGAGGGTAGAAGCGACCTTACATAGTGCTCTTTGAAGCAATGAAGTTGTCTCAGTCTGTTACTAAATGCACTCCTCTATTTAGTCAAAACCTCATACAGGGGCTGAGAGTCATTTTCCAGGACAGTCAGCAAATTTCTTGAGACACCTCTGTTGTACTACTTCCAACAGTAAGTCCAACCTGACTCCCAAAATTAAACTAGCCTTTTTGAGCAGTTTATTTAGTAGTCTGATGACATCACCTGGACTAATGCATTGAAAAATACATTAGCCACTATATACTGATAGAAAACATGTACAAGTGACCTGCATACACCAAATGACCTCAGACCTCTCAGGTAATAGACGCAAAGCTGACCCTTCCTGTATACCACCTAAGCATTGGTATTCCACTCAAGCTTGCTATTCATATGTACAGTACCTCAAGTCATTTGTGTGTCCTTAGCACCTCCAAATCTTCACTATCAATGAGGACTGAGGGCAGAGATGGATTGACCTTCCTGAAGACTACAATAATCTCCTTATTATATGATAATGAGGTGCAAGTGGTTTATTTTGCACTGTGGCCTGCAGAGGGCACTCCTGCCACCTAGACCAATGCAGGACACAAGTTCAGCACACACATTTTTTATTTTTTCCTGTGAGAAATGCCTTCCCCTGTTTCCCACTTGCACAGCACAGTTTACAGCACTAAACATGGCATAAAACACACATCTCTTCTTTTCTCTTTCTTTCCTCTCTCTCTATCAGCCTGCCTCCACTCCTACTGGCAAGATTTTTCTTCCACCTCCCAACTCCTCAGAGTAGTGGCAGCTGTCTCCTTTTATAGGGCACCCAGAAGTATTCCAGGTGTTCAGGGACCTTCTTCCAGCAGTACTTCCAGGTGAGGCAGAAATGCTGCAACAAAGGGCTCAGCAGTACCTGCAGCACCCCCGGCGACGCCCACGGAACCCAACAAGGCTGTGCCAAACTCTGACTCCCATGGAGCCCTGAGGAACTCTAAGGCACTGCTGCAACCCTGGGGGGCTGCCACCTAGTGCTCCGGGGGAGGTAATGCCCTGAATAAGCTCTCTCTCCTCTGGTCCTTCCACTGTAGAGGTGCCCCAGCCAGGTAAGGGCTGCTTTGTCCCATACGGCTCAGCTGAGGGAAGGGCAGTGTGGTAGACAGGCTCAGCTGAGGGAGGGGCAGTGTGACGGATGGCCAAAGCATTTACCCAGCCAGGATGCCTCTACACTGGAAGGACCAGAGGAGAGCGCTTATTCAGGGCGTTAACTCCCCCGGAGCAATAGGTGGAAGCCCCCTGAGTTGTACAAGTGCCTTGGACTCCCTCAAGGCTCCATGGGAGTCAGAGTTTGGCACAGCCTTGTTGGGGTCCGTGGATGCCGCCAGGGGGTGCTGCAGGTAATCCTGAGCCCTATGTTCAGCATTTCTGCCACACCTGGAAGAGTTGCTGGAAGAAGGTCCCTGAACACCTGGGACACCAGGTGCCCTACAAAAGGAGCCAGCTGCCACTACTCTGGGGAGCCAGAGTTGGGAGGTGGAGGACAAAGCAGCCCGTCCACTCTCCAGGATGGGGAGTTGATGTAATCCGGTCCACGGCACCGCACAGAAATGGCAAAACAAGAAAGGGATAGGGAGACGCTGCGGCGATGCCTTCTCCCCGTGTCTACCGGCATTCTAAACATACAGTGCCTCCAACCGTGTCTCTGACATTGACACTCATAGCAGTATCACTCCCCTCCTCTTATCCGCGCCATGCGTAAATCGAAGCAGGACAAGAAGCCCTGCTCCGCCTCACACCTAGCCGAGGTCGGGGCATCTCTCCAGCTCCCTCCAACCCTGATCCGGATAAATGAGTTGGAATATGTGTGGCTGGATTTTTTTTTTTTTGTCTTTTCCATTAGCAAACAGAAATTTCTTAGCATGTTTAATTATCTTTTTGATCCCCATTTTTCCTAAACTTTACTCATACAGTGACAAAAAAAGAGATCCAGGTGCAAATGACAATGAACGCTAAATGACTGAAACTCTTTCCATGTCATTTTCACTTTGTACCCATTAAAAATATATATGCTAGCATGCTAGTACATTGCTACATATAATGTACACAATTTCTTGCCCACCTTTTAAAAATTAAATAAGCTACGTTGTGGTCGTCGAAGGGGGTTGATTGGTTCTGAATGTGCACATTAGCATTACAAACTAGGAAATAAAACTTTTAATTAGGACATGAGTCAAATTAAACACAGGACTTGACCTCTGATTGCAGAACTGCTTTGCAAGAAAGCATGCAGCCTCAGGGTCCTCCAGGACCGAGATGTCGAACGACAGGCTTTGGAGACGACTTTCGAGTCAGCTGTCCTTCTGCTCTTATTGATTCCAGCGCTTGGCCCCTCTGTCAATCGACATTCACATCAGCCGGGATTTGCAGCCAACCTTTCGGCGCTAGAGAACACGCCTGAGTCAGAGATCAAAATCCTATGGTGCACTCATTAGATATTTCACCGCCATGGTGAGATTTTTAAAATCCGTCATATTATGTGCTTGCCTTACGACATGTTCCCTGTCTTTTTTCTCGTTGCTTTTTTTCTCACTTTAATACGCCGATGGCAGAAAACAAACAAGCGAAATAAGAAGACGTAAGCTAAGAGAACAAAAAGGCAGTGTTACGGCCGCTGACGTCACTTTGATCTTTCCTGACAACTACTGATGCGTGCAAAGCTTTTGCAAGTAACTCCCTGCGCCAGAGTATGGCGCAAGATGAACAGTCGCCGGTCACGTATCTTAACCTGCTGCATGCCACCAAACGGAATCTAGGACAGCATGTACCTTTTTTCCGGTTTCGTTTTAAGCGATCCGCCTGAAAAAAATTCTACTTAGGACGTGGAGAGCTTGTAACGGAGGGGTGTGGACGTAACAGCGAGCCGGCGAAGAGCTTTAGGCGAGGAATGTGGGCCAGTATACGCACTGGGCAAAGGGGGCGGGGCTCGTTGCTTAAAGTCGCGCTCTTGCATTTCTCTCACAGAGGCTGTCGACTTAACAAATAAGTGGGTTTTACTTTCCGGTTAGTGCCTGTGAAGCCAAGTCACAGCGTATTTTGTTCAGCTGCGCTGGACTCCTCGAGAGAGACAAGCCAGCAGTCCTGTGATTGCGTGTGACCGTCTGACTGCTGTCAGGGCTGCGGAGAAACCGAGTGAGCCTGGAGGAGCTGCTGCTGCTAAATCAAGGCGTGGAGTATATGGGTGTGCGGATCGGCATCGTGGGCTTTTAATTGTGAGAGGAAAAAGTGACCAGAGAGCACTATCACTGGCGTTATTTCGGACGTAAATGTTTATCTGAATCTAGCATAAAGTCTTCGAATTTTCATTATTTTGTTGTTAATTTGTGGTGACAACTAACAATGAGGGGAAGTAAATTAGTATCTGTACTTTGAATTTCCTTACAATGTAAACAATCATTTATCTGCTCATCCGTCCATTATAAAAAGCCATTTCTTTCAGAGTATGCTCTAACACTGAAACTGACATTTCACAAATTTAGGAAAACTTAGTATGCAGAGAAAACCCACACAAATAGGAGGAAAACTTGCGAACTTACTTGCAAACTAGAGCTCTAAAGGAGTAAGGCAGTAGTGCCAACCACTATGTCACCATGTCGCCCAGTCAATGTTTAATTAAAAAAAACAGCTTGCAATGCCTAATTAATACACATTGTGAAGAAATACAAAATCAGTACTGATAAGACATAGATAAGTCAGACTTTAAAATTGAGTCACAGATAACAGTGTCTGTTTTGATTTGTTCTGTGAAGGATAAAAGAGCCCAGGAACCCAAACATTGTTCAATTATGCAAATTTATATTATATATGATAGCGTTTATCATGTACAAAAATATTTTTAATTGGTGAAATTCCCGAAAACGAATGATCTTTAGGTTCAAGGTGTATCAAACTCCTTCAGATACATACAAATTTGTGTGTGCCTTTTGTTTAATCCTTATTATTATGTCATAGATCAATATCATATCACATTTTAGGACCCATTCATGCAAGAATCCTGAAAATTCTGAAGGGTTCTCAGACTTTGTACAAATCTATCTATCTATCTATCTATCTATCTATCTATCTATCTATCTATC
>JANRMT010062791.1:26848910-26864451 GCA_026402145.1 Polypterus bichir lapradei
ATCTATCTATCTATCTATCTATCTATCTATCTATCTATCTATCTATCTATCACCTTTTCACGTCTATGTATCTAAATTATTGTGTATCCATCCCTTAATACATTTTAACTATAACCACAACATTCTTTCACAAGACATCACTATCATTTTATTTGCTGAGGGAAAAAAAAACCAAAAACAAACAGAGAGAAGACTATTTAATCCATACACATTGTTCCAATTTTCAGTTAATGTGATCCACTTTTATATAAAATAATTCCCATTGAACAGGCTCAGGGTATTGCACCATTTTTCTTATAACAATTACCTTTAATCACAATGCCATACAATGTATATACATATACAAATATTATACACATAGGCATTAATATACATTTGTATTTTTTCAAGGCTAAGGCTAGTTGGACTTGCACCCTATCCATAATTGATTACTACATTGTTCCCTTTGCTATTGAATTAGACACTGTCTACATTTGATCTTCAACTGGAAAAGTTGGTTAAAAATGGATGGATGAATTGATAAAGGGGGTTTGTAATTGAGAAAATAAACCAAAAAAACTCCAGTTGATGCATATTTTGGAGAAAATAAATGTTAAGGACCCACAATCCCTGTGAAAATAGACCAGATGGTTGCATAATGCCTTTTTTGGGTAGTCTAAAAAGCATGGAGGTGCAAGTCAATGTACATGATTACATTCAAAAGGTTTACTGTGGAGGTCTGCCACTGGCAATACCAGTTTCATACACTCATTTTCTGAGGTCCTGTTCAAAGTCCAAAAGGTGCTGCTGGTGCTGCTGATTTAAAGAAGGAGAATAGCAAGGTCTCAGCTTCAATACACAGAATCTGCAAATTTGTCCCATATTCTTTTAAGTGAAGATGGTATTTAGCAGTTTCTATCTTCTATGCATGTCCTTTTACGTAATTTTCCACAGTGTCCTTGACTACCTGTTTCACTACACAAGTTTAAAATGAATATGTAGTCTAGGCCAGGGGTCACCAACTCCAGTCCTGGAGGACCACCGTGGCAGCAGGTTTTCAATCTAATTTTTTTCTGAATGAGTGTCCTGCTTTTGCTGCTAATTAACTTCATTTCAATTCATTTTAATTGAAAAGGTGAAGGTATCAGGAATGTCGATCTGCTCAGGTCCCCAAAACATTTTAACAAGAGAAAATCAACAATATCGCAAATGTCTGCTATTACACCACGAGAGCAGCAAACAAGCCACAGAAATAAAGAATGGGTTTAATTCACATGTCATTTCTGTTTGGGTGCCATTTAAAGAAAGACATTAAGCAATTCAGAGAAATGATGAAGAAATTCAGGTAAACAAATCTTAAAAAAAAATCAATTAAAATGAATTCAAAAGAGTTTAATTAGCAGCAAAAACAGTGTACTAATTAAAGGGTTAGATTGAAAACCTGTAGCCACGGTGGTCCTCCCGGACCAGACTTGGCGACCCCTGGTCTAGGCTATATACTATATTAAATTAAACTTATTTTTTTCCTTTTAGCTTTAAATGGTGATAAAATACTGAAAAATAAGAAAATCAATTTTGTAACGTAAAACTATGTAAAAACACTTTTTCTGTATGTCGTGGACAATGTTCTATGGGTAAATTCTAAATTGGTTTTATAATTCCTTAATTTTAAACTACTCAAATAAGTATTTCCTCTGTTTTTATCTCTTATTGAGAAAATAAATCTCTGTGCCTCTCGGTGACAGTTTCCACTAAGAAATATGATCAAATTATCACACAGAGTTCAGCTAGAGTGAGGTACCTACTTTGACTCAACTTCTAATTCAATTTATTGCCATATGCCATGAGTGTATTGGAATTGCTGCTCACAAGGATATCATAAAAGAAAACAATGATAACAGTAACCATATCAACAATTCAGCCATGGGAAAGAAACATTACATTAATAATTTTGTGGCAAATAGTGAAGCTACTTTAAAATCCCTGCCTGCATAGCACTAGAAATAGATTATAGTCTTTCTGGTGCCACCACTCCTTCTTGGTTCTTTTGTATGAAAGAAACATTGATATAAATTAGGAAATAGCAAACCTTTTAAAAAAAGACCATTTATAGATTGGAATTCTAGATGGTGCAATAAAATATGCTGGGGACCTTATCTAATCAATATAATTTGTGGAAAAAGTAACATTTGGAGACAACATATAAGAACAAGGAAATGCAAATACTCTTCTAAAAATTACTTTCATTGCAAAAGTTTGTGAGTCTTTTGTCAGAGACCATTTATTTAATCAGAACAATTTTCTCCATCACTGGAATAACAGAGCACCTGTCCTGTAAAAGTTAAAATGTAGGTTAACTTTTAACAGGTAACATACCCAATCAAGAGAACATTCATTGTTAAAGATGTCAAATTTTGATCCAAAGCAGTTTCAAATTATAGTACTTAATGTTGTTCAATAATTTAGAAATAGCTTCAGCTAGAAAATTAGCCCTTTAATGACCAGTCTCTCCTTAATATGTTACTTGATTAATTAATGAATACCTTTGATGCATTCCAAATCTTAAGAAATATGCAGCTGGGGGTGACCTATGCTGCAATTTGTAGAAGAGTTCTTTAGTAGAAGTATCATAGTTCCTTTTTTTAAATATTCGGTAGTTACTGTTTTAAAGTTTCTGCTTAGACTTAATTTTACATAGCTAATCCCGAAAGCACTTGTCAAATACTTTCAGATGGATTATTAAATGATCTGAGGTGGGCAAACTTCTTGCTTTAAAGACGGCCTTGCTTTGTTCTTTCTGGATGACAGGAAAATTAATATCAGAGAAAGATGGGTGAACATTAAAAAAGAGTAGTAATTATATTACTAAACTGATCTTGTATGTTTACCTAATGATTGAATAATGATGCTCCTCTCCCTGAACATTGTTTTTGGATTCTAAATAAATATCTGTATAGCCAACCCCAACTTTAGGGCTTCAGGGTTACTGCTCCCCTAAATAACATATACTCAGTACATGCTGTAGAGGTGCTGGGTCATAGAGGGTCAAAGGCTACACTATACCAGCACAGTATTTGGGAATCAATTCTGGTCAAGCATCAGTCCATCAAAATGCCAGCATAGTATCACTAATGAGCCTAACACCCATGTCTCCAGGGACATGGGAGGAAAACTGGAAAACTGGAATACCTGAGGGGAACCACAGGATAATGTGCAAACAGCCAAACAAATGACATAGTGCCAGCCAATTAGATTTTAGCCACTTAAATACACTCCACAAAAAATGTATGCAGTGTCCCAGAAGGAACATCTTCATTATATTGGTGGTATTAGTGGGATGTCTGTCACTGACAAGGATATTTTCATTGGAAGACTGTGTAGAATATACTGGCTTTTTTCACTTTCCTGTCCAGCCATACCAATACTACTTAGATTGGCACAGCTCCATCTAGCTTGGCATAGCTAAGGGTTATGTTCTTCTTCTTCTTCTTCTTTTGGCTGCTCCCATTAGGGGTCGCCACAGCATATCTTCCTGTCCACTGTATCTTGTTCGGTTAAGCTGAGGGCTATGTTCATTTTCTCTATTACCAGTTGTAATAACTGTGTGCATAATTGTGGCAGAATTTTCAAAAATATTAAGTGTGAAAGGTGATGAGTTGAACACAAAGCACAACCTAGGCCTTAATTGCATTTATAGAGTTGAACCAGAAACAAGGAGAGGGAAACTATAGCATGCATATGGTCTGGTGATTGTTCAACAGCAGGCAATTGGTCTGAGGTTGACCTATTGCCTGTAGAAATTCTAGACTCAAGCTAACCCCCTTCCTAACCAACTTCATCAAATCTAATGAAACCAACACCACAGATTACAGAAGCTGGCATTAATGACAATGACCAGTAGGGTGTTATAAATATCTGCTGGCAGCATGTGGTGCAGGAAATAAGGACAGTCATATATGGGCTGCACAGTTTGGAATGGTATGGAAAAGAGAAAATGTGTTTTTGTGCAGTGTCTCAAAATGTACTTATAAAAATATTTGAAGATAAATATTGTTTTTTTTTTTTTTGGTTTGTCTCCTCAAGTTTTCCTCACCCAACTCAGAAATGTGGAGGTTGGGTTAACTTCTGATTTGACTTTGTCTGAGTGAATGTGTCCTACAATGAACTGGTGTGCCACCCAAGACTGATTGGTGCCTTGCATACAATACTTTCAGAAAAAAACTGCAGTCTTAATGACCCTCAGTTTTACTGGGAGTGTTTAATAATAATATACATTCTTTTATGTGGAAAAAAACCTTTAAACACAGCACATCACTAATGACAGGCTAAAGATTTTCCTTTTTTCTGGTACCATAAAAGAGGCACCTATGTCAATATGTTGACATGACAGTTTATTAGAACTCTCTGTCCTATCCCTAGATAAAACCTGGTTTGGCCAGACAAAAGATATGGATCAGCAAGAGCTAGTATATCCTCAAGCTGATCTCTGCTGAAAAGTGGGAAGAATGACCACAAAACTCTTATTTTTAAGTCTTTACACAGTCTTCTCGTGAGTTTACAGCTCATTTCAAACTCCCCTTCCTTATATATAAAGCTTTATATAGCCTAGAACACCACTTACTTATCTGAAGTTATCAACACCTACAATCCAGAGCCTGTATTACAATATTGGTCTACTAAATATTCCCAGAATTAATTAAACAAGGCTGTGTTTTTAGCTACAGGGCCAAGTGTGGAATGATCTGCCTGCATATATAAGTGAAGCCCATTCGGTCTCCACTTTTAACTCTGTGATGAAGACCCAATACTTTAGTTATATACCCTGATTAAAGTAGCTGATAAGCTGCACCTCTGTTTGTTAGTCAATTGCACAAAAATAAAAGTGTGAGAATCATTATGATCTGTTACAGAGCCTTCTCTATTTTAATTCTTTTCACAGTATCCTAATGTGACATTTGGTGCCACTGTTACATTGCCAAGCTGCTAATTCTGCCCATGGGAATTGAAACAAAGATAGTCAGGGACCTACAATTTGAAGACTTAATATTTCATTAGACTACCCAGAACATGTACTTATATTGTAGAATCTCCAGGCGGGGGTGAGCGGCCAGTTGCTCCAGACTAAAAGAACTTTGACTTTTCCCCTAAATTAACCATGGACGCCTTAGAGGTGTATTTTCTCCAGGAATGCAGTTGACTTGAGTTTTCCTTTTCCTTTTCTTCCATCAACTGGCCAAAGTTCAACAACAACAATTTATTTTTTGTATAGCCCAAAATCAAAAAAAGGATTGCCTCAATAGCATTTAACAAGCACTGTTTTTCTGACAACAGAAACTCCAAGACTTAATTCTCTGTAGGAAGACCAGAAAAAAACTCCCAAAAGACAAAAAAAATCTTGTTGTGGTTCTATGTGAATCAGATTGAAATTTTCTCTGCTTTACTGTGGGTAACCTGATTTGTGTGCTTATGAATGTAAATAATGTACAGTTTTATACATAGCTGTAGACTATTGAAAGTCCTTTCATGCTGTACTCAGTGAAGAGTGCTACTCAAAGATGATTGAAAAATGCAGTTGATAATTGGATTTGAAGCTCAGTCAATATATAGTTAAAACATACATAATTACTGAAAAAAATACCTTAACAAAGTACAGGTTGTTGGCCTATTGTAGATGATATGATGACTTCGGACGTGAAAAACTTTAGAGAAATGCACTTTTGACTGAGATATTCAGTTACTTAAGAACGTAACCTTATAGTGATAAGTCAGATTTGCATCTTACCTTTCAGTCAAAAGAAAGCTCTTATTTTACAATTGTGGAAAAAATGGGATATAAAGAACCAGCTGTCAAAACCTGCTGTGAGCTATTCCATCTTATAGATGTTAAACAGGTGATGTTGCAATCTGCTGTCATTCACTGGAATGTATGGCTGAGTGACCAGCCTGCTGAGCTAAAGGAACAATCCTCTGAGCCCTAGAGGCCTCACTGCACTTGACAACATGAACTGTGCTTTCACCCTCCCCATCTAGGGTTGATGTGTGCTCTCCTTTAAATGCTGCTGTGATTGATCCAATATTCTGTGATGATGAATTTGAATAAATCGGCTTAGAAAAAGCATGACTAGATGGGTTATTAGTCAAAATAAGAAAAGTAGTAGTTCCATTATAAGGTCATTATTGTACAGAGCACAGTGAAATCTTACTTGCATGTGCTAATCAAAATGCAACACATAGCCTTCAGAGGATTCATTAGATTTAATAAATGATACAATTTATTAGCATTCCAAGCTCCTTACACTGAGAACTGCTGGCTGATGTAATTTCTGAATAGATAATCTGTTTATTTTTGCACATCTTTTTCATTAACTTTACACTAATACATTTCAATTTTGGGAAAAAAATGATGGTGCACATGATGGCATTGTGGTCAGGAGCCTGGGTGCCAGTCCAGGCCTGATCACTGTCTGTTTAAAGAATTTCAGGTTCTCCCTGTGTGTTTACGTGTATTTTCTTTAATTTTATAGCAAAGACATAAATTGGCCATGTGTGTATGTCCCTTTCAAAGGACTGCTGCCCTAGATTTTGTCCCTTGCCATTAGGTTTACCACAGACCCTTGGAGACCCGCGAATGGAAGAAGCAGGTTCATAAAATGTATAAATACTGCGCATGGCCATATATTATGTGAATTTCAAATATAAATTAAAATAATCTGAGTATATTAACGTCTAGGGATAAAAAGTCAGTTGCAGAAAACTAAGTTTGACCGCCTCCGCGCCTACTAATTCGACAAGCTTTTTTTAAAACGAGCAGCAAGCAACGTATTCTTCTGCATAGCGCGGCTGCATATCGTCATTGCAAGAGAAGTGCTCGTAAATCCTCGCAGCGAGACGCTTTTCAAAAAAGTCGCTGCTCCACTGCCATTAGGCAGCGAGGGTTGAAGGATAAATGTGACAGATGTGCTGATCGGCAACTGAAATGAGAATGTGACCTCGACGCTAGCTCTGGAGCAGGCATCGATAGACCTTCCGACGGCTATCTACTCTACCTGAACGTTCATATCGTTGAAAACAGACGGAGGTAACCTGCGGGAGAAAGCGCGATCCAGTCCGCGTTTTCCACATGCGCGGCTCATGTAACAAGAGAGAAGTGGATAATAGTTGTTGGATGTCTCTCTCTCTCTTATGCCATGCTGGGCCAGAGCGCCTCAGCAGACATGTATTTGCCCATATCCGGGTTAGAGAGGAAAGCAAAGAAAGTTTCATTTAAAGCTGAACAAAAAAGTTTCAATATGAAATCGCATCGGTGGAGAGAGCCCTGTCAGTGAGACGTCGTTGTTTTTTTGATCGCAGACTTTAGTTCCCGTTTGTCAACGGGTGCTCTTTTTTTGTAGATTTACAGTACAAGACTTTTTTTTTCTTTTAAATTCTTCCCTTTTTTGGTTGCCCGTCTTGGATGATCCGCTGAAATGTTGAAATGATCATGGCCGCGCAAGTAGCGACTGCTCCGGCGACTCAGAAGGCTAAAAATCCGGGTTTGAGCAGCACTTTGAGTCCAGATTTGAACTCTGAAGGGAGCGGGCAGGGATCCGGATCGATGCTAGGAGCCGGAGATGGCTCTGGCAGCAGCATGAATAATGTGGATCACCACCATTGCCACCTCCACCGTCACCACCACCACGCAGCCGAGCTGAACGCGGCCAATGCAACTTCTGCGAACAGCAAATCGGATACGAGAGAGAAGGAAGCGGCGGACGCGACCCTCGCCTCGACCATTTCTTCCACTTCTGCAAGCATGGAGACAGCTTTAATAGCGAGTCATAAACTGAAAAATATTGGCGGTGGCGGCGATCACCCTCCTTCAGCTCACCCTCACGCACCGCCGCAGCCGCCACCTCCTCCGCCGCCACCGTTTAGCCAGTTTCAGCCACACCACCCTCACCACGTCCAAAACAGCAAGACCGGTCAGACACCGTCTGAATCGGACGGTCCTCAGCATGGAGGAAAAGAAAATCTGTTGGGCAACCAGATGGAGCAACCACCGCCACCAATGCTGAATAAAAGTGAGGAGGAGGAAGAAGACGATGAGGAGGACGTGCCCTGTAGATCGGGCGAGCCGATGGGCGGTAGATATGAGCATGCCAGTTTGGGACCCCCGAGCAGCATCAGCGGACAAAGTGCAGGGGGTAACGGCAGCCTCTCCGACTTTAATCATTACTATAGCAATGCCAGAGGAGGGCCTTGCTTTGATCAATATGGCGGACAACAAAGCCCCGGGATGGGGATAATGCATCCCGCAACACCCAGCAGCATCGATCCTTTGCAAAACTCCCATGAAAGCTACCCGAACAACCAGTTTAATCATTACCCGGGCTACAGAGCGAGCTACGGTGGTGCTGGCTATGGCATGATGGGCTCACCGAGGCAAGGGAGCGGCGTACTGATGGGCCCCAGCAAAACATTAGCAAGCTCCGCTACCCCAACTCCCGGGAACACCCGTGGTGTGGGCTTCCAAAGGTTCACAGGACAGATTAGACAACACCCGTCAGGGGCCACTCCGACTCTAAACCAACTTCTGACGGCTCCCAGTCCCATGATGAGGGGTTACAGCGCAGCTTACTCAGAGTATAATCACCCCAGTGCCCAGGCACCACCACCGACATCCCAGCAGCATCACACTGGCATTGGGCTGTGCAAAGACATGGCAAGTCAGTACGGACCTGCAGCCCCAGGATGGGGAGGGCAACAGAGGAGTCACCCCGCTGCCAGCGCAGGAAATACTGGACAAGCGATGAGTCGATCGCAGGTAAACAAATATGACAACGAGGGGTAATTCTGGGTTGACAGCGGGCTCAGTGCCCAGACAGAATAGCTACATAACACGTGTGATTGCGAGCGAGTGTACCGATCGCACAAAACAAGCTTTGCAAATACTGCGCTTGTCGGCAGGAACATCTAATGAAGTTGTTAAGAATAATTTAAACAATACCTGAAAAAAGCGCAGAAGTGTGCAGACGCTGTCTGATTGTGAAGGCTGCAAGCATGGCATGGTTTGGCCACATGGGCGTGTTTGTTTTGTTTTGTTGTGTCTGTAGTTATCGCACATTGCCATCTCGATTGATGTGGGGGCTGTAGAAGCGGTGCAGGCGCGTGTCTGGCCAGCAAATTGCTTGGGGAGGGGGGAGTATGCCACTCATTGACACCGGGCAGCGCGCGCATCGGAAGCCACAACAACAATTAGTACTATTACTACTACTACTGCTGTTGCTCTTCCTGCAACCGCTAGCTTCAGAATTTGAATTGTGGAGGTAAACGGGCTGCGACCAAGTCTCGAGACAGCTGCCTCAGAGTTGACATCTAATCTGCCATCTGATTGGCTGCCCTCGCACTGCGGGGCACCGAGGCGCTTATGATGTAAATAAATGTGCCGGCAAATACAGCGTGCTGCCGCGGTCAAGGGCTCCGCTTGGCTCTGCGTAGGCTGTTACCTTTCAACTGTCCTTCTCTGTAATGCATGTACTTATTAAGTTTTCGCATATAACTATATACATGTGGCGTACTTTTTTCATTTAAGGTTTATCATTATTTTCAATCCCGACTGTGACATTTAATAGTTGTAGTCAATTTTAACATAAAAGTAGTTGATACTGCATTAAAGTGATTAATACGCTCACAGTGCCTTATAATGATCGGTAGATTTTATGATTATGTTTCTTTCGGGTTGGTAACCGACGAACAAAACGCTCAAAGCAGTGTTGCCGGTTGTATCCGGGTGTCGGCTTTTGGGGATGGGACATTGCAGGAAATCCGTCTTCCGCACTTGATTTGAATGCAGCGGTGCGCTTCACACTGCACCGAACTAGAAAGAAGTGCTAATTGGAAAAGCCTTAGCGGTTATTCGAAGAAATTATAAAACACCGCTTTTGTATATTTAATTCGTGGGGACGAAATTTACATGATGCCGATTTTTGTATTTTTTTTACCGAAGCGTTCACAATATAGAAGTTCAGAAATCAACGCTATAATCAATATTGTCTTGCTGTTCGGGTAAATAACAGTTTACTGTTCTCGTTGAATTAATTGAGTTGAATCTTATTGGTTACCGTTTTAATCGAGACTTTGATTGCTTAAAGTTGACAAATAGAAAAAGAATCCACATACGAAATCTCTGGCAGTTTTTGGTAAATTTTCAATACAGAAATAGAATTTCAAATGTACAGTAATATGGAACTTTTCTATATATTCGTAATAGGAAAAAATGTCTGAATTAGTGTAAGACGCCATGTTCGGTGTGTTCCTAAGAAATGTAAGGATTTATTTACTCCATGAGGTAGAAGCACAGAAAAAAAACAGGAATAGGTGCGTATGATATTTCAAATATTAAAATGTGTGCTTCAGTTTAAATATGTAAAGTATAAATATTGTCGATTGTAATATAAATGTGTAATTTGTCAACCATCTCCCCCCCACCCCCGTTGTGGTCCATAGAGGGTTTGATCCCTAGCGAAGGATCAAAAATAACACTTGTAATTAATGACAAATACCCCACTTGCTTAAATTTGAAATTTGTCATTTTTAAACTTCTGGGAGTAGCTCTTAGAAGAACAGGACTTAAGGTATAAAAATATATATTTGTGATCATCACCCTTGAAATAGCATAAAATGACAGTTCACATGCTTACATTACCAGTCCCTCACTTTTTAAAAGTTTTGTGAAAAGGAGTAACTTTGACCCCTCATCTCCCATTGGAGTGAACCCCTGGGGTTGGTTGATGTGGCATGCAGAACTTCAAGTACCTCTGCTCATTTTTGCTGAAAACACCTATTGGTTTACTCTTTATCATAAGAATGTAATTTCCTCACCAATTATGGTCCAAAATGGCCTAAAAATAGTTTTGTTTTGAGGTCTGGAGAACCAAAACTAGGGGGAATGACAAAAAGCTTAGCACTTTGCTTAACTAGTCTTCAAGCCAATCAAATGGCATAATATATATGAAAGTTTCTTGTATCGGTGAGTCAAGAGGTGCCAGAGAAAAAAAAAAACAAAAAAAAAAAACCAAACAAAACTGAAGTGATTTCTAAGTAATTTTTATAAATGCAACAGTTGTAGTTTGTAAATCTAGCCCTTTCATCCAAGGCTTTTCTCCATCACATGGTGCGCTCATGCAGATACTCTAACACAGGGTTTCTCAAGTTCAGACCTGAGGGCCCCTTATGGCAGCAGGTTTTCATCCCTGCCATCTTCTGCTTGTTGTTGGACTCTGACCTTAATGAAACAAGCTAGTAGTGTCCAGTTTATGTTTTGTTTCAACCCAGTAATTACAAACCGAATATTCTAAATATTTAGAGAATAATATTTTACATGTGGTACATTGATAAGAATTCATCCTTTTTGCTTTTTAATATTTTTATTTTGATGCTTTAGTTATTTAGCCCATCTTTTGCTAATACGCCCAGAAGTGGCTAGTAGTGAAACAGCTGCCATTAGCATTCCATGTTTTTGCACTGGGGTCTGCTGAACTCATCATTAGTTGTCAGTAGTTGTTGGAACCCTCTAACAGGGGTTCCCAAGTTCAGTCCTTGATTTCCACTGTGGCTGAGGGTTTTCATTCCCAGTATTTCCACAAATAAATGGTTTAGTCTTACTTCTACTGTAAATGATCTAATTATTTAATTAGACATTTTCTTCTTGTATTTTGCATTCAGAAATCTGTGCTAGTTAAATAAAATTCTAAAATTAAATTTTTTTGGGCCATATTTTTAAAGGTTAACTTTCTTTTACCATATGCGTTTTAATTCACCTTCGCCAGTGGAGTTTACTCTGGTAATTGTATCCAAAATCTGACAATTAGTAGTGAGCAGTACAGACATATGCGCAAATGGCACTGAATACTAAAGAAAGCAGCTTCTGCTGGATAAAATTTGCTTGTAAGGTAATTAATAAGAAAAAAGGCTTAAGGGACCAGAATTTACAAAAAGAGCAAAATCTTAAAAAGCAAGAAAAAGAATAATAATTAATGTCACACACACAAATACTTGTGACATTCCCCAAACATTTAGCAAACCCATTTTGTAATTTCTGGATTGACACAAAAAAAGCAGAAACTGGGAAATATCAGCTTGTTTAATAAAGACAGGAGACCAGTTAAAAGCAGAAGGTGGTTGGGATGAGCACCAGCAGGACTGAACTTGAAGACCACTTAGTTAAGCCTTTTCTTGCTAATTAGTACACTAATGTACTTTAACATTCAGTTTCATTTATATGGTGTCTGCACTGCTCATCACTAATTGTCAGTGTTTAAATTCAATGTAGAGAGCAAACACCACTCAGATAAGGTTAATTGAAAGAAAATGGTAAAAGAAAGTTTTCAAAACTATGACAAAGGAAAGACATTTCTGAATTTTTGCGAAATGCAAAATGCATCCTAGGGTACTTTTCTGAAACAATACGATTGATATGATGCCAGAGTGACCCACTAATTTGGAAAAGTGGTTGGAATGAAAGCCTGTGACCATAGCTGTACACCAGGACTGAACTTGGGAACCCCTGTTGCTAGTTACCAGTAAAATGTTGTAAAAACAGTTAGGCGTAACCCTATGTAAATTTTTTTAGGATCTGAATAATTTGAGGAAAGAAGCTGCGGAGATGGCATGTAGTTTTGGTCGCAATAGACCTGTATCAGATGGCTGCTGGGGTGATTGAGTTAGCTGCAATCTTTCCTGCTTTCATTTTTGCTCTGGCAATGAACAGATCTTTTAATGTTGGGAAACAACTATGAGTGGTACATGGGATTTGAAATATACTGATTTTTAGTTCAGTTTTTTTAATCTAATCCATAGTGTGTGGTATAATAACATTATGTACATTTCTGCCATCACATTACACACATGCAATCTATGAAATCTTTTCTTCCCTTGTATCTTTTGCTGAAATACATTTCCTATTGTTTGATTCATTTTGAAACTTAGTATTAAAAGAGTCCAGGTTTAAATTATGAATTTTCTAATGATGATTTAAAAAAGATTTACATTGATTTGGAAGCAAGAAATATAAATTTGTCCAAGGTAGAATCTGAAACTTAGATTGTTCTTTCTAAGGTGAGCTACACTGTTATACACTGTTATATGTATGTAACCATATGTTTTTACATAGTGAGTATAGAGCTTGATTGACATTATGTAAAACTGAATAATGTACCTTGTGCATGTGGCCTTCAGAGTTCCCCTCTTGTTAGTAGATTAATGGATTCAGTAGCTAACTAGCCACACTTAAAACCAAGAGTGAAAAATTGCATAACAATTTGCATGTTCCATTATATGGAATTAATTTTTATTTTTTTTTTGCGATCAATTTTTTTGAATTCATAAAAAGAAGGGGATAATAACAAATCGTTGAAATGGCAGCTGGTTTAAGGTAGTGTAGCAGCATGAATACGGACATACTTAAATGTCTTGGAAAACTGCTTGTATTCTTTACATTTCAATAATTACATTTTTTTAATGCTGTAATTAAACTAAAAAAGGTTCAATAATGAAATAACTACAGACAACCTATGAACAATCATAAAAGTTTCAGGTAGTTGGGTATGACTTGTGTAAACGTTTGAAGATTTACCTCATGATCTGGAAAGGTTAACCTTCATAGTATCTGTGGGCATCTAAACCCTCTTTGAATCCATGAGGCTGCTGTAAAGGTTGTGATTGAAAATGGATGTACAATGCAAGAAAGCATGGATAAATAGTAGAGGGAACATTAGATTAAACAAAGAGCTTACTTAGGTGCTGGACTTGTTCCTAAACTACCTGATCCAGTTCTTCAATGAGATATACTGTATGTGTAAATGGTTGCATGTTGGTTCATTGGTTAGTGCTGCTGTCTTAAAGCTCCACATACCAGGTTTGAGTTCCACCCGGGTCATTGACAGAATTTCTCAGCATCACATTTATTAAGATGTTCATCTTTGGGATGTGGGAAGTAACTCAGAGGATCTGGGGACAAACCCACACAGGCATGAACATGCAAGCTTCACACAAGATCAGGCACATGATTCAAACCTGGGACAACAGATTCATGAGGAAATAGCACTAAACACTGTGCCTCTCTATTTTAAATATAAATATTTTAATTAGACAATAGAGTAATCATCATGATTATATATTTGTACAATATACAGTATATATACAGTATTTCAAACACGCCAAATAGGCAGTCTTTTTAGTCTTCTATTGGGTCTCCTTGAAGAAATTATTTGATTTTGTGAGATTCAGAAAATATGGAGGGCAATACAAATGTAATTGATGAGCAGTGTGAAGTTTTCATTGGGCATTAAGGACTTTTGGTGTTGATATCTAATAGCATAGTCAGTTTGTAGAATGCCTGAACTAAAATTCTTCAGCTAAAGATAAACAATTCTTTCTATTCCCAGGTGTACTAGAGTAGCCATATAGGCTGCTGATGTGCTTAGCTTGAAGTTTGTGTACATTTCTTCCCACTGACATTGATATGCAATCATTGAATAAATGTGTAATATGTTGTGAATCTTTTAATAAGTTTCTTGTTTTTTTTCCAAGCAGACGAAAATGATTCATCTGTAATTGGCAGTTTGGGTTTCCCTCGACCTCCTGTGGATTCATTAAATTGCCCATTAATTAGATTTGCTATGAAAATTGACCAGTTAGTATTTGCACTGTACATATAATTAGCCTATTAATCAAGCAGTTGTGTTTTTTGCATTCCACATTCATGTTTATTGAGATATGAAAGTAAAGGTTAGCATTAAAAATAGATATTTAACATAAAAAAGACCTTGCAGTATTTACAGTCTTGTGTGTTCTGAAATCTGTGTATTGAAAACACTTATTTACTAACACTGGAAATTGTGGGGGATGGCAACTGTTTTTTTTGTTTGTACTACTGGTTGAAATTAAATTTTAGAATGAGTTCTCTGTAAATGATATGGCAATATTACAGATTTAGGACTGTTAAGAAATCCTAAGCAAGTTGTCTTTTACAATTGTTCCATTCAATGTATTTTAAAATCTAATTCCTTATGATTAAAAGTACCATATTTCCCAGTTTAGTGTACTAGCGTGTATTTTCTAATTATTTCAAGATTTATAATCTAGCAATCTGTAATTTGTTTGCATAGTAGAAATGTTTACCTTATGGGCCATACATTAAGCTATTAAAGGTTTCTGTTTCATAAACAATTTCAAGACTGATCCTCTTTAATTATCAAAGTCCTGTATTTGTGTGTTATGTTTTATAAATATAATAAACTAATAATACCTATGCAGCATACAATATATGGGCCTTTTCAGAATTTGTTTTGGATTACTCAACACATTAATAATCGAAAAAATCCCTTTTATGTATTTTAGTGTTTCTACTCTATTTAGAGGCAAAAGTTTACAGCACAGTGACCTCTGTTAAGTGCATGCCACTCTGCTTAGAGGCACTGTCAATTTTGGGTTTCATAAATAAAAAAGGAGAAACACTAAAATACATAAAAGGGATTTTTTCGATTATTAATGCGATGAGTAATCCAAAACAAATTCTGAAAAG
>JANRMT010062791.1:26864551-26896716 GCA_026402145.1 Polypterus bichir lapradei
ATATATATATATATATATATATATATATATATATATATATATATGAAAGACACATGTGATCACACATGTTAGAGCTTATTTATATTTTTATTTCTGATTTGCAAGTCTCTCTATATATATACTGTGTATCAGGTTTTTTGTTATATCTTGTATTGCTTGACAGAGGTGCGCTGGTGAGAACTGCATGTGTTATTGGTAGTTTCCTCAATGTAAATGAGTTCAAAGATTCTCATTGAAACAAGAAATGCTTTGCCTAAACCTTTTTTATATGTACAGTACCCAGTAAATGTCTTTGCATACATTATAACAACAACAAAACAAACAAAATTAAGAAAACAAGTCTCTATATACACTGTATATCAGGTTTGTAATGCTGGTGAGAAGTACATGTGTTGTTGGTAGTTCTGTCAATGTAAATGGAGTTCAGAGATTCTCAGTGAAACAAGAACTGCTTTGTTTAAGCGTTTTGTATACTGTATGTAGAGTATGCAATAAATGTATTTACTTATGTTGTAACAATGGCAAAACAAAACAAGAGTAAAATATCCATCCATCCATTATCCAACTATCGGGTCACGGGTGTCTGCTAGAGCCAATCCCAGCCAACACAGGGCACAAGGCAGGAAACAAACCCCGGGCAGGGCGCCAGCCCACCGCAGGGCATGCACACACACACCAAGCACACACTAGTGACAATTTTGAATCGCCAATGCACCTAACCTGCATGTCTTTGGACTGTGGGAGGAAACCAGAGTACCCGGAGGAAACCCACACAGACACGGGGAGAACATGCAAACTCCATGCAGGGAGGACCTGGGAAGCGAACCCGGGTCTCCTAGGCAGCAGTGCTACCCACTGCGCCACCATGCCACCCTAGAGTAAAATATGCGAATTGCTTTTAGGTTATAGTATTTCATTTTAAATAATGATCATCATTTATTAAGCAGATTTTTGTTGGAATATGGACAATTTTGAATATGAAATACGGTGATTCAGTTAAGGGTGGCTCAGTAGCAGCTTTATTCAGGGACGTGGCTTCAGTTTGTCACTTGGTCAATGTATCTGTAAAATTTGCATGTGCTTTGGTTTCAATCCACATCCCTTAGACCTGCATTTTGGATAATCACCAGCTCCAAACAGGCCTTGTGTCAGTGAGTGTATGTATTTGTGTATGTTCACAGGATGGGCTGATGCCCCTTCCAGGGTTGATTTCTACTGTGTGCCCTGTGCTGCTGATGTGGGGCCCATACCCAACAACCATGTAATGCAAAGTAAATGGATAGATGCATAAGGCAATATTAATTTCAGGATTTGCCCAGTAAGATTAAGTTCAAATGCAAATTAATCAAACAATAGAAATAAACAATATAAATGAAAGCAGTTACTCCAAAAGCTCAGCAGTGTTACATACACATAACCAAGGCAATCCATTTCTTTCAAAAGCCAGATGATGATATGATGCAGTTTTTTTCTTCTGCCCGTCGACGTTGCCAGAAGCTATCTAATTTCTTTTGAGCTGTCAGACTGGTTTGGCAGCACGCCAAACATATGAGCCCTTCTAGTCAACCTCTGTGACTGAAGTGCCGTGACCTTCACATATGTAGATTAGCCACGTGCGGCATGAATTAAACGGACTTCCCTGCTAAGAAAGGGGTTTTCTTTCCTCTCGCTCTCTCTCTCTCACTTACTCACTCACTCTCTGTGTATGTGTGTGTCTGCGCGGTTTTTGTGTGTTTATTCCCTCAGAAATTTGACAGCCCATTCATCCCTGACCTGCTGGGTAGAGGTAAGGCAAGGAAACTGGAGTAATCGGTGAAGGCCGAGACTTTAATAGTGGAGCCACGAGACCGCTGCGTGCGCCCGTGCTGCGCGGGGGCGCGCATGTCCGTATCCCACTTCACTGTTCACTCTCAGCGCTTGAATAACGATACGTTTAAAAATATATAATTTGACAAAAGAGTAAACGGAGTTTATTTTTGTACAGTGTTTATTTACAACGCATATTTATATGCAGCTCTGTTTGGTCGTGTGTCCAAGCCGTAATAAAATATTTTTTAACATTCTCGAAATTGCCTAATCAAATGCTGGATAGCGGGGGATTGAAGACTACCCTGGCAGCATCGGGTGAAAGGGAGGTGCGCCTATTGCAGCAAATCGTTTTGAAATAGTGATTTTTTATATACGTATAATATGAAGACATAATATGCAGTCTACAGGTTAAAATAATGTTAGTGTTTTTCGGCTTTTTAATCGATACATGTAAACCCGTTACTTTTTTTTGGTATTTGTTCATCCATTGATCCATCCATCTACTAAGCCTATTTATGGTCATGGGATGTCCGAATTTGTTTGGCTGTTTATTTGTGATAGGTTTTAATTTCAGACTTAGACGCATTTTGAAAGCTATCCGCTGCCTTTACTGGGGCATTTTTGGCGCTGGTTAAGTTTTTAAACGTTTATGGTCGTTGCCTGCACATCAAATTATGAAGGTGTTTTTCAGCTTTATGTACACCCTTTTTATGGTTTTTGGTCTTCCATCGATCCATCCATTTAGTGAGCCCATTTAATTATTTTTTATTATCACGGTAAGTCCGATGCAATCTCACGTTTTATTTAAATAACGGTTTAACCTCTCCAACTTCTGTCATCTTTGCCAAGTCGTTTATAGCGTTGTTAAGTTTTAGCATTTAGAGTTTTTGCCCACTGTTGGGTTTGCACCTTCGTGGCAAGTATTCAGGCAGTTGTAGCTGTGGTAAGAGGAGTACATCGGGTAAGCTGGTTTGTGATTCTGTATCTTAATACTGTATACTTTTTATTTATCATAGCGTCATGGAGTGGCATCGTTTTTTCTAGGCTGGTCGCACAGGCAAGTAAGAATTTTAGTGTACTCTGCACACTTGACAGTGCTACAACTAATAATGCTTGTACTGTTTGTCTTGGCCTCCGTTACTTCTCACATTGTGTTTCACTGGATGCTTATTTTTCTATTTTCAGAGATAATTAAATATGTTGATATTTTCCAGTGTATTTATAGTAAGATAATAACTAGTAAAGTCTGTTAGACTGTCCGCAAAAGTTATGGGCCATTTCACAAATGAACAGTAAGTTATTTTTTCAATAAAATCCATTTTCTTAGTCATATTTTTCATTAGACCGACTCATAATCTCATACTTATTTAAAATATAATACAGTTGAAATAAAAAGCTGATGCACCATCCAGATTTATACCTACAATTTTTTAAGTATCTACGAATACAGACAGTTGAAAGTAGTTTATATTATTTTATATTTTGTAATCTTTTGAATGCTCAAGGAACCAAATAAATATAACATAATTTGACCTAACCTTCTTAATTCAGTACACTGTCCTATGTGGCTGGAGCCTGTCCTAGTAGTATTTGGACACAAGGCAGGGAACAGCCCAGAACAGGATGCCAGTTGATTGCTGTGGACCACTAACATGCACACTCTGCCTACGCACAATTTAAATTTGCATTTGGCAGTCAAACTAATTTGCTCATCTCTGGAAAGGTAAATGAAAAGGAGGACAATAGGGAAACAACTTCATGCAGACACAAAGAGAACATGAAAACTCCACATGGGCAACAAGCCCATGAAGGATTCAATACCAGGATGCGGTATTTACCCACTGACACACCTTGCTTTCATCCCTTTCTCTTTGACTACTACTGATAGTGATGCAAGTAAATAGCAATGTCATAGAAAATAAAAGAAACTAAAGTAAAGCTGTTTCTTTTCCCTGAAGTAAACAATAAGGGATAGTTATCTTAAGGATTTACTGTATGCAATCAGAGGTCTTTTCTGAGCATGCAAAGAAGATTAACAGTATGTTTCAACCCATGTATGTTATATTGACCAGTGACAACACAGCCATTATTTTCCTGAGTGATGTACTACTCATCATTGGATTATATATTTAACTTATTTTTTGGTGTGCG
The DNA here is from genome assembly GCA_026402145.1 of Polypterus bichir lapradei. Classification (NCBI taxonomy): domain Eukaryota; kingdom Metazoa; phylum Chordata; class Cladistia; order Polypteriformes; family Polypteridae; genus Polypterus; species Polypterus bichir. The sequence goes on from JANRMT010062791.1 coordinate 26,868,512, forward strand.
GGGAAGCTGAAGCTTGTACCAGCATTATTGTTATTATTACTTTTTAACTGAATATTGTATTACTTGCAGCCAATAAAAAAGAAGCTTTTGAAAGTTACCAGATTGTGTTTGTCCATCCAGCCATTATTTTCTGTACCCGCTTTCTATCCATTTCTGAATCTTGGTCTTTGTAAATAGGCAGTAACCACCTTTTCATCACTGGCAGTGCCGGTTTTATACTTGTTGAGGCCCTAAGCTAAATAAAACATGGAGGCCCCTTGTTTACAAGCTACACTAGAAGGTTTAACAAAGGCAGGTGAAAAAGGTGATCATTGCGATTAAAAATCGGAGTGGGGCCCCCTTGGAGTAATCAATGCATTCAAGGAGCGAGAGGAAGGGGCCTTTATAATGTTGAATGCGATCGAAAATTTTGGATTGGGTGGGGTGCTCACCTACTCCAGAGTCTAGTCCTCATTTGTCAACTTTCATTTTCCCATCTTTCAAATTTTCCATGACGGGCTCAGCAGATGGGAGCCCCCTGCTGGCCGTGGGGACCTGTGCAGCCACTATGCCAGCTATAATCACAGGGCACACTAATGCCCGGTCATAGTCACTAGTACTGGATCAGTTTAAATATGCCAGTTAGCCCAGCACATGCCTGTTTGGGAGGTAAAAAGAAAACCAACACAGACATGAGTAATTAATGCAAACTTCAATGGTTTTTTCACTTTCAGACCATGAAAATACAATCTAGGATGGACAGTTTGAAAAGGTTAGTTTTCTAGTATGATTTTCAGATTCATACAGATTTGTCTCGTGCTTGCAAATTAAAATAAGAAAATATAATATCTTTTGAATTTTGAAATGACATGTTCTGTCAAGAAAGTATGATGTCAATCTCTTATGAAAAATGTGTGCTATGGTAAAGTTCCTTTTATGGATTAGCCATTTTGAACTGGACCATAAAAGTTACATTTATTAATAATTTTTTGTGGTGTGGAATTCCACATGAAAAAAATTCTGGATAATGTGTCTGCTACAATTCTACAAAATTCCATTAGTCTTCCAAAATGAGTGAATCAGAACTGCTGAAGTGTGCTTATCTGGTAGCATTTAATTATTGGTCGTAAACAGGTTCTCACTAATACACATTTACATTTACTGTAGCAGTCTCCAACAGCCATGCCTCTTTTGACCATATCATTTTGACATGTTTTGCTGTGTAGTTGTTAGCTATGTAATATTATCTGAATTAGTGGATGTGAACAATCTCTTCATTTAGAATTTAAGCCCCCTTCTTTGATAAAATCTGTGTGCACAAAATTATTTTATGTCATATGCAGTATGTGTACAATATTCCCTTATACTGATTTGTGTCTTTTGACAACCTGGCACATTTTGAGATATGATGAACTAAATGCAGTGTGTATGGCTTGAATTCTTTTGTGACATTTCTTCTCTGTCAAAGCAGATGAATATAAGGAAGTGGTCTTTGGGCATTTGAGGTGAAACTAGACAAAAAAGTTTAATTTCTAGGATTGGGATGGGCCAGTGGATTGAATGTATGGTTAAAATACCACACTTATATCTATCAATCAATCTATCCAGGATCAAGGGGACAGTATTACTTATTTTACAATTTAGTTATTATTATATTGTATTACTGTGTAGCAAAGCAGTAACACTGTGTAACGGTTTATCAGATGTACAGAGAATGTTACAGTGTACTTGTAATGTTCATTGTACTTTGTACAGGTGATTACACTACTACTACAACTACTATTTAGAATCATTGATTTTCCTTTTTGTAATAGTTATTATTTAATGACAGAATTACTTTTATTGGGAATGTTCCCCAAAGGAGCTTTAGAATATAGACTTATTATACACTCTCCCAAACCAATGTCCTCTGCCACTCTTCTGTCGGTGTGCAAATACATAGTAGTGAAAGAGCACCAGAGCATGAGTGTAGGCTTGTTGATTTTATATTCCATGGCTCTGAGCCCTTGAGAATTATAAATGTAATTATATTGCTTTATGGTTATTCTGATGTTCAATAGTGGGTTCATCCTTAGTTGTAGCACTAGTTAAATGAAGATGTCAAGACCTTATGGCAGCATAATATAATTCAGCCAGCCTAATGTAATTCAGGATTGTGGGGTGTCCTGTCCAGGATTTTTTACTGCCTTTTTTCAAAATATTTGCAAACCTGGCCTCTTATGATATCAAGTAGACTTTATAATCATCTGTTGAGACAGTAGCACCAACTATGGATACAACGCAGAGGTCAGCTGTTGATCACAACATCCTATGAATTAATTATTCTTTTTGTAATTTTTAAACTTTTATATCAGAAACTAACCAATACTCTACATTCATGGATGTCATGTACAGTATAACTTTCAAGTAATAATATACTGTATGGTAACCAGTTTCAAAAGGTGACCTGCTTCCATAAAGTTATGCTTTCATCATATGAGCTAAGGATAATTCTGTAAGACTGCTGGGGTGAAATTGCTAAAGACAGCTTCTTTCTACTTTCACATTTACCGTAGCTAAAACATAAGATTAAACTATAAACTGAAAATCAAGTACTCTTGCAAAAAAGCAGCTTTAAGTGGACATAAGTTCTTGCAAAGCAGAGCAGAAAAACCAATATGGCTGAGAGGCTGGCAAGAAGGTGGATATAATTTTTGCTGAGTGTCAGCTCAGGCTGTAAGTAATAATGACTTGCCACAGTCTCTTATGCTTTTTGAATCAGTAAAGATTTAGCATAAAATTCTGCTGTATCTCATTTTGTAAATATGCTCATGCATTAGGCTACAGTTTGATCAAAGCTTTACATTTTTCATGAGAATACAGGATAGTGGGCTTATGTTTTCCTCCTTTTTAACTCTTCCATTCATAAAATAACTTCCTCAGTTATTTTTTTGTGCTTTTATATTATATAAAATATACAAATTATTATTAGTATGGCCATAGGCTTTCAGAAAATCATTTAAATTGAGTCCTTTTGAAAGCATAAGATCAATGAGGACTAAAAGGAAGGAATAAAAAGGTAAATATGTTTAAGTGGCCCATACAAATACTTGACAATAACCCTAGCAGGAGTCTATAGTATAACATGAATTTAGTGGTCTTTATTTAATGTCCTAGCAACCTGAGAGAGCTGTATTAAATCAGCAGAGACAAGTGGATGGAAAAGCATACTTAAACTGTATGGAATACTGGTATATGTTTACCTTACAAGATATAAACCTGCAAAAGTTTCTATGTCAAATACATTTCATGGGTGTGAATACTCATGCCAAAAAACTACTTCACATTTGTTGTTTTCCATTGTGGAAGAATAAAAACCACAAAAAAGGAATCTTCACAAAGAAAGTTTTGGGGACCATCCCCGTATATTGTCTTGAGGACAAATGAAATCAAAAGGACGCAAAATTGGATCAAAAGTACATATAATGTAACAGACAACAAAGTGGAGTTGACAAAGTGGCGTTTTTATAGTACAGTGGATTATGGGAACAGGAAATGGTTGGCAGGACGTGATGATGAATTCGGGAGTTGGAAATGGCATCATGGTGGAGGAACCGGAAGTGATGTCCATGGTGAGAGCCGGAAGTGATGCCATATGGAGTCGCCGGAAGTGAAGTTATGGTGGCCATTTTGAAGCCCGGAAATAGCCGCAATTATTTTTCTTCGGTTTTCCTGTTGAGAGAAGAGGTTCAGGTAAGCACCACATGACAATCCTTCCTCTCATGATGTTTCACTCACCTTTGAGCTTTTTGACTGCCTCCTAATCGCACGTGTGTGACACCATATTAACAGAAATGAAAATATAACACAAATGAATAAAATGAACTTTTAATAAAAATATAATCTGTATTAAAATACAGCATTTATTTTCTGAGCCTACTTAGTCCATTACTTGATTGCATGTGTATAGAATTGGGTGAGTGACTTGTATCAATTACTGGATCAATGGCTGAGTCGGTTATTATTGAAACTTTTTAGGTCTTGCTCATATGTAACTATTTTTTTTATTTTTTCTTCGGATTCATGTTCCAGAAGTTAGAGTTAGGTCAAAGTAGTATTATGGTAAAAAAAAAAAACTATTATTATATACAGGACTAGCAAAATACCCGCGCTTCGCACTGGCGAAGTACTGCCTTAAAATTTTTATTAAGAAGAAAAGTAAACCTTTTTAAACTGAGGGAAAATATACCAATAATTATTTGTTAAGGATCTCTTTGTATACCATGTTGTCAGTTCGGCCCTCCGGTTGTAATATGACCAAGCTGTGCGCTGAGCTTACTCTTTAGCATGCAACATACAGTTGGCCATGTGAAAAGCAATCTTGCATCAAATCTCACAGCTTGGATTGCTGCTGTCATAATTGGTTTGAGTTTCATGGTTTGTTTCAATTACGACAGTATTTGCAGGACATGTGTTGAAGTGACATTCGGCATCTGTCAAGCATTGTAAGCATACAGCCGGTTTCATCGATAACTTCGCATCCAGCTTTTGAGAGTTTAAACATTCATAAACATCAAAGTGTCCACTACTGAAATCGCCACCTGTGAATCTAAGATGTTTAAGAGGCATTGGCGGTTGTCCAAAGGTGTAAAATATTTGGCCATTTCGGTACACTTGAAAATGACAACCGAACAATTCAGCGGCAGCCATCAACTCACATGCAGAACCATAGGTTAAGGGTTTAAGCATTTCACTCTTATAGTGCTTCTGTGTAGTATAATTATCTCCTGTACCATCATCAGTCCACACCTTGAACCTGTCCCAGTCATTCAATACATAAGACACAATGTTCCTCGGGATATCACGAGTGAGCCTGATATGGCCGTGCAATATGTAACACAGAGAATGGAAAAGGCAGGTGGCATCTCCGGGCATGGAAACCACTTGGTAAGTGACAGTTCTTTGATCGATGGTGATCACCTCGATAGACATGTTAATGGGGGTACAGTTGCAACGATCAAGGAAATGGATACCTGAACAATGTAAAGTAAGTCTAAAATACCTACACAATAACTATAATAGTAATAAAAGAACAATAAAACAGTGGAGAAACCGTGGATTAAATAAAAAGGCTGCAGTTATCAGCAGTGAGACATGAATCCCGTGGCGAAGCAAGTAAGGGAATGAAGAGACCGGAGCGACGGATGGCCTTATATAGGCAGGCAGCCAACAGCTTGGGAGGCGTGGGGATGGGGGACCCAACGCCGCCTCACATGCAACCGTGCTGCAGGCTATGGACGTATATATGTACGTAAGTAGGATTCAGTTAGCGTTGGGAACCCGCGTACCAAATTTCTTGAAGATGGGCCCATAAGTAACAGAGACTGTTGGAAAATTCAATATGGCGGCCGACAGTGGCGTCATACCACCGAAATAAGTACGTACATCGGTTTCAGTTAGTGCAGGGAATCCGCCTACCGAATTTCGTGAAGATGGGGCCATAAATAAGAAAGTTCAACATGGCGGACGTTGTCGACCGTTATGACCGTTACGCGTGGAATTTCGAAATGAAACCTGCTTAACTTTTGTAAGTAAGCTGTAAGGAATGAGCCTGCCAAATTTTAGCCTTCTACCTACACGGGAAGTTGAAGAATTAGTGATGTTGGAAAGTTCAATATGGCGGCCGACAGTGGCATCATACCACCGAAATAAGTACGTACATCGGTTTCAGTTAGTGCAGGGAATCTGCCTACCAAATTTCGTGAAGATGGGGCCATAAATAAGAAAGTTCAACATGGCGGACGTTGTCAACCGTTATGACCGTTACGCGTGGAATTTAGAAATGAAACCTGCTTAACTTTTGTAAGTAAGCTGTAAGGAATGAGCATGCCAAATTTCAGCCTTCTACCTACTCGGGAAGTTGGAGAATTAGTTAGTGAGTGAGTGAGTGAGTAAGTGAGTGAGTGAGTGAGTCAGTCAGTCAGTCAGTCAGTCAGTCAGTCAGTCAGTCAGTCAGTGAGGGCTTTGCCTTTTATTAGTATCGATATCAGAACTTCGCCAGGCTGCTTAATGACTATTAAGAATTGTATGTTTTTTTGGCACACCTAAATCAGTTACTGATGTAAGAGCTTTTAATATATTGTCCATTGTTGGGCTGAACCCCTAATTATTGTACTTTTTGTCTGATGCCTTTATCCAAGGTATGCAAAATAATTAGGAAATATCACAATGGTGGAAATATTTTTGTTTATAATTGTAGTACTTTTTGATTATGTGTATATGGGCCACAAAGTGAGTCAGAGACTGGGCTTGAAATGGCAGCTTCAAAGCTTAAAGTTGCATCATCTTAGCCACTCCATCACACTATTTAATTTGAGTTCCAATGAAGAATTTGAATAGGTGTGTTGATGTAAACTTGCACTATGTTTGCCTGTGCTTCATTGTTTTTGCTGTGTTGTGCATTCTTCAGCTAGATTAGCTAGATCATTTGTGTGGAAAGTTTTTCCCATTCTGTGAGATATACAGTGGATGTCTTCCAAATTCAAGAATTTAGGTGATGAGTTAACCTTCTTGAAGCAAGGCTTCACTTTACTTTATTTTGTATTTCTAAATCAACAGAACGCTTGTGGCAATGGCAGGACTAGTCTAATTGAATAAAATCTTTGTATAAATTTATCCAGCATAAATTAGATTCTGGACAGGCTTAATGTTCCAGTTCTGGTTGACTTCAATATATAGTATACTAGCAAAATACCCGCGCTTCGCAGTGGAGAAGTGTGTTAAAAAAGTTATGAAAAAGAAAAGGAAACATTTTAAAAATAACGTAATATGCTTGTCAATGTAATTGTTTTGTGACTGTTATGAGTGTTGCTGTCATCAAGGATTTGATTATCATTATTTGTTTCAATCAGGTTCGTATTTGGAGGATGTGTTGTGTTCAAGTTACATTCTGTGTTTGTCTAGTCTATCCCTGACCATCTCATCTTCGTTGTCAACCGTTGTAAAGATAACAGGTTTCATTCATTGAAGTGTTCACTACCCAAATTGGTACTCGTGAATCTAAGATGTTCAACGGGCATTCCCAGTATTAAGCTGTGGATTTGCCTGCGAATATTTAGCGACAGCGTGTCTATGAACGTAAAAAGTTTCTCTCGCACTTTTGCTGAGTTTGTGCCAAACACTATTCTATCCCTGACCATCTGAACTTCGTTTGCGTAAACACAGTCTTTCACCAGCAATTTTAACTTTGTTACAAAGTGATCAAAAGTCTCGTTTATACCTTGCGTTCTCTCATTAAACTTGTATCTCGTGAATATCGTATTCGTCTTAGGCATGGAAAATGCCAGCTGCAGCGTATCTATGAACTTAATTTAAAGTTAAGCTTTACACCTTGCTTTCCTATTCGTTTGCATAAGCACAGTCCTTCACCAGCAATTTTAACTCCGTTACAGCAATTTTAACTCCATTACAAAGTGATCAAAAGTCTCGTTTATACCCTGCGTCTTCTCATTAAACTTGTATCTCACGAATATTGTATTTGTCGTGGGCATGACAAACGGCAGCGGCAGCGTGTCTATAAACTTAATTTAAACTTACGGTTTACACCGTGCTTTGTTTCCGCAGTAGTTGTACTTATGAATATGCTTGTATGCGTCACTCGCTTCATATTCTTTTGCTGCCTTCTCAATTGTGTAATGCGTTTTTTGTTTAGCGCACTTTGGAGCTCTTGCTTCTTCTCTGTGTACTGTGTTCACAGTCAGTTCACGTGAGCCGCTCGGAATACATGCATCGAAGTTTCTCAGCTGTGTTTGTGCTATCTCATGCGATCTTGCGATGTCCACAGCTTTATTTAATGTTAGCTAACACCCGGCACTTAAAAGTTTCTCTCGCTCTTTCACTGAGTTTGTGCCAAACACTAGTCTATCCCTGACCACCTCATCTTCATTTGCATAAGCACAGTCCTTTACCCGTGAATATTTAGCGGCAGTGTGTCTATTGGATTGCTGCTGACGGATGGCCTTATATGGGCAGGCACTCAATTACGCGGGAGGCGTAACGATGAGGGATGCAACTCCGCCTCACACGGCGACCAAGCTGCAGGCTATGGCCGTATATATGTACGTAAGTAAGTTCCAGTTATGACCGTTACACATAGAATTTTGAAATGAAACCTGCCAAACTTTTGTAAGTAAGCTGTAAGGAATGAGCCTGCCAAATTTCAGCCTTCTACCTACAATGGAAGTTGGAGAATTAGTGATGAGTGAGTGAGTCAGTCAGTCAGTGAGTCAGTCAGTCAGTGAGGGCTTTACCTTTTATTAGTATAGATTAGTATAGATAGCAATTCCTGGTTCTAGATATGCTGGTTATTGCAGCTTTTATTATACTAGCTTATTATCTATCATTTGACAGACTAGGGGGCTCTGCCTCCTGCTCGCTTCACTCACCTACCTCTGGGTTTGGTTTACCGGATATACAATTTAAACAGATTGTTACTTTCATGGGAATTGTTACATAAGCATTTTTTTCACTTTTACTTTAAAACTTTTGTAAAAACAATGCTCGTCATTTATTTCTGGCCCCGGGCGTGGTTACATCTCTTTCTCACAGGACGTATAATGCTGCTTGCGTTGTGAAGGGGGTGCAGCTGAATGCACGTTAAGGAGATGCCGTCGGATCATCTGCTGTCTTTCTGCTGCTGGACAGCTGTCTTTTCTGCTTGTCTCTCTGCCCGATCATTTCAAAGCCTGTACAGCAGCTGTCCTTTTGCCACATCGTGTCTCTGCCGCAAGAGTTGTAAAAAGGGAGGGGTGCATGGCGGGTGGTTAGGGTTGCTGAACGCATACTAAGGAGAAGCAGTCGGATCATATGCTAACTTTCTGCTGCTGGCGAGCTGCGTGTTTTGCTTGTCTCTTGTCGTTATTTTAAGAGGTGGGAGCACATGATGCATGTCTGCCAAAAGCAATCCAACAACTGCTAGGTTAAATGTCTGTGGACTTGTTTTGTGGCCCGGGCATAGTTAAATCTCTTTCTCGCAGGACGTATAATGCTGCTTGCGTTTTAAAGGGGGGGGGCGGCTGAATGCATGCTAAGGAGATGTCGTCGGACAGCTGCTGTCGCGCTGCCCGTCAATCATTTTAAAGCCTGTACAGCCGCAGTCCTTTTTACCACTTCGTGTCTCTGCCGCTCGTGTTGTGAAGGGGGTCTGGCTGAACACACGCTAAGGAGAAGTGGTCAGATCATCTGCTGGCGAGCTGTCTGTTCTGCTTGTCGCGCTGCCCGATCATTTCAAAGCCTGTACAGCAGCTGTCCTTTCGCCACTTCGCGTCTCTGCCGCTTGCGTTGTAGAGGGTTTGGGGGGGTTAGGGTGGCTGAACGTATGCAAGGAGAAGCGGTCGGATCATATGCTGGCTTTCTACTGCTGGTAAGCTGCGTGTTTTGCTTGTTGCTTGTTGTTTTAAGAACTGGGAGCAAGTTAAATTGACTTTCGTGGGACTCAAAATTATCTTCCAAAAAGATCACGTCTCGTCTCCCTAGGCTCCCTCCCCAAGATTTTTTTTTTTTATTGTAGAGAGATAGGTGGTGTAAAAGTAAAGTAACCTTCATGATTTAAAAGTTACAAAGTGACAACATTATCCACATAAGGTGACAAAGTAAGTTTATCAAGTTGAAATAGTATTGTATTCAGGATGGTAGCCTGAAATAGGCAGGCAGTTATACACAGGTACTTCAGGGAGTGTAATTCTATGAAATCTTCTCCCACTCCCAGTAGAAGAAGCTACCCCATGTTAACCTAGTTCATGGAAAGTAGGATGGACCCTAAAAGGACATATGTACTTTCTTTTCACAATATTCCAGGCTTCTTGTGATGCACCACCGTTTTTGTGTTCATTCACTTTCATCTGCCACAGTTCTTATCAGCAGGAGTGAGGGGTGTGCTAGCTAGTTCATCATTCAGGAGTAGGCCACTATTTTCTCCTGCTATTGCTGTTATCATGAGCATAGATTTTGTTTCTTTGTTCATGACTGCCTCTTTGTTTATGTGAACTCTGTGTAATGCGTTGATTTCTCTGGCACTCCTGTGTTTGGATTCTCTATGATTTTATTATGTATAAAGCACCTCTGTTTGTTCAGAATGCTCTAAACCGGTTTGCATTTGTTCTTTTCCATTTCTTAAAACCTCTTGCTGTTGTCGGTACAGTGTGTAGCTGACAGGTGGGTATGATGCTCTCTCTCTCTCTCTGTATTTTTCCTCAGTACTATCAAGACATATTGCATTTAGACAGTCATCTCTGCTTAAAGCAATGTAACCCTGTCATCACGACTCTACTGTACAACTGTTATGGTGCATCGTTGAAGTCTTTTTCTGATTTGAACCTGTGACTCTTGAGCAGTGCTCTCATTTTGCAAAGAGATGAATGTCTGCAGGAACTATTTTGGGCAGTCTAGAAGACAGAATCAGTATTCATTGAGTGCGAGTGACTGATGTGCTGGGGCATTATAGTTCTTCCAGTGCTCCCTTGTTAGCATCTTCATGATGCATCATCTGTGTGATCCAACACTGACAGCGTTCTTCTAAACGATGCTGTGCATTTTATTCAAAACAAAAACACTGACTGCTGCTTGGTAAACAAGTCTCAACATGCATACTGACATCCTGCGACCATACACATTCTCACAGTTTTCATGTCTACTGTGTGTGTGCCAAATTTTTGTTTATTTTTAACTGGATCTTGTATATGTATAATAATTTGTATTTTTCATTTTTACAGAATGAATTTGCAGAAAAAAAATATTGGCAATAATATGAAGTACTGTATACAATGATGAAAATATTAAAATATAAGCAACACATCATTTTGCTATTGAAATATGATTTAGAATTATAATTAAGTAAATTATTACAGCAGTGTGTTACAAGCATTAATGTTACTTGTTCATTATTATGTGTTACATTTATTAGAAAACTGATACTTTTCAAATCAGTGTTGAAAGTCCATAGACCAACTAACCTTAGATTCTTTATTACTTTTTCCATTACATATGCAGAACAGCAGGAATGCATATTAGACAACTATTAGAGAACGATTAAATCAAATTTACACACAATCTAATGTGATACATTATTGGTGTGAAGAATGTTGGCAGCTCTCATAAAATAATTCAAATAAATATATTTATTTAAAAAAATACCTTCATAGTTTTGAAAGCCAGTTGGGATTCTTTATTACTTATATCTGACTAATTAACTAATACAATCTTAAAAATAAAAAATGGACTAGTTTACAAATGCTGAGCCTCAATTTGAGGAGGCATTAATGAACATTGTGTACCTTTGTATTGTGGTATTACCTTTTTATTAGCCTAGATGGTATGTTATTATAAGTTTTTATTGCAGAAAATTGAAAAAAGGATGAGTGTTATTTATAATCGTTTCCTAATTGTGAATTTGCATCTTGCAAAAGTAAAATGTATTCTTGAAGATGTTTAAAATATAGAGGAATTTAGGATAAGAAATTGTATACGTATTGCAGAGAACTGGTAAATTTATATAATGTTAGTATTTATATATTGTAGACAGAGTTTAGCAACAGTGTCTTAGGAATGAATTTTAAAATTAATTTCTGTCCTCCATTTCTTGCAGTAGTTATAGATTAACACAGTAACATTATTTCTGAATGCAGAACAGTTATTTGCAATAATCTGTAAAATTTACACAAGCTCAGGACTTTTGTTTTCTCCAAAGCTGGTATGCCCATTACTGCCAGGAGTGGCTTCCGATTCAATTTTTTTGGCGTCTGTAAAATTGCATTAGGTTGCCCTTATCAAGTAGTTTAGTGTGAAATGGGTAAAGTGTTGCATGTATGTGTCAACTTTGAATCAAGAAGGTGCTTTTCATTAAAAGAGAAAATGTAATTAATTTTTGAGGTCATTCTGTGTAATTCTTGCATTATTATGTGTTTAATTGTTCAATAATTAGAATGTTATGCTTTTCTCATGTGGAATAGACTAAAAGCAGATATTAATTAGTGGCTATTTTACTAATCCCCCTAACACCTACTGCTCAAAATATAGTGTACTTTTTTCTGATTTCACAAATTCAGATTTTGTTTCTTTGCTTTTTCTGATAATGTGACTAGTGTTTTTAGCAATATTTATAAGGAAGCATGTAGCTAAGCACGTGTGAACCATCATTTGAGATCTGGAAAAAGGTTGTTTGATTTCATTAATATCTTAACCTTGTTGGTTGTGTGAGTTATCATCATACACTCTGCTCCTGCACAAACCTCATTATTGTGTAATTTGGAGCTACCAATCTATTTTGCCATTCTCCTTGATCTATAGGGATTATTAGATATTAAAATAGTTGTTTTAGTTTTTTTTTTCATAACCATAAAACTAGGACAGCATTTTAAGAATTTAGTTCAGGAGCTTACTTAACTATGTTAGAAAAGTCTTGGTTTAGGGCTGGCCCATGGTGTAGGCATATAGTATGAACGGTTGCTCCAAGGGTATCATAGTGGCATATACAAAAATAATTGATACTGACTTAGGGCATAGGGAGTCCCTAAAAACCACACATATTTCACTGTTGAAATGCTGATAGCCAATACCCTCATACTTCTTTGACAACTTTCCATAAAGCACTGGCAAGTGATAGCTTGAACAAGCATAGGTGGATCTGTTAACCATTGCGAAAGGTCTTCCCCAGTCCTACCACCACTCTTTAAGTTGAAGTCATTGGGTTGTATCATTTAGACCAACCACTGCTAGAGCAGCCCTGAGATAATTAGAGGACATACAGTCCTCTACCCTTTTATAACCCGTTTAAAAATTGCCCTTCCTTAATTGTCTTGAAAATGTTGCTCATCAGCATTATAGAGAATTAAGTCACGTAGAAATTTGTCAACACCTGCCCTGACTCTTCAAAAAACTGATTAACCAAAAGCCAAAATATTTGGGAAGCTGAGCAGAATGAGGTCAGCTTGATGACCTGAAACCGAATGAAAATAAATAGAAGCAGCCTGATGGAATGCCTATGAAACTGTGTGTGACTAATTTAGCAGCAGAAGAATTCCCTGCACTCCTGTAAAAACAAAAATCTGTTCTAGGTAGTCTTAATCAAAAGGGCTTTTCCTTCCTGCACACTCATATTTAGGTTTTATGGATGTGAAGGTAAGGTAGTAGTACTAATAGTATTAGTGTATCATATATGCAAAGCACAGTGAAATTCCTACTTGCATGTCTGACCAATATGCAACACAACACTACTCTCTGGAGCTGTGATAAATAAGAATTCTTTATTTAGCAGAAAACTTAAAACAACTTATGTGATGCACTCCTTACCCTGTTTCCATAACAGCTTTACAGAGATAGTACGTTGTATAATCCGTAAAACCTTGAGGGGAAGACTGTGGTTCAGAAAGCATGATTGACTACTTCAGGTCCAGTACTGTGTAGTCCATCAACTAAAAGATGTAGCTACATTGGTTCATTTAATTATAATAAGCTAACACTTTTTCATTGCACAACTGATTCTGAAAAGCTCTTGCTTTTTTCATGCACAAATATAAATCTGTTAAGCATGCTATTTGAACAATGAAGCTGCATCCTCTATCAAGAAGATATCAAATCTTACCCAATCTGGTCCTTATGTACTGTATAGCGGAACAACCTTGGCTTCCTCCAGTGACATATCAAGTAAAGCAGTGAAGCAGTCATTGGATAGCTTAATCAGATCTATATTGCATCCTACTTGCTAAACATATTTGTTCCCTTCAAGTAGTGACCAAAAACAATGTCTCAGCATTTCATATTTGTTAACTTCTGTCAGCATCACTCTTGAGAAGTAGTCTGTGTTGGCTTTTATTGATTCTTTTTTTTAGTTGTCTCACTTTCTCAAGTAGTTGCCTCTCTAAGGATTATTTATTTTGATCTTTAGGCTGGTAAGCCTGAATTTAGAGCTTTCTATTTATTGTTTACTAGTGTTCTTACTGGCTATAATCATACATGGATCTTTCAAACTCTGAAACCCTGGAATAAAATAAAAGACAAAGTCAAAATTTACAACAAATATAAGCAACCAGAAAAATCCCACTGCAGAAAATAACTTTATAGATTTTTTCTTAATTGTAGGCATAGTGCAATGATATCCAATTGGAAAAGTAATTCTCAAAATGAAGTTACACATGCATGGAAGTAAATATTGATGGGGAACACCAATTGTGTAATCAGCGTGGTATTGTTCCTGATGCTACTAGCACTGGCCCCAGCATCAAATGGCCATGTTATATATGCAGTATATTCAGAAAGTGGATGGATTTTTGTACTGGCTCTTTATAAACAACTTAAATTAGAGTCACATTTTGTAGCAGGTTGCACTGCTGCCTCACAGCATTTGAATGCAGATTCAATCTTCAGCTGTGAAACCTTCTTTGTGGAGTTTGTGTGTCCTTCCTGTGTTTATGTAGTTTTAAGTTCTCTATCACAAATGCTTATATCTTAACTATTTTGACTGTAAAATATTTAACTCTTCAGACTTGAATACTGCATTTTATTTGACACACAGTTTAATGGTAGGTGTTTGGTAGCCTAAAGGACTAGTAATTTGAACTACTCTGCCCAATCTCAACCACTTCATTCTTTAAATAAATAAGAAAATATAGCAAAATGAACAAAAACTTTATGTTATAAAGCCACACCTATTGCTACAGAGATAAAAATGATCATAATAGCTGATAAATAAACCTTGTACTCATTTGTTAGATCAACGTTTTTAGAGGTATTTGTAATAATATTTTGAATTGCATATATCTGTAATTCCATTTTGACTTGTCTATATTACAGACAATTGCCACACAAGTCTACTGTATGGATCTTTCGATTAGAGATATGAGAAATTGCATTTTAACTTACAGATATCTTTATTTATTTAAATTAAAATATCCTAAGTATAACTCTGATATTCAAGATGAAGTCTGAAATGTAATTGACCATATCTGGAATTTAAATGTTAACTACTCAGAATTACAGATGTCTACTATTCACATTTGTGCTAGTGAATTTGTAATTTCAGCTAAATCTGTCCAGAAGTCAATGGGAAACATCTCTAAATTGAATATTTCACAAAATATAATAGAGATACTTCACTTTCAGATTAATTAGTTTTCAGTTTTATCTACTGTATAACTCTCATTTTGACTAATTACATGTAAAATCTCAATTTCAAATTCTGACTACTCCAATTTATTTTTTAGATATCTAAAATGTAAAGTTGTATTGTCATAATGTAATTACAAGCAGGCAAAGAAACACATTAAACGTTTAAACTGCTTGCCATATGCATGGTCCTCCTTTGCTAAAGGGGATGACAGAAGTGATTAAAGCACAAGCATCCATAGAAGAAAAAACTGTTAAAGGCAATGATCTATGCCACTAAAGGAGCCGTCGCAATTGCAGTTTAGGTCTATTTTGAAATTAATTATCAATGAATAAAAAAAGCATGCCTTAAAAAAGGAATCACAGTTCTTCATTATTTAGCTACTGGTTGTTGTACTTCTTGAGATTTTCTTTGTAATAATACAGCTTGATTGTGAAAAATCTCAGAAACTTTTAAAATTAGAGAGTTGTTATATTATCAGAACCATCGTGCAGACTTCTTTAAAGGAAAGGCTACATGAGTTTCCGGTTAAAATGGAAACTGTATCTAGGTACAGGAAAAACAGCTCAGGAGGCAACAAGGAAATTTTGAGGCACCAACTGAGTCATCCCTTTTATTGTCCAGAGCCAGCAAAGTAAACAGAAAAACAATGCTTATAGGTGCACATCCCTTGAGCAGTGATCTCGGAATAAACAATGGTTGCAGTTGCTCTAGCAGAGTCTGGTGGGTTGCTCTGGTCAGTAATGACGCCTCCTTTTGGGATGCCTGAGATTTTATGGCTTCTGGACTGGAAGGGGCAGGGTTAAATGCCTTCATCAAGCAGCTTCTTAGCACTGTGGGAAAAGGAGATAACAGTGTTACTGGCAGCGCCCCCTCTCGTGTCACCAGATTATCACATTCCTCGACTGACCCTTCGAGGAGGTCTTCCGATGTGCATGTGTAACAAAACAACCACAGGAGAGCAATAGTTTACAGTATAAGTAAACCGTACACATTCATATATGCTGAGCAGCTCATGCATGTGCAAAGCACAATTGTTATCCTCTGCCCTGTGTTCTTTTATTATACCATCTATTGAATTGATCTGCCCCAAAGAGAAAATCATAAAGGGCAATAATAATAATAATTATAATAGTAATAATAGTATTTATTTCTACTAAATAAACATCAGATTTTATTACAATGAAAAATTTTAGTTGCCCATCATGCTATTAGTACTGCCAGAAATAAGAGTCCGGCAGAAAGTATTGTCGATTCAGACTAGAACTGCTGCCAGTTTCAAACCCTGCAAATGTTGTAAATAACAAATACTCTATATATGCTTCCCAATGTAATTCTGAATGCATTTATTTTGCATTTAAACTTCTGTTAGGTTTTATATAAAACAGCAGCATACGTTTTAATTTCCAGCTTATGTCTAGTGCTCCCAGGATAGGCATTGGCTCCCTGCAATATAAAATTGGGTAAGTGGCCTAAAAATGGATAGATGAATGGATAGATTATTGTTTTTGTTCATTTATGGGTGGTGTGTTCTTCCTACTTTTGTTTTGGTGGTGCTGGTATGATTTAGTAAACTCTTATATTTTAGTAACACTGTCACAGCAACAATATTTCATATTTCTTTGAGGAGAAGGCATTTTGTTTAAGTCAAGAATGTAGCACTGGCCTGACATGGAAAGGACAACCACTGCAATTCTGAAAAAATTGAGATATCTTTTAAATGTCTGACACTTGTTAGCTGGATTATAATGGATACCCAAAAAGCATGCCCAACACAATATTAGAAATATAAATATTTATAATATGTTGCATCTTTATATATTAGTTGTTTATTTAAGGAGAAACCCATATTTTGTTAAAATACATGCTCCATTTTTACATGTAATTTCAATATCATTGCTGTTGGAGTGGCATGTTGGGACAGTTTTGATCCAGAAACCTGGTGTTGAGTTCACACCTTGTTCTCTTGTCTTCATGGTTTTCTCCTGTATTAGGCTGGAAATTAATAGATAAAATGAGCCTTGCAAGTTATAAAAAAAGTGTTTTTGTAATGTACTGCAGATCATGTTTCCTTTAAAAGTCCAAAGACATTGCATCAGGTTAAATTATTGTATTGTAATGCATTGGTGACCTTTCCAGTGTTCTGCTTCACCACTCTGCTAAATGGGCAAGCAGATCTGAAAACTGACAAATGGATAGATGCCTTTTACACTGCAGCTCAAAACAGTCCTTTATTTATTTATTATTATTTATACAGCTCCTATTTATTTATTGCCAAAAAGTTCATTCTGTTATTCATTAATGCTTGTAGTGTTAGGGCTTTTTGCTGTTCAAAGTAAGTTCTTTGCTTAATCTAAATTCCTCAAATGCACGCAGCACTTTTAAATTGTCGTAATCAAAACTAAATAAAAAGATTTTACATTGGTCTTAAAACAGCCAGCTTTCAAACAATGGAGATGGAACTGTTCAGAGTTCTGGGCTGTCTTTCCTGTTAGGTTTCAGATTGTAAAAGGTAACTAGCAGAACGAAACTTTCACAGATAGCTGCTCATGCGAACTGTACACTGTGATGAGTTTTATGTGCTGGCACCCATCTTAGTTTAATGTTTTCTGTGTGTTTGTGTTGTATTAAAAAACTGGATATCCTTGCTGTTGATGGAAGCAGCTCGCCTGCTCCTAGCCCTCAGATGGTGTCACTGAGTGGTGCCTCTTAATATGGAATAGAGCTTTCATGGCATGCTGCCACAATCAGTTAAAAGTAGAATAAGACCCTGAAGTAAAATAAATTCTGCAATGAAACTGCCCACTCTCCTTTTATATTTATGTCTGTATACTGTTGATCCATAACCTAGACCCCTCAATAGGGAGTGAGTTACATTTTTGTTTTATTCTTCTTTTAGCCCTGTTCTCCCTCCCCTCCCTTTAAGTTGTTTTAATCAGCACCCTGTTCTTATTTGTTTTTGCATAAGGACAAGTCCTGGCCAACCCCCAACATAGCCTAGTAAGATCTGATTTTCCCAAAAGTAAAAGTGTCATGCAGAGCTTATATAAATGCTTAGGAATGCAACAAAAACAAGGAGTGGAGCGTAAATGGAGTGTTTAGTGGAACAAGGCAGTTAAATGCTGATAAATTAGAGAGCTGAATATAGGAAACCATTCTATGTGAAATGATAGTGCTGTCGTTGTCACTGCTGTCTCTTACCACCAATCTCCTGGGTTCAGTTCCTGATCTGGTGCTTTGTGTGTAGATTTCTCCTCATTTTTATTTTACTCTGGTGACTCCCACATCTCAAAAACAGGTAGGTTAAATGTACTGCAGGAAGGTTGAGAGACAACTCTTTTAAATAAGCATGAGAGATTGTGTTAGGTAAACCTGCACTGAACTGTGTTCAGGTCTGGATTCTTCCTATTGCCCAATGTGGTTCAGAAAAAGAAGGAAATCAGACTTTTTTGTGCATGTGTTGCACTCATTTGTATTATAATAATTACCATTAACGGTGCACTGCACAATAACGTGCAGTTAAAACACTTGACTTAAGCATTCATAGTTTTCATCCTCTTTCTCTGTATGTTTAGTATTCATTTGCTCAGAGGTTGATGCGCTTGCTGCTTCCTGAGCAGCTCTTCTTTTCTCCACCCTAGCAGGCCCCTTGTTCTCTTCTTTCATCGGCGTCTTTTCACGTTAAAACTGTTTAAGTCAGTGTTTGTGTTGCAATTACTTGGTATGTTTTCCTTAATTTTTCACTTAAGCTGGCATTTAAGTCTTCAATCTGCATCAAGAATGATTTATGATGTGAAGAGGTAGAGGAAGTGACGGCAAAGGTGGTAGGGATGAGAACGGCGCCCTTAAGCGTGCGCTGCACAGCCGCCCTGCTGGCCGCTGCCGAGAGTTAATTCTACAATAAAATAAAATAAAAATAAAAAGAGGAATAACCTTGGAGGTCAATCATCACCCCAAAAGCAGATAGTAGACATCACGTAGTATATGTCTTCCAAATTTCAGATCAATAGTTCAAATGGTTTGCGAGCTACAGGTGATTTAAAATCCTGGACAGACAGACAGCCACGGTAGCGTATTATATAGGAAGATTATTATAGTTTAAACTGAAAATAATTCTTGTACGGTATGTGCACAGATTATTTCAAATTATTATTTTGGAATTAATGAACATGATTGATCTCTATTAATATGTTCTTAATCTTCTTTAATTTAATAGACCATTTTGGTCTATAGTAGATGAGATCTTGAGAAGGCCACTACAGCTCCCTTTGTTACAAATATATGAATGTAAAAGGTTCAGTATAAAATAAAGTTGTACCCTGCTATTGCAGCTCTCTAAAAAAAAATGCTTTTATTCTGGACATGGGAAATGGTTTGGAATGATGTTCACCTTTAAAGATTCAGTATCTAATTCAGTATTTTTACAAGTGCAAGTGAAATATGAGCTGCCACAGCATTCCCTTTCTCAGAGTTTTTTGTGAAAGACATTATATAAAAAAAAACTTTAACCAATGGACCAAGGCCTTACTAAATAGTGATGATGATGATATACACGTACACCGTTTCCTTTTATGGAAACCAGGACTGACTGTTTTCCATAAAGCACTATAGCAGTTTTGGTCAGAATCTGGCACAATTAGTTCATTTTTGTGTTAGGATGTGCGGATAGAAATTCTAAATAAGAAGGTTGTTTTCAGTCTACTTCGTATTTTATCTTTATGGCCAAGATTCAGACAATTTACTGAAGTCAGGCACCTTACACCCACTCATTCTGCTGTTTTTTCAGGAAATTAAAAGTTGCAATTTTTGGAACCACCCAAAGTTGCATGTTTCCCCACCCTGTTTCACTTTTTCTCTCATGGCTCACCCCGATTTGACTTTTCTGAAGCATTTGCTCAGATCCACCCAATGAAGAGATCGCTATGTACAAATGTGTGCTTATTACTTTCTATAACATAATGAACATCAAGGCTTACTTTTCTCAAGCTTATAAAGTAGTACTAGGGTGTTGTACCGTGTTAGCCATTATGAATGTAGAGAAGAGCCAAGCAAAATGACACCTTTTATTGGCTAACTAAAAAGATTACAATATGCAAGCTTTCGAGGCAACTCAGTCCCCTTCTTCAGGCAAGATGTAATCACATATTGCATATTGTAATCTTTTTAGTTAGCCAATAAAAGGTGTCATTTTGCTTGGCTCTTCTCTACATTCAAGCTTATAAAGAAAATGACTTACACCACTGATGTGAATGAAGTTCCCAAATGTTCTAACTAATGGGATTTTAATTTGTGTCAAGGTTGAGAAAATTAATGTGTGGTAAAGGAGTGAAAGTCCTTCTCCATTGATATGATAATCAGGGTTCTGTTTAAAGGCAGGTTTCTCTAGTTCTTTCTCTCTCTATGGTTTTTCAGCTGGTGCGTCTTATAATTCTCTTCTTTTTACATTTATGTATTGTTCTACTTTGCTCTGTTCACCTTTCTCTCCTGGAAATCTTCTACAAAGTTAGTTTGTCCTTAAAATGTAATGCAAAACTCTTTTGTTTTGCTTTAGAATCATAGGAAATGTATGCCAGTCTGCAACAAATATTTTTGCCACAGCTCAGAACCTCAGTCTTATTCTCAGTCTTGGTGATACTTTGTCCTTGTGCAGTAATGGGTTGTATAAGCTAGCCTTTACTTTGCATCCTCCCTTGTAGGACTGATATTTGTTTGTGATCTAGAGGGTCACATGTCCAATAGAACTCAAGAGCTTTGCTTTTGGGAATCTTGTGTTCCTAGGTAAAGTATCCACTTCTAAGATTGTGATACTGATGGCTGGCATAAGATTGCTATTCACTGACAATTGCTTAGTGGTTGGTTATCTAAGCATTGCAGATCCACTATGGCGGTTTTATAAGTCACATTGTGAAGAGGGAGCCAGGTAAGAGGCTTGTGATGGGTCATTTCCTCCACATTCAGCTTCCAGACTTTGCTGACTTTATTTCCTGACATTCCAGAACAGTGTCAAGCTGGTCACAAGCCACTTCATATAATTGCAAGAATCACATTTAAAAAAAAAAAATATTTAATGACACACTCACTTTTGATTCACCCATCTTAAAGATGACTCAGAAATACTTTCTTGGGTGAGAAGACTGAAGACTATCACAGAAAGTGTATTATGAAATTGTCAAACTGCCTGAAAGGATGGCCATTACATCTTAGAGAAATTTACTTAAACAATTAGCACTTTGTCTGCCAAAAGAGCAAAGGTCCATCCTATGGAATCATGGAGGTGACATGGGAGAAACATTTCATTCTACCAGCCTATTATTGTTGAGTGTATGAGTTGCAATTTTATTACTACTAGGGGGCTCTGCCCCCTGCTTGCTTCGCTTGCCCACCCCCGGGTTTGGTTTACTAGATATACAATTTAAAGAGATTGATATTTTCATGGGAATTGTTACATATGCATTATTTTCACTTTTACTTTAAAACTTTTGTAAAAACAATACTTGTCCTTTATTTCCAGCCCGGGTGTGGTTACATCTCTTTCTTGCAGGACATATAACGCTGCTTGCGTTGTGAAGGGGGTGCGGCTGAACGCACTCTAAGGAGATGCTGTTTGATCATCTGCTGTCTTTCTGCTGCTGGTGAGCTGCCTGTTCTGATTGTCTCGCTGCCCGATCATTTCAAAGCCTGTCATTTTGCCACTTTGTGTCTCTGCCACTCGCGTTGTGAAGGGGGGGGGGGGGTTAGGTTGGCTAAACGCACGCTAAGGAGAAGCGGTTGGACCATCTGCTGGCTTTCTGCTGCTGGCAAGCTGCGTGTCTTGCTTGTCGCTTGCCGTTGTTTTAAGAGCTGGGAGCACATGAAGCGTGTCTGCCAAAAGCAATCCAACAACTGCTAAGTTAGATGTGTATACTGAGTATACTTTATACATAAAATATATGTTGTCGTACCTTGCATAACTGAATAACCTTTATGGCACAATAACAATTCAATACATTTATGGTCACTACAGTATTTGGATTTAATAATCTTCATGTGGGAAAAGGCTGACTCGCATAAATAAGTAGAGCCGAATAATGCAGTCAAGGAGGTAGCACATTTCCTCATGTTTAGGTACTTTTCCTCTGTGAGTAAGTTCCAAAACTGTCCAAGAGCCCCAGACTTCAGCTGAATGTCATCCTGTAGTGTCAAAATCTCATCCTCCACTGTAGAGGAGTTTTAGGTGAAACAGTGTTGCAATTTCTGATGCGAGTGAATCACCCTCAACATCTTCCCTAAATGGATAGCACTTAAATGTAAAAAATTGGCTCAAGTAAAGCTGAGTCTTGAAAACGCCTGTCAAAGTCTGACAGAAAATTTTCAATGTGCTTTGTGTAGCGAATGCTGTCAAGTTGTGCACACGCCTTCCATTGCGTCTCCAGCTCTGACGCGAGGTTTTGGATGTTCCCCAAATCAAGGCGCTGCAGCTTTGAGGACAGATGTTGCATTTTTCATTTGAAAGCATTAACTGAGCTAATCATATTGACCATGGAGTTCTCTTTTCCTTGCAGCTATAAATTAAGCTAATGCAACATGTTGGTCAGATCGGAAAAAAAATGCCAAGTCTAGCGGTCATTGATCGTTATTGTTGCCTATATTCTGCATGTTTAATGACAAGGAGAAACTCCTTTTTCTCCACCCAGGGGTATTGAAATCTCAGCAGGAATTTCTCCCTAGCCATCTGTCTCAACGAAGGCCTCTTTTTATCATCTCTCCATCTTGGAAGGACTTCTTATGCTTAATGATCGAGTGACTCACCCGGAACGATGCTTTGGTGTGTCTGCCTTTGCTTTTGAATTCAGCCGAGTGAAAAATGACGGCTGTCCGATTAACTGCGATTTTAGTTCCCTCTCCTTTCTCTTTCTCAGATTTCTTTTTGGAAGGAAGTCAGTTTCACAGTTTTTATGAACAGTTCGAAAGTGCCTTTCCACATTTTCTTTCTTTGGAATAGCAACAATAGATTGACGCACTTCGATTGTGACATTGTGAGAAAAAAAATCCTCTTCCAATTCCACATCCAGCCCATACCCTCCACAAACAATTTTTTTTTTAAATCCCTTCTTTAGTCGATATAAATTGGAAGGCTAACTAGATCACAGCCGAAGTTTGCAGTAGCGTGCGTGTTTGATCGTGCATGTGGGATGACCAGTGTGTTAGAAGAAAAGAGGTCTCAGACTGGCTGCCCTGTATGTCAATCAAGTGGCAAATACCATATCGAGGATATATTTAGACTAACGTTTAAAAAAATTTTTTTTTGGATGCAACGCGATCTACCTGCACTACCTTTGCGATCTACTGGACGATCGCGATCGACGCATTGGGCACCCCTGCTCTAGAGTGCCTGTTTCTCTTGCACGATTTGGCTCAAAAACTATACTCCTAACAGGCATAAGTTTTGAGTATGGTATTTTTCTGTCCAGCTGTTTTAGCTCTAGACCATCCTTAAGAAACAGTGAGACACAGACACAGACACACACACACACACACATATATAAAGAGACACATACCTATCACTGAGATATTGATGATATCGATGTTTTCGGTATCCGGGGACCCTAAAACGTTGAAAACCGGAGGTAGAAATATTTGGTGAATCTAAAGACGATAGGTTATCGTGGGTTGGGGGGCCCAAAAAAAAATGACTGAATCACAAAAGAACAAACGACAGCAGTTTGTTACAGAACAATAAGGAGATTCTTTTTTTTTCACCCCAGAGCACTTCATTTTAATGAAATTTGACCTGTTTATAAATCTACCATTTTTATTTCCTACATGTAACACCCAACATTTGCTTACATTAAATCTCATCTGCCACAAATCTGTCCAAGCATGTATTTTGTCAAAGTCCTTCTGTAACGAATCTGCTGATTCCAATCTAATTCAGGATTATGGAGTTTTGAGTCTGTATTTGCAGCAATACATGCAAGGCAAGAACTAGCTCTGGACAGGGTACAATTCCCTTTCAGGGCCAACACATGCACACTTCCACACCCGCACTCTCACAAAGCTAGTGTAGACTCACAAATTAACCTAACCTGCATGTAAATAGAATATAACTGTAATTTTAAAGAGGAGTGGGGTTGGGCTCAATAAAGAATGGTGCTATATAAAATAAAGCTTTTAGCTTCTTTTTGCAGTTTCTTAATTGAAAGAAAGAAACCTTATTTATATGGTGTATCTGGGACCACTGATCTGCTTAGCTGTTCTGTAGTTTAGCTACACTGTTCCATCCTAGGTCTTTACAGTAGACAGTATATATCATTCTTAATTTGGCATGCTGAATTTTTCTGTGTGATACAGGACATCAGTTTTTTAATTAAAATAATTATAAACAGTTTTACTTATCAACTTTTTATATGCTTTATACACTGACTTCATGGATAGTGTGTTATGTTAATTTAAACTTTAAAATAAAGCACCTTCTGTAAGAGTTAGGCGTGCGTGCAAGTTTCCCCTTTCTGCTAAGCTAACGCAAAACCAGGACACAACAGATGTTCAAAGAGGTCTGAGCATGTTTCAAATGTTTTGCCGCACTTCCCAGGCATGTTTATCTTTTGTGGATCTGTAAATATGTGTATTTTATCATTGTGTCTTCATAAAATTACATATTATGGAAATCATAAAATAAAAACTGAAGACCTGACAGAATGCTGCATTTTGTATTAGTTTAATTTTATTAGTGCATTTCCAGTTTTAGCTGAATAATAAGGGTACAATTAGTCTATTTAAAAATAAAAGTTGTATTAATGCTGGATGGTTTTGATAATGGTATGTATTACTTTGTTTTAAGTCTGATGTAAACATGTTATTGATTATTGCTTAGTGGATTGACACTTGGGCTTTGAAGCTAATAGGCTCAACCTGGCAAATTCAGACACAGAGAAGTTGTAGGTACTATGTTTATAATAGATTTTACTCTTCTTTTAGAAATTCATAAGATACTGCTTTTTGCTTACATTTTAGACCTTTAGATCAGTATAGTAATATGAAAATATCAGTGGTGTAATGGCTACCTTATTTCACTTTAAACTCCAGGGGCTTCATTTATAAAATATTGCATGGATTCCAGCATGAAAGTATGAACAAAAAAAGTATGCCAAAAAAAAAACAGGAAAATAAGTACACCAAAAATAAGATTTGTAAAACCTGGCATACACAGATTTCTACACAATTTACCCTTTATAAATCACCTTGTAAATGGGCATGTATGAACGAGCCTCAAATGCCACCCTGAAATGTCCAAATATGGAGCATGCTTATTACACATATACCTCATACATATGCAATCACGATGTTGGAGATGTTTTTTAGGTGGTAGAGCAGCCTCCCACCTGATGCATCGAGTCATCTCCACCTGCATTCAAGAGTATCTGCCTATGCTCTGCAACAAAGAGTGCAAGATCATGTGTGGCATTATAGTGCTTTACCTCTGTGTTGTGGGATCTAGGGAAAGACATAAGGTGCCAGCATTTGAGTGGGCAGCCACTATTACCTGGTACATGTAATTACGTAATTGCTGTTACAATGAATAATACAGGCCATATGAAAAACTGAGGGTTCAGCTAGTTACCTTACCAATAAGCCAGTCACCATGTACAGTACTCTCAATACAGTACTGTCAAAGTTCAAAATAAATAAAGCATGGGTTGACCCAGGCCACTAAGCCTGACATTTGTCAGCCTCATCTTTACATCACAGATGACTTGTACATTAATGGAATGTCTCTCCTCATTGTTAACAAAAACAGATTGATTCTTGCTAGGTGCCATTATTGCAATATGAGTGCAAACAAGGCCCAGTTAACACAACCTGCAGGTGTTTGAGATGTGAAAGGAAATACTAAGAATAGCAAGAAAAGTCCCAGTTGATCATGGGCTGAGCATATAACCTCCACACAGAGAATACTTGACTGCAAATCTGTCCATTAATAAGTTACTGAGATTTGAAGGTAATAGCATGCCAAAATAAAATATCCTAAGAAATATTTTAGAAAAAGTGTGTAAAAAAAATCTATCAACTCCCTGTTTGGTTAAACTGACCTTTGAATACTGTGTCATTTCTAGGCCTACCCTACTCAAGACAATTGTTGTCGTTGCCATAGCTGTAGTCTGAGCAGGCTGTGCCTGAAATTTACTAAATGTATTTTTACTGGGAAACATAAAATAACTGAATGCATTGTTTAGTGGATACTTTTAAAGTATCTGTGTAGTAGTAGAAGTATGTCTTGTGGACAGAGTACAGTGAAACTCTTACTTGCCTTTACATTATGAGAAACCCAAGTCACCCTCAATTTAGTTTGGGAGGAATATAAATGCACCATATAGAGACTTGGTATTTCTTGTGGTGATTGGCAAGGTGTCACTTTGCCTGGCAATGCAAAGATTTTTAAACCTTAGTCTCTGAGCAGTATACTATGCACTTACATTTTCATTCTGACTTTATTCCATTTTCAGCAGAAGTGCATAAAGTGGTTTTGACTGCAACTTTAATTATAGTGATTTCCATTCTCAGTCCAGCTTCATCTAATTCAGGGTTTCAGAGTGTTGCAACCTATCCTCAGGCATAAGGCACTAACCAGCACTACGCATAGCACCTGTCCAATACATACAAAACCAATTGCACTGACACCAGGACCATTTTATTGTCACCAGTTAACCTAACAGACATGTTTTTGAGGGTGGGGCAGAAAAACCCATCCATCAATCCATCCTCTTCCGCTTATCTGAGGTCGGGTCGCGGGGGCAGCAGCTTGATTAGAGAGGCCCAGACTTCCCTCTCCCCGGCCACTTCTTCTAGCTCTTCCAGGAGAACCTCCCAGCGTTCCCAGGCCAGTCGGGAGACATAGTCCCTCCAGTGTGTCCTGGGTCTTCCCCGGGGCCTCCTCCCGGTTGGATGTGCCCGGAACACCTCACCAGGGAGGCGTCCAGGAGGCATCCTGATCAGATGTCCGAGCCACCTCATCTGACTCCTCTTGATACAGAGGAGCAGTGGCTCTACTCTGAGATCCTCCCGGATGACTGAGCTTCTCACCTTATCTTTAAGGGAAAGCCCAGACACCCTGCGGAGGAAACTCATTTCAGCCGCATGTATTCGCAATCTCGTTCTTTCGGTCACTACCCATAGCTCATGACCATAGGTGAGGGTAGGAACGTAGATCGACTGGTAAATTGAGAGCTTTGCCTTATGGCTCAACTCCTTTTTCAGCACGACAGACCGATGCAGAGCCCGCATCACTGCGGACGCTGCACCGATCCACCTGTCGATCTCATGCTCCATTCTTTCCTCACTTGTGAACAAGACCCCGAGATACTTGAACTCCTCCACTTGGGGCAGGATCTCGCTCTCAACCCTGAGAGGGCACTCCACCCTTTTCCGGTTGAGGACCATGGTCTCTGATTTGGAGGTGCTGATTCCCATCCCAGCCGCTTCACACTCAGCTGCGAACCGATTCAGAGAGAGCTGAAGATCACAGCCTGATGAAGCAAACAGGACAATATCATCTGCAAAAAGCAGTGTCCCAATCCTGAGTCCATCAAACCGGACCCCCTCAACACCCTGGCTGCGCCTAAAAATTCTGTCCATAAAAGTTATGAACAGAATCGGTGACAAAGGGCAGCCCTGGTGGAGTCCAACTCTCACTGGAAACGGGCTTGACTTACTGCCAGCAATGCAGACCAAGCTCTGACACCGGTTGTACAGGGACCGAACAGCCCTTATCAGGTGGTCCGGTACCCCATACTCCCTGAGCACTCCCCACAGGATTCCCAGAGGGACATGGGCGAACGCCTTTTCCAAGTCCACAAAACACATTTGTGGAAAAACCCACGCAGACAAAAGGAGAACATGCAAACTTTACACTGGAGCTGGATTTTAACCTACAGCACTAGAACAGTGAAGCAGTGTTAATCACAGATTCTCCATGCCATCCAATTGTTTAAATAGGAAACATAAAATAACTGAATGCCCTGGTGGAAATAATAATTACACTCAATTTCCCCCTGGGGACAAATAAAATCTATCTATCTATCTATCTATCTATCTATCTATCTATCTATCTATC
>JANRMT010062791.1:26896726-26922072 GCA_026402145.1 Polypterus bichir lapradei
ATCTATCTATCTATCTATCTATCTATCTATCTATCTATCTATCTATCTATCTATCTATCTATCTATCTATCTATCACTCATGCCACTTAGCAGAGTGTGTGGACGCTGTTATATTTTCATTTATATCTTATACGTGACAAATATTTTTTTTGGAACCAGGAGATGCTTAAAAATTAGATATATACATTGCCTTCAGCAAGGAAAAAGTCCTTTCCCTCTCTCTTAATGTTAACTATGATGTAATTTGCACATTTTCAAAAATAGTTTCACATTTCAGGATTTTAATTCATCATTCTGTAGGCAGCTACAACTTTCCTAGCCTCAGACGTTTACTCCAGAGGTTCCCACAAAACTCATTGAATGTTTGGCAGTGGTAGTCTTTTAAAATGTACTAGCATCCTTTTATTTGTTTTCTTAGGGGAGGTAAAGTGGCTCACAAATTGTATTCAAAAGTATTACACTCAAGGTAATGCAATTTTGAAACATGCTCTTTCAAGACGTTATGCTGATTACAATTCAAGCCTTGAAGACCAAATGCTACTTAAGCTCTGGCTACGTCACCAATCAGATTAATGTTGTTTCTCGGCCCACATTTACACTCTTAAGTGCAGTGCAAATAAATTATGTTTTGGCTCCACACAGCAGAGAACCAGCGATGTTAAAAACCTGAAATGCTAATTTCTCTCTTACCAAGTGCTCTTTGCTCTGTAATTTGTTTTGAGTATATTTGGAAACAAACTTCAGTGGGGGTGGGTTGACTGTGTTGCTTTGTCAGAGACTCACAGCATGGAACTTTAGTCCACTTGAATACGCACTGAAAAAATGAATTGCTGCTGTCACTGCAACGTAAGCTTTATGGCTCAAGGGTGCTCGTCAGCCAGCCTCCTACGATTCGGTTAGGTTGTGGTTAAGAACCAGGGGCATCACATTACATGTAGTGCTATTTGTCTTCTCCCTAGGCTGCTTTTGTGAGCCCATGTCTAAAAATGGGCTTAATTAAAATCCTGAGCTTACCTTGCGTGATCACAATTGATGTTTCTGTTTTTTGCACTTTTTCTCATTTTAATTTATTTCTTTTTTGTAAGGTAATTTAATTGAGGAATCCTGTTGCTCACTTGGCCACATCTATTTCTGATTTACAAGTGTTTATTAATTTCAACTTTAGGCATTGCCTACTTCATCTTATTGTATGGACAGTCTAATTTTATCTATCCTTATACATATCATATGTTGTATAATCTTACTGTTTACATCTTTACATCTTATTCTGTCTAAATAGTATATTTTATCTTATTGACTATGCTTCATTGATCTGTTTAATGAATTTCTTTGTGCTTTGTTGAAATGAAGGTAGAAGTCTGAGCCTTCTTGAATTTCCATTAGCCAAATTAACAGAGTTTTTACAGCTGTATCTTAACAGAATTTAGACTTGAGAGAAATTTGTGGGAGATGTAATTAAATAGAGTGTAAAGAAAAAAAATTAAAGTGTTTTGCAAAATAAAGTTTGTGCATTGGAAACTTCAAAGTATTCCTTATGAGAAGGACTGGGAATTACAGTGGAGACTTTAATGCTCAAATCCCAACAGTGTGCGGAAACAATTAAAAAGGCTAATAGGATGTTTGGTTGTATAGTTTGACAGTACGATGTATGGAGTACAAGTGAAAGGAGGTTATGCTTAAGCCAAATAATACACTACTGAGGCTATTCAAATCTGCTTAATCTAATTTTGGATTGCCTAGAATTTAATGGCTGAAATGTTAGTTAAATGGAGCAGTGGAAAGGGAAAGAGTGTCACACCAAAACTGTTTAAATCATCTGTGTATTATCTCTGCAAAGAAAACGAATCCCAAACCACCCTATAAACTAAAGAACAAAAAATAAAAATATATAAAAATGCAGCCCAGGCTACACTACAGTATAGCATTGAAAGATAACCTGGGGCCACTGATGAGCAGAGAAATAATCGAGAAAAGCTGCCAAGAGAAAGGGAGAGAGAGAGAGAGAGGGAGGATAGACTCTATGTTGTGAACATTTTTGCACCCATCTGTAGGAAACAGAATGTAAACTTTGCTTTAAATGATTAAAAATACATGTGTCAATGAATGAGGAAGTGGTTAGCTTCACAACACTTTTTTTGTCTTGTTTCAACATCCTTCCACGTTATAAGCAAATGTCTATTTAAGTCATATTATTCTAAAATATTAAAAGTATGTATTGCATAAAATTATAATTTTTCCTCCTCAAATCTAAATTGCTTGAGCTGCCTCATAAATATAGCAATTTTGATTTTCAGAATATGTGGAGGGATGTGAAATACTGTCTATATTAACATTAAAAATATATGTACAGTGCCTGAAAAAGTACTCAGGCCCCTTGTAATTTTCCATATTTTATTGTTATATCGTGTCCAGTAGCTAACTATAAGTTTCCTCCATCCATCCTTTCTCCAACCTGCTATATAAGTTTCTTGTCAATCATATATATATATATATATATATATATATATATATATATATATATATAGTGGCACGCGGCTCCGGGTGGTACCCAGCTGGGACGCCCAAGAGGACCGGAGGAGGGCTTGCACCTCCTCCAGACCACGAGGGGGCGATCACCCTGGTTGCTTTGGAGACCACGGGTAGAGAGCTTGGAAGCTCAACCTGGTAGGGGCCCGTGGTCACCACCAGAGGGCGCATCAATGCCTACAGTGCCCTGGACCTCAGTACTTCCGCCATACCCGGAAGTGCTGGGGGGAAGAGGATCAGGGACACCCGGAGTGCTTCCGGGGATACTGCCTGCACTTCCGCCACATGTGGGCGTGGCGGTGGAAGATTGCCGGAAAGCACCTGGAGCACATCCGGGTGACTATAAAAGGGGCCGCCTCCCTTCATTCAAGGCTGGAGTCGGGTGGAAGAGGACAGAGCTTGGGAGGAGAGGCAAGGAGGTGGCCTGAAGAGTAAGGCATTGTTGAGGGCCTGGACTTTTAAGGGTGATTGGTGCTGTGGCACTGGGTTGTGTGTGTTCACTGTTGTATATAATATTGTAAATAGACGTGTGTGGTGCTAAAACATCATGTCTACCTGCCTGTCTGTGTCCGGGCTGTTCCCCACAATATATACAGTGGTGTGAAAAACTATTTGCCCCCTTCCTGATTTCTTATTCTTTTGCATGTTTGTCACACAAAATGTTTCTGATCATCAAACACATTTAACCATTAGTCAAATATAACACAAGTAAACACAAAATGCAGTTTTTAAATGATGGTTTTTATTATTTAGGGAGAAAAAAATCCAAACCTACATGGCCCTGTGTGAAAAAGTAATTGCCCCCTGAACCTAATAACTGGTTGGGCCACCCTTAGCAGCAATAACTGCAATCAAGCGTTTGCGATAACTTGCAATGAGTCTTTTACAGCGCTCTGGAGGAATTTTGGCCCACTCATCTTTGCAGAATTGTTGTAATTCAGCTTTATTTGAGGGTTTTCTAGCATGAACCGCCTTTTTAAGGTCATGCCATAGCATCTCAATTGGATTCAGGTCAGGACATTGACTAGGCCACTCCAAAGTCTTCATTTTGTTTTTCTTCAGCCATTCAGAGGTGGATTTGCTGGTGTGTTTTGGGTCATTGTCCTGTTGCAGCACCCAAGATCGCTTCAGCTTGAGTTGACGAACAGATGGCCGGACATTCTCCTTCAGGATTTTTTGGTAGACAGTAGAATTCATGGTTCCATCTATCACAGCAAGCCTTCCAGGTCCTGAAGCAGCAAAACAACCCCAGACCATCACACTACCACCACCATATTTTACTGTTGGTATGATATGCTGTGAAATGCTGTGTTCCTTTTACGCCAGATGTAACGGGACATTTGCCTTCCAAAAAGTTCAACTTTTGTCTCATCAGTCCACAAGGTATTTTCCCAAACGTCTTGGCAATCATTGAGATGTTTCTTAGCAAAATTGAGACGAGCCCTAATGTTCTTTTTGCTTAACAGTGGTTTGCGTCTTGGAAATCTGCCATGCAGGCCGTTTTTGCCCAGTCTCTTTCTTATGGTGGAGTCGTGAACACTGACCTTAATTGAGGCAAGTGAGGCCTGCAGTTCTTTAGACGTTGTCCTGGGGTCTTTTGTGACCTCTCGGATGAGTCGTCTCTGCGCTCTTAGGATAATTTTGGTCGGCCGGCCACTCCTGGTAAGGTTCACCACTGTTCCATGTTTTTGCCATTTGTGGATAATGGCTCTCACTGTGGTTCGCTGGAGTCCCAAAGCTTTAGAAATGGCTTTATAACCTTTACCAGACTGATAGATCTCAATTACTTCTGTTCTCATTTGTTCCTGAATTTCTTTGGATCTTGGCATGATGTCTAGCTTTTGAGGTGCTTTTGGTCTACTTCTCTGTGCCAGGCAGCTCCTATTTAAGTGATGTCTTGATTGAAACAGGTGTGGCAGTAATCAGGCCTGGAGGTGGCTACGGAAATTGAACTCAGGTGTAATACAACACAGTTAGGTTATTTTTTAACAAGGGGGCAATTAGTTTTTCACACAGGGCCATGTAGGTTTGGATTTTTTTTCTCCCTAAATAATAAAAACCATCATTTAAAAACTGCATTTTGTGTTTACTTGTGTTATATTTGACTAATGGTTACATGTGTTTGATGATCAGAAACATTTTGTGTGACAAACATGCAAAAGAATAAGAAATCAGGAAAGGGGCAAATAGTTTTTCACACCACTGTATATATATAGTGTTAATAATACGCCAAAGACATCATAAAGGTTTGGGGCATCCACCCATATATTGTTTTTCCCAGCTGCAAAAGGGTTTGTTGTATCAGAAATATCAAGTGCATTTCACAGAGTCCAAACTAGAACTGGCTATAGTAGCCCAAGATGGAGGCTTTAAAGGCCTGGAGAGGGACTGATGTCATCAAAATGGCTGGAACCAGAAGTGACGTCAGCAAAGGGGCCGGCTTTGGAAGTGATGTCAGCAAAGGGGCCGGCTTCGGAAGTGACGTCAGCAAAGGGGCCGGCTTCGGAAGTGACGTCTTTTCCCGGGAAAGGTCTGTAGGGAACTGAGAAAGACAGTCAGTGCTCTCCGCCGCCCCCTGGTCAGATGTTTCATTACACTTACTCGGGCCCTTTAGCTGCCTCCTACTCGCACGTGTGTGACAATATATATATATATATATATTGTGGAGACTGGCCCTGGCACAGACAGGTGGACACCGATAGTTCTTCACCCAACACACGTTTAATCATTCTCTTCAATATTTACAGTGCACACAACCGCAAAACTCCCCCAAAGTCCAGGCCTCTATCACATTGATGCCTCTTTCTCTTCAGGCCACCTCCTTTCCTCTCCTCCTGAGCTCTGTTCATCTCCGACTCAAGGTATCAAACGGAGGGAGACGGCCCCTTTTATAATCACCCGGATGTGCTCCAGGTGCCTCCCGATAATCTTCCGCCACCACGCCTCAGTGTGGCGGAAGTACTGGCTGCGCACCCGGAAGTACTCCGGGTGTCCCTGGTTATCTTCCCCCTAGCACTTCTGGGTGTGGTGGAAATGCTGAGGACCAGGGCTCTCCAGGCATCGGGGCACCCCCTGGCGGTGACCATATGTCCCTATAGGGTTGAGCTTCCAAACTCAGTTCCCGTGATCCCCAAAGCCACCAGGGTGGTATATAGTGGTGCACAAAAGTAGGTTTACAGTTATGATTTATCTTTTAGGTAATTTGAGCACTTAAGAGATTGTACCTAAGTGCTCTGTGCCATTGTGACATTTTTTTGAGTTAATAAAGTTAATAAAGATATTGTAATAATCATAACCTGCACATCTTTTCCCATATGAACAACTGTAAACCTATCACTGTGTGTATATATATATATAACAGGAAAAAACCCTTTAATGTCAAAGTGAAACAAGATCTCTGCAAAGTGGTCTAAAATAATTACATATAATTAATCACATTAGCATGCCCCCTTTAATTTGACACACATCACTGGTGCAGCCAGTTGGTTTTAGAAGTTGCGTAATTAGTTAATTGGAGATCACCTGTCTGTTCATTTAATTGATTGTAGTCTAAATGCACCTCATCTGGAAGGTCCAACTTATGACTAGTCATTATTGTGGCCTTATGTATTCAGTGAAGACACAAGAACACTCCAAACAACTCTGTAAATAGGTGATTATTGAAAAGATCATGCAAAGGGATGGAGACAAGACAATATCCAATTCGTGGACTATCCCATTAAGAAACTGAAAAAGTGTGGCACCACTGTAAACCTGCCTAGAGCAGGAAGTTCATAAAAACTGAATGACTGTGCATTGCAAAAAGAAGAAGACTAGTAAATGTGGCCACCAAGAGACCTGTGATAACTCTTAAGGAGATACAAGTTGCAGTGATTGAGATTGGAGAGACTGAGCATACAAGTGTTGCCTGCAGGGTACTTCAGCAATCACTAGTTTATGGTTGAATAGCAAACAGAAAAAAACACATACGACATCTCAGGTCTAAATTAATTAGAAATTTAAAACACAAAATAATTGACCTCATAAGTATTCACCCCATTTAATATGACCCACCCAAATATTCACTGGTGCAGCTAACTGCTTTTAGAAATCACATACTTAGTTAAATCGAACTCACCTGTCTGTAGTTAGGGGGGTTTCATTTGACTGTAGTATAAAAGCACCTTATCTGCAAGGTGGTGTGATTCAGTATTGTGGTTTCATCTATGCAAAGAAGACAAAAAAGGAACATGCCAAGCAACACTGTGAAAGGGTAATTGAAGAAAAAAAAAAAAAAAACAACTTTATTGTATAGAAACAAGAAAATATCCAAGTCACTAAATATCCCTTGGAGTCTAGTTAAATTAGTCATTATAAACTTAAAAGAGTATGGCACAGCTTTAAATCTGCCTAGAGCAGGATGTCCAAAAAACTGAGGCCTCTAAGAGATCTGTTAGAACTCTGAATGGGTTTGAAGCTACAAGGATAAGATTGGAGAGAATGTGCTTATAACAGCTGCTGCCTGGGTGCTTTACCGGTTGCAGCTTTTATGGGACAATGGCAAAGAGATACAAAATGCACATGACATTTTGGCTGGAGTTTGTCAGAGGCCTCAGGGGAGACTCTGAAGTCAGCCGGGAGAAGGTTCTATGGTCTGATGACACCAATATGGAGCTCTTTATCCATCAGACTAACCGTCATGTTTGGTGTAAGCTAAACACTGCATATTATCAAAAATGCACCATTCTTTATTATTAAGTATGGTGGTGCCAGCATCATGCTGTGGAAATTCTTCTCTACAGCAGGCCGTGGAAGGCGTGTGAGAGTAGAGGGTAAAATAAAAGCAGCAAAATACAGAGAAACATCAGTTTGATTTCAGGGTTTTACTGAGGTGCAATATGTCCTTTTCATTGTCATAAATCTTTAGTTGACCAGAGCCAGTGAGTTGTGTAAACCTGTATACAGTGAGCGGGTGACCTACATTATGAAGAAATGCATGTCTTCCTTGTGCTTTGATGACCGTTGATTCATATTCAAGACTTTGTTCATCATTCATAAAACTCACCGCTTGTTGCCACGTCTAACGTAATTTTTGTTGTGCTGCCCTTGCAACCACTGTTGACGCATCAAGTATAAGTAAGGTTTAAGAAAGGAGTTATAGTAATCTAGCACTCTATAAGCAGCTGTCTTTAAAAGTGACACCTAAATTTTGAAACTACTTTGTGATTTTGGTCTTTTGTTTTTATCAAATTGTTTGGTTGATAGTCCCAGTTGTCCGGACTACTAATTTGTCCATCCCTGTATGGTAATCTCAAATTAGAGAATAACTTGGTTCCATAATTTCTCAGCATTACATGTAGTGTGGTTAAAAATGTCTATGCATTAAACAGACAACTGCAAAGATCTAAAGCTGAGGGTGACATGACATTACCATGTAAGGAATTTGAATTGTGCCAGCCTAGAAGTGTCTTTTTTGTGCATCTAATTTTGTTTTTATATCACTTATTAATATATATAAACAACTAGCTGTGCTACCAGTCTGAGACAGGTTCAAATCTAAGTAATCAACGTAGACCTCAGTGCACCATGCAATACATAGGTCTCTGTTATATGCTATTTGGTGTGGAAGTCGTAAAAGTAGTGTTAATGTTTGTGAATCACCATCTGTTGGAACCAGAAATGCAATACATTTTATTACTAAAAATATTTGTGATGCACCACCTGTTTGGAGTGAAAGAGACTTAGCAACCAGATGGGCAGACGATTATCCTTTATTAAGATGTATAGACAGTTTGATATGGAATAAAAATTAGAAAGCCTTAAATGTCCGTACTTTTAATTTACAAAAAATTACACAATTCAAAGCTTGAATTTCTTGTATAGCTGAGAGGGGGGATTTTCCTCAGGGTAACAACAAATGGCGGAATATTATTGGCTTCGGTTTTTAAATGATCATCTGATCATCGTGGACTATATTACTATGTGCAAATACTAAATTATTACCATTGTTACCTCCTTTCTGTTTTTCTTACCTGAGGTGAGTAATGGGGCAACATTTTGTTTTTCAAGGCAGCTGTGCTAAAAATACTGCAACTTTTAACTAAGAGCAGAAACTGTCATTGCTTGGAAGAAATTGTTATCCAATGAAATCAATTTTCAGAGCTTTGGAAGGCTTGTATGAGCACAATTTTGTTGGATCTGATTTGTCTATTTAATTTGACATATGTGGGATTTTTTTAGAGTTGTAGTGTTCATTACATGTGTATCATTTTACTCCTGCTCATTTTTCAAGTTAACATTTTAATCGCTACTACATGTTTTTATTGTACCAATACAGCAAGTTCTGATTCTTTTTTTAAATTATGTCTTGAAAAAAAAAACCAAAAAAAAACACACACACATTTGTAAGTCAGATCCTACACAACCAAAGGGTGCATCACCCTTTAAGCCAGTTAAGCTATTCATTGGCACAGGTCTTGTGGGATTTGACTTTTGGAATAAAGTTAAGTCATAAGCTGTCAGAGTTCTAAAGAAGAAATGAACAAAAGAAAAAAGAGAATTAAGTTCTATAGGTATTTTGCAAGTAAATAAATCATTGAGAAGCCCTATGCTTAATGTTTTATATTTATCCAATTAATTAGTATGTCCTTTTTGAAGTGCACTGTAATAGAATAGATTCATAGCATTTATCTGAAATTTATTAAAACATAGATAAGTCACTCTGTTTACCTTACCCATATGTTGAAAAGCTTTTTTTTACAGGTGAGATAGTACAGCAGGTGGTGACCTGAAGCTTAATGCTCCTGTCTTCACAGGAAATGGCCATCACCCAATGCTTTGATGAGCATGATAACGCAGTTTGTCTTCATAGTAACCAGATCTGAACAAAATTCTTCTGTTGTGGGAGATTGTGGGACAACCTTTGAGGTGGTGTTTTTCATCTCTGTCAACATGGCAGGAGCTGATTGACTATCATGTGAAAGAATGTTGCTGCATCTCAACAATATGTCATATAAATAAGAGGAAATTGTCTTGTGGAGTCAGACAGGCAGCAGATGAGTCAGAGAAAACCTCTGCTTCCTATGGAGAAAGGCACAAAAAAAAGCATCCACATTTATATTGTCTGTGATTCTCTTGGCTCAGCATTAATAAAAAGATGTAAGTAGGGCATAATGTGTTGCAAGTCCCTCTGGGCCAAGTATTATTGCTTAATTGATTCAAGATAATACAGCACAGTTGTTATTAGATAATGAAACTGTGGATTGTTATTACAGAGTAAACTTACTGACAGTCAGCTTTTGTGAGCAGGCCCTTTTAGAAGTGTACACAGGACTCATACATGTGTTGTAAAAAATCTTTAGATTAAGCTGTGTCATATTATCTGTATACCATGTTTGTTGGCTTTGCTAGATATCTTTAAATACAGTACTTTTACATTAATGGTTAATGTCCAATTAATACCACCCATCATCTTAATAAATATACCCACTAATCATAATGAAGTGTTGATGCCAAATCACTGTCATATTGTATTTTGAACACAACGAAATATCATGTACTATGTACTTGATGTACTTTTTCATTCTTCATACTTTGCATGATGGCTCAGGCTTATAAAGTCATTAGAGTTTTGGTTTCCTGTCTAAAAAAATCTTGAAATCCTTGGCTTCCTCCTCCCCCAGGCATGGCGGGCTCTACCAGTTAGTTACATTGTGATTACAACTCAAAGTGAGACACCCATCCAAGTGGGTAAACCTGCCCCCCTCACTCCTCCATGACATGTGAAGGAAATTGCTATACATACAACTCCATGATTTGGGTTTTTCAACATTTTCACTTTTGCTTTGAGCAGCAAAAAAGCTAGAGCCAGCACTGCCTCTGGTCAGCTTCCAGTTAGACAGACATTCACTGAACAAGAGAGTCTTCAGATGCTTCTTAAAAATATTGAGGGAGACAGCAACTCTGATGGAGGTGGGAAGCTCATTCCACCAGCTTAGGAGATAAACACTAAGTAATTCTAGATTGAAATCTGATGCCACACATCACCAGACTGTGTTTACTAGCAAATCTGACTGGGTGAGAAGAAACATAGAACCTCACAAGTGTCTAGATTTAAGTAGGTGCTGACCCATTGTCTACTCAAGTATATGGGATGTGAACTTAAGTCAGTGCAGCGACCTGAAAAAAAGGAATGACATGCAGCTATCTCAGCTGGTTGAACACAAGACATGCCACTGTATAGGGAATCATCTGCAGTGGCTTGGTAGAATATACTGGTACTCCTGCCAGTAAGAAGTTGGAGTAGTCAAGACGTGACCAAACTAATGCCTGGACCAGAAGTTGTCAGATATGGCCTGATCTTGCAGATGTTATGCAAAGTAAATCTGCATGAACAAGAGTCAGTTGCAGTGTGGTCAGTGAAGGACAGCTGGTCATCGATCATCACCCAAGGTTGCATACTGACTTGTAGGGTGGTGGTGATAATGTGCTGAACTGAACAAAGATATATTGAATAGATGGCCTGGCTGGGATAGCAAGAAGGTCAATCTTTGCCAGGCTGAGCTGGAAATTGTGACCATGAGCAAGCCGCTTTTGAAAAAAAAAAAAACAACAAAAGAAATGTTGTATCAAATAAAAAATAACAAAATAATAAGTAATAACAAGGAGGTTTGCCTTTACCAGGTTGAGCAAAGATGGTGCTCCTTTATCCCCTTTATAATTAATTTTATGCAAAGAGTGACTCCAAAATGATCCTAAAAGATTCCTGACAGCTGTCTCCACTACTCACATTAATCTTTGTTTTCATTGATATAAGACATCATTAATTTGCAGTTTGAGAAAGTGGCATATATATATTAACTAACTTTTGTTAGCTTTCTTTTTGAACATCTCTGTCTAAAAGACTGAAATAAGACCTGTTTGAAGGTTTAAAGAATCCACTGTGGAATCTGTGAATTATTCTGTTTCATAGTGTCAGCTCTTGTGAGAAGCTTTTACTCTAATGGCTAAGATGTGAGTAATTGCTAACCATGTGACCTTTAGGGTGTTCAGTACTGCATAAAAGGCAGGGCATACTTTTGTGATTTGTTATTATTTGTTGGTAGAATGTGAAGGTAGATTTGTGAGTCACAAATTATTTTTTTGTGAAAACAAAATTCTTTTGTGTTCTTAGCTGAATGTTATGTTTTTCTGACCTTGAATATTCGTATTAAGCACAGTCATTGTTATAGACACGGAGATGCAGTTGTGTCAGTAGTGTAATATGGAAAGTGTAGAGGAGGACACTATTGGGTCCTTTTACAGTGAGTTGGAGCTCAGGATTGCGGTGAGGCCTGAGGTAGATTAGGAGATTTCTATGTAGATGACCCAGGTCCGTTAAAGCAACTGACGGTGACTCAGAAGCTAGGAAGTGGTGCACATTTTTCAACTGACAGTGATTCACACAGTGCTTCTCTATGCGTTACTGAACTGAAATGTTTTTTTTTTGCTCTATTTTTTTTGTTGTTTGTATATCTATTCCTCTTACTGTACCCAGTTTATTGTTTAATAAATATTTATTAATAGTTGTTTTATATATCTTTGCATCCATAGCATCTTTTGAGGTTGGGAATGGCTTGAGAGTTCCCCATAGTGATCAAAACAGTTAAAGGTACTGATCATTTGCTTTAAAAATTCAAGGATGCCTTTTTTACCCCAGAAGACGTATGCATGCAAGTGGTGCCACAATGGGTATCATAAAGTAATATTTTTGTTTACAATGCATTGCCACTTAGTAGATGTACTTACTTGCAGCATAATGGCTAGCAAAGAGGCCTTAAGGTGCCTCAATGTCAGGTTTTGAGCAGGTACTAAAAAATTTCTGACAAGTGTAATGTTTCTCCCCATGTTTAAATGGCCGTTTCTGTCACTGAAACAATATATTGCAAATGTTTTTTTAAAGAATAATGAATAATTTATTTTATTAGTTATCATTGACTGAGAATCTTTTAATGTTTCTGGTTACCCAGCATGTTAGAAGTAGCTAATAATAATGCCATTTGAGACTAATAATATGAGAGCTGAGTCTGATACATCAACTCTTCTACAGTGGTGCCATTGTTGCAGTTTGGTGTAGCTTCTGAATATTTCAAGTGTTGAGACACATAAAAAAAACCCACTCTTTAATGCTTTATGGTGATTTAGCGTGCCTGTAGCTTTCTGCTATCATCTGTCTGATTTCTCAGACAGGCTTTGTCATGCAATTGGGATGAGTGCAGTTGAGTACTCTTTAGTATGTGTTTTAAGTCCATTACTGTTGTGTGAGATGGCCGGTTTAATGAGACAGTTAGTCTTCCAGGCAGCCATCCTGTTTTAATGGCTTTTACTGTGGAAAGACATTTTTTTAATACAGTTTTGTCTGCGCTTGATTACATTAGGCTGCTTGTAGGCAAAGTGCTCTTATAGCGAGCGCTTCAAGATCCTAAGTGCACAATTTGTCAGGGGCAAATGTGTGATGCAACACTCAAAAGCAGCGAGTGGATCGCAATGCTCTGTGACATATCTGGAAAAAACGGAATAATGTGCATCACTGTGTACCAACAAGTGAAAGTAACATCACTGATAACATAAATCTCTAAAGCACCGTCGTCTTATTTCAGGAACACTTTTAACAACACAACAAATAAACCTATTTTGTTTTTACTTTATTTCTTCAGTTTGTCAGTTACTTAATTTTTGTGACAAGCTTGATGAATACAAGATCATCTTTATATTTCTAGAACATTTAATGTCCAAAATGATAAAAACTGGTTTGAATTCCCCTGTCATAAGCCAGTGCTTTGCATTTGTTGGCGTCTTAACTAACATTTTTGCTTCTCACAATAATAACCTTTTAGCATGCCATTTAGAAAGTAAAAGTAAATAAAATATTAAGAGTATTTTAAACTGCGGTGGGCTGCCGCCCTGCCCGGGGTTTGTTTCCTGTCTTTGCGCCCTGTGTTGGTTAGGATTGGCTCCAGCAGACCCCCGTGACCCTGTAGTTAGGATATAGTTGGTTGGATAATAGATGGATGGATGAATGGAGTATTTTAAACAATAAATATGTGTTTGTTAAAAAGCACTCAGAAAAGTGAGCATTCCTAAAATAATTAAGATCAGAGCTCTGAGGTTTAAGAGCTTTCTGAGTGATAATGATGAGTGAACTCCACAGTGTTCACTTTAACCTGAGTTCAAGGGGGAGAACTAACTGACCTAGATTTGACTGGATTATAATGGTGCAATCATATTTAAAGTCTCCCTGAGGGCTAGGGAAACGTCTACCAACCATACTGGACCAATTGTTGTGGTCAAAAAGGTGACCTGAGCTGTGCGGCAGCAGTGCCAACCAGTGTACCACCATGCCTCTGTGAGATCAAAAAAGGATGATTGCAGTCAGAGACACGCATTGATATGTTTTGTTAAAACAAAGTGGAAATGCCAAAATCATAATCAAAAGTCAGAAAAAAAATAACGTAGGTCTTTTAAAAGCAGAAGATTCAAAGTGGAATGTTGCTGGCTCGTTCTGCTTTTTGAAGTCACATTGAAGGCTCTCCAAACTCTCCGTGCTGATGGTTTACATGTTTTCTTCTCTCAAAAAGATAGAAATGTCTTGTAAATAGTAATGAATGTTTTGTTATTATTATTATTTCATAGAGTTTCCTGTGTTTGGGGGAGGGGGAATCAGGCTTCTTCAAAGCTTGTTTTTTATCTGCATGTAGCTAATTATGCATGCATACAGCATGCACAACCTGCACATTTGGAGAAAAGCAGAGATAACTCATTATTTATGCTGTATATTTTTCATTAAAAAAATTTTGAGGATCTGCGTTATTTACTTATTTGTTCTACCACTAAATAAATCCTACAGAGTCTATAATGCAAATGATCAGAATTACATACCTGGGAGGCAGTCCCATCCATTGTTGGCTGTTACAGCTCCAGGTGATTTTGAGCTAGCCTCACATAGCATTATGGGGCACTGGGGAAAAAGATCTTCTAAACCGGTTGAATTATCAGTAAATAATTAGACGAGGGTGAATGCAAATGCAGTGAATTTGCTGCGAATAACGCTTTGGTGAAATTTGCTAATCAGCACTACAAAATGATTGTCTTGTTACCATAATTTGTGAGCTATGGTTTTATATGGTGAGTACAGGTTAGCATTTGTTGACAAGATGCTGAGGGTAACCATCAACCACAACTTTCTAAAGTTTCCAGGGCAATGACCAAGTTGCTGCCCTGTTTTGCCTATTTTGTAGCAGTAGTCATGTTGAATGGGCATATTCAAATTGACATACACAAAAAGATGAGGCATGACAAGTAAATGTGAAATACATCTATTCTACTTTACTGCTCATGATCCGTAAAGTGAGGTTAAGAACAATAAGGTGATCATGAACGATGGAAAATTTCTCCAAAATCTAAGCTGGATGCTGAATTAAAAAAGTAATTTTAATAACAGCTTAAAAAAATGAGTCTCACCATTGCACTGAATAAGTTCTATAGAGGATGAAGACCACAGAGTCAATCTTCCTCTATTTTTACAGGTGTACTCCTTCATGAAGTGACTGCAGCATTTCTGATGCACTGCAATCTAATCTAGTGTGTAGAATTAAAAGTATTCAGCATGCAGATGGAAGGAACAGAAGTGACAGCAGGGTTTTCCAGGGTAATCTGGTCAATTAAATGAACTTGAACAGTGTCATTTAATTCTCTGACTGTCAAAAGAACAATTTAAAAGTTTGTCTAGATTGTATGTGGTAGCGAGTAGCCACCCATTATTGCCCTCCATAATGTTATAATCAGCTAGGTTTTATCATTTTTTGTGTTGATTTCTGCATAAGTATAATTTGTCTGTCTTCTTTTGACCCAAGGAATTCAATATCAGCTTTAGTTTTTGAAATGGAAGCAAGTAGCTGATAGCGAAGTTATAATTATTTCATTTGTTGCTGTAAAACCATCTTTGTTTGTGTTTGGGCATTGCCATTTTTGGTCGTTTATTACCATCTGTTCCCATAGCAACCTAACCAGAATTTCTTGGGGTGTGCAACGCTTCTGACATCAGAGGAACAACTGTATCAAGGTTGACCCGGACATTCCCAGGTTATGCAATTTTGAGGACGAAACCCTAAAACCTGCATAACTTAACCAAAAGATCTTTTGCTGTTGACTTCTCGGTTAATGCTGTTTTCTCCTATCCTGATTTTGAGTAGTGTTTCTTGTTCTGAGGAAAGATTGGCTTGATTTTAGGTTCTGACCTCAACTCTCAGTCATTATTATCCCTTTTACTGTCTCCTGTGAGTTTTGGGATTGTAAGGAGATAATTTACAATTAGGTGTATACAGAATGTTGTCATATGTTTCTGGATACTGCTGTGCATATATATATATACATTAATGTTTAGAATATTACCACTTTTTGTATTCTGTTTTCCATAAATATTGGGACAATGACAGTTCTCAAACTCTGGAATGATCCATTTGGTTGTTATTGTAATAGATACATACTTTTGGATATTGGAGTGTTAATTTGCCGTCACTAAATCAATATACCAAAATTAGTGTCTGGCGCAAGTGTAGCACAGACAACTCACCTAATTGGTGGTTTGTGGTCCCCACTCAGAGTTAAGCACATATTTTCTACTATGGTAGTCTGACTTAAACCTGTTTAAGTTGCATGTGGCAGCTTTCTATATTGCCCTCCAGGCTCTTGAGAGGTGTTGTGATATCTGCTACAAAGAAACACAAAAAGGGGGAACAGGCCCCAAAAATCCATACAAAAGGCCTAACCAACACAAATTTCTTGTCTGACCCCGCTTGAAAGGCCTTACTCCTAGACCGATTAACCTAAAATCAAAAGGCAGGATTTCAAAGTCCAAGAAAATGAGGCTAAGGCTTTTAAAGTCTTAAAAATGTAAAGGAGAGAAGAAAAACTGTAAAATTTTCTTGAAAATTGTTAAATATTAATAATAAAGAATTAAAACGAAATATAGGAAGGCAATTCAGGAAAAACAACACAAGTAGAGTTTTTTCTAAAGGCAAACAAACCAACAAGCAGTAAAACATTATCAGTACATTATAGCGAAGCAGAGGTCAAAATCAAGATATCCAATTGAAAATCATTAATCAATAGCAGGAGTAACAAACTAACAATGCTGAAACTACAGTTACAACTGCAGCGTCTCTTTTATATACTGGAGCAAATCCCTGGCTGCATCATCAGGTGGCCCCGCCCCTTGAAATTCACTCTTAGGGGGCAGAAGACAAATAACAC
The DNA here is from genome assembly GCA_026402145.1 of Polypterus bichir lapradei. Lineage (NCBI taxonomy): Eukaryota > Metazoa > Chordata > Cladistia > Polypteriformes > Polypteridae > Polypterus > Polypterus bichir. The sequence goes on from JANRMT010062791.1 coordinate 26,913,521, forward strand.
TATACATATATTGTTAATATAATACAAAATTGAAACAAAATAATGAACAAACAATTCTGTGTTAATACAAACCACAATATTACACAAATACAAAGAAAAAAACAAGTCGAAAATAATAACAAAATATGAAAGCATATTTTAATAACAAAAAAAGAGTAAACAAACAAGCCTAAACTTGAGGCAGGGGAACAACCCTGGCTGGACCATAACAAGAAGAGCATTTAGTACATCATAAAGTGCACCATTTCAGTAGTACAGCAGTGAAAAGAAGTGGATATATCTACATACCTGAGACAAGCAGTAAATAAAAAAGATAACCTAACGTGAAATTGGGGTTCAAAAGTAAGAGATGTATTAATGGTAACATCTAGATTGTTGATATTCCTATTGATTTTCATAGCAGATACATGCCAGTCAACAGAAGATAACAGGAGTTTGCATAATCGATTCTTGAGAGTGATTAATGTATTTTTCCAATGTTGTATACAAGGAAGTGATTTTGTATCTACTCCTTAATTACCTCAAAATGCTCTGGGATTTGGAGTAATAGAAGCTTTTTACCAGATTTAAATGATATATTTGAGCATTGTCACCATACAAAAGGAAACATAGCCCATAGTTATGTAAAACATGATCAAGAGGAGGCACACAACAGTGAATAATTTAAAAGTCTACAATTGAAACCTAGGCAGCCTCAGTCCTAAGGTGGAGATTGAATTTCTGCTGAGACTGAGCAGCTCTTGCATGTGAATCAAACTTAAGTACTGTAACTCCAGGCGATTCTTGAAACGGTGGCAGTTAATTTCCGAGCAGAAGAAAATAAATAATGACGTCACGTCACAGGCTGCATTAATGTCAAGTAAAATCAAGAATGAGCATCAACTGTTATCAGTAGATCGATTGACCACTTCTGCCATTCCTCTGCTCACTGTTTTTAAGAATCCTTTTTTTTTATATTTAAGCATGTGAAAATATAATGCATTCAACAGATATAGTGATTTAGGAATTCATCAAAGAAGAATTACTTCTCCCACAAATCAGGAAGGTCATTAGATATGGTCCAGAAACTTCATGTTTCGGTTAAATGGTCTGCTAATGTCTGATCTTTTTATGTTCTTTGTCTTGGCTTGGCATGCATAGAAATCAATCACTAAAAGGAACTAGATTTGATTGTTGTGGAGATGGTCATGCAATACAAGTAGGTTTCAAGGACTAACTTGACCTATAGTCTGTATACTGCATGCCACTCCACTTTCGACTGTTAAATCTAAATGAACAATATTGATGCTCTAGAACAGTGCATCCAAACCTCGGTACTGGGGACCTACTGTGGCTGCAGGTTTTTGTTCAAACCAGATTCATAACCAGTGACAACACCTGATAACACTGATCTCATTCAATTAGCTGGTATTTTTTTTCTCATATTCTACATTCAGAAAAGCACAGCAGCAAGATTTTTACATTTAGAACACATTTAGAAATATTTCGCTTTCACTATAGATTTAAATGGTTAACTCTCTTTTGTTGATTTCATTATATTTTGCCTTTTCTCTGTGCAGTTTTCCCCCTTCGTTGTATCTTATTAATGACAATCAATGAGCAGAGAAGACACCCAGGCAAACAACACTGAATAATCAAAAGCTGCAACTACTTTAGCATCAGACCCACTAATTAGTAAATAATGGATTAATTAAACAATTAGCACACATGGAAGTGTAGAATGAAAATCAAGATGAAAATATTGTTAAAAAGTAAAAACAAATACATTATTTCCATGTAACTATTTGGTACATTTTAATATATATTGTGAAGAATCAACCTCGACACAGACAGACACTGAGGACACAAGTACCAAAGCACACGTAATTTTATTATTATTTAGCGTCCCAACAAGCACCAACACACTTTACTTTTTCTTTTTTTCTTTTCTTCTTCTTCTTTATCTCTCCTTCTTTCTCGTCCACTGTCCAGCAAGCTTCATCCTCCTCCCCCCGACTCTGGCTCCCAGAATGGTGTCTGGTGGCCCCTTATATAAGGCACCCAGAAGTGCTCCTGGTGTCTGTTATGTGTTTCTGACAGCACTTTTGGGTGTGGTGGAAGAGCTGCTCTTTAGGGCTCAGCAGTAATTGTAGCACCTCCTGGTGGAACCCTTGGATCCCAACAGGGCTTTACCAAACTCCAATTCCCATGAAGCCCTGCGGGAGTCTGAGGCACCACTGCAACCCAAGGGGGGCTGCTATCTAACATTCCAGGGGAGGTAATGTTCTGGCCACACTTGCTCCCCTGGTGCTCCTAGCATGGAGGTGTTCCGGCCAGGCAAAAGCCCCGGCCAGCCACCACAATATATATATATATATATATATATATATATATATATATATATATATATATTTACCAAGTTAAACGTAGTTTTCTAATTTCTATATTGTTCCCAAAACACAGGACTTGGGAAATAACAGTTCACTTAATTAGCCCAGGAGTTCAAATAAAAACAGAAGCTGGTTGGAACAAAAACCTGGAGCCATAGTGGCTCGCCAGGACCAAATTTGGGTTGCACTGCTCTAGAACCATCTGTGGTGGGCAGGTGCACTGCCCGGGGTTTGTTTCCTGCCTTGTGCCCTGTGTTGGCTGGGATTAGCTCCGACGGACCCCCGTGACCCTGTGGTTGGGATGTGGCGGGTTGGATGATGGATGGATGGATATAACCATGCACATTGTCAACAATCAAAGTGTATGACATTGCTGCTGTGCTTACTTAGCCTATTGGTCTATACACATTTTACTGTCATGCTGTCCGGATCTAAAATATGTTGCGTGTTTTGTGTAGTCTTTTCACAGTTTTATCATCATTCACTGATTTGTTACTTCATTTTATATCTCTTTATTATCTTTTTGAAAATAAGTAGAAAATAAGTACTTTTTGAAAATAAGTGCAGTACTTTATCACAGCAAAATCAATGATATAACATTTTGCTTCTCTTTCTTTTAGACTTAACTTGTGTTTATTCCTTCCCCTAATAAAGGAGACGTTAGGAGGCAAAAAGTAAAAAGGGGAACATCCTAGTATCTTATATTATTTTTTGATTTAAAAATTAATGAATTTAGTCTTGTTATGCGCTTTTTGCACATACTCTATTCTGCCTCGAGTCTCTCCAGTCCATTTTTTGGTGAGTTTTCATACACTTGATGTTCATGCACCCTTGGTATGTTCCTTGTCTGCTTTTTTGGAAAACATGTGGTTGTGTTTAACTTTCTTGGATTTTTATGTAATATAAAAAAATGTGTAATATTTGATCATTTTCCTTAATAAATAAATGACCAAGTATAATATTTTTGTCTCATTTGTTTAACTGGTTTCTCTTTATCTACTTTTAGGACTTGAGTGAAAATCTGATGATGTTTTAGGTATTTATGTAGAAATATAGAAAATTCTAAAGGGTTCACAAACTTTCAAGCACAACTGTAGATTCCATTATAGTCCTTAAAAATACAAAGTTGATCAAACAGTTTTCTTGTAATAAGATCAAACAGATAATTAGAGATTTCGATTTTGGGATGGCATTTTGATTAGACACACCATCTCCGTTATTGATTATTAAATCAAACCCTAGCACTAACCCTGATTTTTGTGCGTGTAGAAATCTGGGAAAAGACTCCTGGTGCTATTAGAGCAGCATATTACCTGGTAGTGATCATGGCCTTCCAGGCAATACAGTTTCTATTTGTATTTCTTCCTCTCTAGCATTTACGGTCAGTTTTGGTGTTTAGATTTTGCATTCCCTCCAGATTGTTTCTTTATGTTCATAATAACAACATTTAACGTGAGTAGACCATTTAGATCATCCTAGTTTTATAACTGGGCTTAATGATTCCACAATATTGCTCATCTAAATTTCTAGTCTCCCTAAGGTGCTTTTTTCAGTAAAACAGCTAGAAGAGGAGTTTCAGATATTTACAATGAACTGTTTGAAAATTGTTGAATTGTATACAGAATGTCTTATTCTATTTGTCTCCATTTACTTATTTTAAGCCTTTTTAGTGGTTTTAACTTTACAGCGGTAGCTGAAGTCATAATATCTGCTTGAATATGTTAAATACTGTATCTTATCAGTTCTTAAGACCTAACAGTGTGTCAGAAGTAATGAAAGTCCTCAAGGTGATTCTTTCAAACACGTTTCTAGGTGACTGGATCTATGTACTGTATTTTATACTCTGCACCCTTGAACTTTGATAACTAAATAAGACATCTTATTTAGTGTGTGACAGTTGGTGCAAGTCACTTATACCACATAAGGTTCAGAAAAACCTAAAATTATTCAGGATCATTATAATGTAATTTTTGACATGTTAAGTGTGCTGTCTTAGTCGTAGACCTAGAAGTTTCTTCTCTATGACAGTTTCCTGAAGCAGTGCAACAACTTTGACAGCACACAACTTAATGAGGCACGCACAAGTTTGTCATTAGAATGAAAACTGCACAAAGGTTAATTAAAGCAATCACTGAGTGACTGGGAGATCTTTTCATGTATGAAAGGTTTTTATTTACGTGGAGGAGGTAATGGAATTTATGTTTAAGTTTTCCTTTTAATAAAGAAGTTCGTTCCATCTAACTGTTTAATGAGCAACACCCAAATATCTTACTTGGCTTGATCAAGTTGAAAAACATTGCAACAGCACCTCTTATGTGTTGCTTCTGGTAATGAAAATAATCTTTACATCTAATACTTCTGGATACTGACTGCTTGTTGACTTGCTACGACTGCCAAGTGTTTTTAGAAGGTCAACCTTTTAAATCCCATCCTCATATTCTGTATGCATATTTAATATTTTTTCATGTCATATTTATATTTCAGTATTATGTTTTGTATTTTTACTTGTTTGTCATTTTGTACTTTAATTTAACTAGATATATTTATAATTAGTTTGTAATATGCTGAGCTTATAAGTAATACAGTACTATACTTTATAAAAGTTAATTAAGTTGATTTCTTGCACATCATGTTTTATGCTTATTTATGCATACTTCATTTTCACATTTTTGAATTCTATTCAGGTCATTTGTAGAGATTTTAACTGACTGTAGGATATCAATTAATCTTCATATTTTAGCTTCCTCTGCAAATTTAAATAGCTTATTACTTCCATTTTTATGTAAATTATGTATCTAGATAAAAATGACATACTTCCAATACTAATCAGAGAGGGTCCCTAGTTTTGAAGGATCCTTGTGCCTTGAGACCTGTAGCTCAGTTTAAATGAATGTTGTGTCCCCATTTCTTTCATAGCCACAATGCTGCTGCTCACTTTGCTGGTGGACAGCTATAGCTATTGCCAACTCAACAATTTCCTCTTTAATTTGGATCTTGAATACAAGTCTTACTTTGGAATGAATTCAGTTTCCAAGTTTTTTAACATTACAAAACAAATAATACATTTGACAAATAAAAAGAGACCAATCAGTCCATCAAGCTTGTTTATTTAACTAATAGCTAAGCTATCCCAGTATCTCATCCAGATATTTCTCAAGGGTTGTGAAGGTTGCTGCTTCAACTTCATGGTGAGGTAGCTTGCTCCGGAGGCCTACAGTTTTTTTCATAAAGAGGCGCCTCTTGGCTTCAGTTTTAAATGCACTTCTCCTTAATTTCCACTGATATTCTTGAATACGTGATTCACCCTTAAGCTGAAAGAATTTTGCTAGATCTACTTATCAATGCCTTTCAGGATTTTAAATACCTGAATTAGGTCCCCACATAGTCTCCTTTGCTTGAGACTAAACAGGTTTAATTCTCTGAGTCTGTCAGAGTAGGACATGTCCTTAAGATCTGGACAGCACTTGGTTGCTCTCCTCTGCATTGCTTCAAGCGCTGCTATGCCATTCTTGTACTGTTGTGACCAGAACTGCACACAATATACACAATAAAGTGTTTTGCAAAACAATTTTATATTCCTCAGGTATCCATCTGCTTTCTTGAGACAGCTCGTCAGATGTGGTGTCTCAGGAAGCTAGATCCTAACCCAGAATGATGAGGTGTAAGACAGGAACCAGTGCTGGCTGAGGTGTCTGTCCATCGGTGCATTTATTTACTCTATAAGCACAACCACAAAGCACCCTCATAGCAAAACACATTACAGAAATGTACATCAGTAGAATCTTCTTTTTATGATAAAGCTTCTGCTGGCTTTGCCATTCCAGGTTGTTTTACAGCAGCAATGTCGACTACAGAATAATGTAATTAATTTCTTTATATGATATAAATATACAGAACTGGCAGAAAAAACACAGAATCCTATAAAGCTAGTGATTGAACTTAAAACTGGACCAGATGCTTTGAAACCCAACAGCATAGTCATGCTGTTTTTAGGTCTCTATTAAAGCTTTGTTAAAGTTTATATTTGTTTTGGATGTTCTACATGTTTTTGAAAGAATCTAAAAATAATGCACATTTGCTAAGTCTTTTGGGGATTTTGTGTTTTTGCTTGTAAGGAGTATTTGGCTATTTACAAACCATATATACCATTTGTGTGCAAGCTCTTTACAAGGGCTGGGGGAAAGCAGTCTTTTTTCTGTCTTGAATTGAATATATTACTATTTTAAAAAACCCTTTGTTCTTGCTTAATTAACTGAAAAGAATAATGAAACGTACTTATAAAACTCTCTCTTGCAAACTTATCAAAAGAACCAAATTGCAGGAGTGCAGTCTCCCATTACACAGAGCAACAAAAAAGCAAAAGATGAAAGAGTATTTTTTTAAAACCCCATCACACACAAAATGAACCTAATCTGCACCCCTCTAGTGTAAGGAATGGGAGAGTTGGCAAGGAATGAAGCTCTTTAGCTGACAGAGCCAGTGTTCACAAGCCTGTAATTGAGTGCCTCTATGAATCTCTGCATAATCAATGCTGTTTGATTTTCATAGTGTAACTAAGCAAAACATATTACCTAATGTACATAATATAATATAGTTTAAAGTAATATTTTTTTATTTATCTCTGACAAAATCTTCAGTGCTGGCTCCTGCCTTGTGCCCAATACTGCCAACACAGACTTTCTCCCCCACTACTTTGAAACGGATTAAGCAAGTTCAAAAAGAGATGGAAAGATGAATCTTGCTTTCCCCTCGGGGTAGGATTTTCGAGTCACTTCTGAACCACTTAAGTGGCATCACTTTCACAAGATTAAGCATCCATTAGACTAAAGGTATCCTCTCATTTTTATTGCATTTTGTGCTTATTGAGGGAATGAGAAAAATAAGGCCATATACTATCCTAACTTTACCTGTTTGCAAGGAACTCTACCGTACATGATTATGAAACAAAGATTGAATTTATTTTTAATAACTGTAGGTTTTCTTTTATTTCAGTTTTCAATAGAAGATATTTTATCCTTTTGCTGCCTATATTTTTTCAGTTTGAAATATGGAACTGTTTGCAGTATCTTGTTTCGAAAGCTTGTAAATTTACAATATGTGGTAACTTCTGAGGTTTTGCTATTATTTGTTGAATTGTTTTCACTGTGTCGCAGTAGGGGGCAGTAGCGCTCCCTTGAACCCTCAGGTACCACGCCAAACACCTGGTAAAATTGCCACAATAATTATATTTATTATAATAATGTGCACCAAGCACCCTCCACTCCACACTATTCATAAACAACCACAATAATAAATCAATAACCAACAATCCTCCACTCCCAGACGCGTTGCCCTCCTACCACCCAGCTCAGCTCGTTGTCTGGGAGTTCCCAGAGTCCTTTTATTCCTCCTGACCCGGAAGTGTTTCTGCCCAACAGTTCCACAAGTCCTTATTCCTTCCGGGTCAGAGTAAACAGTACTTTTCTTCAGCCCGGAAGCCCGTCGCTCTTCCTGTGACGAACTTCCGGGTCATGGTGCACAAATGAGTCCACTGGCTTCCCGACAGCGACTCCCAGTGGCCCCCAAGGTATCCAGCAGGGCTGTGTATAAAAACTCCATAGTCCATGAGGCCCTGCTGGAATTCGGGGCCCATATATGCTCTCGGGAGAGCTCCTCCTGGCGGCCTGGGGGTGAGGGCCGGAGTAAAATGCCGGCAATCCACCACAACTGTCATCATCATGTAATACAGGGAGCGATATTTTTGACATCACCTTTTCTAATTTGCAAGTGAAGGGTACCTTGCATTTTCAGCTAAAAATTTTTAATAATTATTTAATAAGCTCATTCAACACATTATTGCCATTACTAGTGTTACTAGTTCATTCTGGAGTGTAAATCTAGTCCACGAGAGATCTAGTGTCAGCAAGTTTTTATGGTAATCATTTAGTTAATCTTAACAATATTTAAAGTTAATTGTTAGCTCAACTTCTTTCCTATTTTAGTACTAGAGACTACGGGTGCTGACTCACAGTTCCAGGACAATGGGTCGAAATACTAGCCTTGTCATAACAGGTGGGGAGTGCACGTAACTGTAAATAGTTTTGTAAATAAACAGTGTGTGGTGGATCCAACGATGTCCGTCTGTCTGTGTCCGGGTCACCTTCCACTATATATATATATATATATATATATATATATATATAT
>JANRMT010062791.1:26923210-26978140 GCA_026402145.1 Polypterus bichir lapradei
TTGCTACACTTTTCTGTTTTTCCCAGTATATGGATGATTTTCATATTTTGTCAATCAAGAGATGCTGTGCTCATTTTTAGTAGCACATCAAATAAGGCATTTCAGTTGGTATCTTTTTGGAATATAACAATTGCACATTTAATTTGAAGCTAATGTTAACAGCCTCAAAATATTTTTGATGTTTTGTGTTTATTCATCCTAGTATGCAATTATTTTTAGTTAATATTTGCAGAAATTAGGTTTGGACCATAAATTTTCAAGTTGACCACATTTAATAGGATACGCAAACATCACAGAAAATTGTAGTACATCTCCCTCTTAGGAATTAATTTGAACCCATGAACATTGTGAAGAAAGGTGAATTTTAAAATAAACATTTTGCTTCTTTGTAAACCCACATTGTCACTTAGTAATCAGTTATTCCAGATTATTTTTGATAATTTTTCTTTGTATTGTTTCTGAATTTAATTTGAATTTATTTTTCAGGTTCTTTTTGTTGTTTCTTTTATGGCAGTTATCCAACATTTGTGTCACACTGGTTATTATAGAAGCCAGTCTGTAGTGTCATTTGGTAATATAGTAACTGAAAATGGTCCTCCGTGTAACTTTACTCAAATTAACAGAATATTTTTTGTTGCAAAAGAAAAAAAGCTGCAGTAAAAATTTGTATAGCAATTGCAGGTACTCAGTGAAAGCTCTCATGACTACAATTATGAAAGATCACCTGAAGAACTCATCTCAGCTTTTCCATACATTTCTGGTTTTAGTTTTGCATTTTCAGACTATGCCATTCAGAAAAGGAATCAAAGGCAGCAATATATTATTAGTGGAAAAAACATCTCTGCTGGTCACAGAGATGAACACAGCTAGTTTGAACAAAATATTAATTATGATTCAGTTTCCATATTTATCTGTGCTGCCCCTTTTGCACTGTGCACCAATTCTCTGTGCCATTATCATGCTGGTTTCATACCTGGCACTCTCATGAGGCCGAATCGTTGTACAGTTAGGTCTACATTCTTTCCCGTTTACATCACAGGCTAGCTGTTTAGAGACTGGAAGTCACTGCATTGTGCAAAATAGTACATGCAATAATATAAGAATCTGAAAAGTAATGCCTAATTAGACTAAAATATACTGAAGAAAAAGACAACGCAAATGCCAATCTTACTCTATATGGAGCTGGGCTGCTAACAGCAGTGTGTATGATCAATAATTTCCAATTACTATCATAATAATAAATATGAACAAATACTTAGTGACCACAATACCCCGCAGTCCCAAGACAACCATATATCTGCCTTTAGCACACAGCTGATTTCAGTTGCCAGTGTCACTGTTGATATATTACCAGTTGTGAATTACTCTTTTACTATCTGTGAAAAAAAAAGTCATATGTTACGCTGAACAGTTTTATTGCCTTGGGAGTTTACTTCACATTTTAGCATGCTTAACATTTTTATTTATTGCAACCAGATTTGTAATTAAGTAAAGCCTAAGTGACCACTAGAGGCTGCTCATCAAACCAGAACTTAGGATGCCAGATATTTCTATTTGAACCATATACTCTGGAAGCGTATTTATTTATTCTTCTGCTTACAAATTAAGGTTGGCAATTACCCTTTCTGGAAGGTCTTTTTCAAAACACCTGCCTATTAGTTTCAGTTTTTCTCCTGAGGTACCCAGAATGCCCTGTCTCCTGAGAGAAAGATACTTTAATTAGCATTCTTTGGAATAATCCACCTTTATAGGTCCCCTCAAGGTGGATTAACCAGAACAGGAGATTCCACACAAATCCTTTGGCCCATCTTTGGTGTTAAGAACCAGTATGTTCTGGTGTCCTTTCAAGTTATGCACTGTTAGCTGTGCTTTCAGTTCTTTTCTCATGAGAAAGACAAGAGTAGGTTTGAGGCATCTGAAGTTCCCCTTTAGTTTCCCTAATGGGATGAAGCAGCATCATACCAAAAAGGAAGCCGATTGTAATAAGCTTCTTCTCTTGTTTCATACAGTTTTGAATTTATGTGACATGATCTCATTCTCATACATTTGCACCATTTTTTTCATCACCAAATGCAGGTCAACCCACTTCACAAAATAAGCTGAAAGCAAATGTGGTTGTACACCTACAACCACGAAAGAAAACCTCATATTGCACAGTGCGAGTGCAAGGTAGGGCATTATAATTCTGATTTATTATTTAAAGTTGGAACCCCAGTAGTTCTAACAACAGACTTTTATTATTATCTGAAAATACACTTGTTAGAAAAATACAGAATGAGTCTCCGTGCTTTGATTTTCATAATGTACAATTTAAAGATGTTGTAACGTTCTCTTTCACAGCCCTTCTCTTCATTTACACTATCTTCTTGCAGTTCTCTGATTTCTGAGAGCACGAGGTTTGAAAGTGTGGAAATGAAGTGGTGCAATAAATTGGTAGCATGCCGTCATGATGGCTGGGTGGAGAGTTGTCAAGCATGAGCTCAACAGAAATAAAATAATATGTGCAAATCAATTTTTTTTAATTAAGCTTGAACATTTTGTGAGGATTAAGCAAACCACCCCATAGGAAGTCCAATAAGGAAATCAATTTCTCTAAAACTGTCTTGGGTCAGTCTTAATTAATTTCTAATAAGTGCCAGAGGATAGAAGGTCAGCTTTTCTTATAGCTAGCATTAAAATAATAAATAAATAATTTGCTGAATATGTACTTTAATATGATCCTGAGGATAGATTTTATTTTTAATCTATTCTTTTTCTTTGAGTTTCAGTGCATGTGTAGGTTTTTTATGCCCCCTGACATTGAATTTCATTGTGCACTCCTATCATTGTGTGTAATTAAGGTGAATTTCTCAGCAACTCTGAGGTCGTCCTGGGATTTCATCAAAGCAAGGTAAAGATAAGCTTGTCTGTCTTTAAAAAGAAATGCTGATGGTTGAAAGCTTTAAGTGTTACCCAGAGGGCCTGTTAACTTCAAGCTCTTGTTTAACCTTTTTCTTTCGCTCTCATCCTCCCCCTCCAAGCATTCAAGCAACCGTTCAAGGCAGGATAAAGTTAACGACTTGCCGGTTATGTTGACTGCTTAATAGGTGAATTCTCCTTGAAATCCTAGACATTTTAAAACGGAGAATTCTTTTCCTTGGGTCTCTGCTACCACATCTCATATATTTGTGTAGTAAACCACTAGGGCTTCCTCTCTATTACAAATTAGTAACTGAAAGCATTTAGTCTGCAGGCCATCCTTATTTAAATTTAGATAAATAGATACTGTATATTGTGTGATCAAAAGGATGATCACCTTGCCTTGTTCCCATGGAGAGACTAAACAGTACAGCACATGCACCTTTATTTTCAGCTACACTGCTCAAGCTGTTGTAAATTTAGGGTGGCAGATCCCATTTTTACATGGGGCAGAAGTCACTAGGAAACATGAATTTTATTAAAAATTAAATGGAAGCACAATTGCTGAGTGCCAGAAATTTGTGGAGCTTTAAACTATCTGAAGAAATAATACCTTTAAGAGCTGCTCCCTTATATTTTAGATTAAAGGGCCTGTAAAGGTTTAGGTTTCTCTTTTTCATGTCTTACTGGGTTTTGTGGACTGATTCCAAAGATGACCTGAATGAGCTCAACAGAGGGAGTGTTCTCGAGCTGTGGAGCATCACTTATTAACTCTGCTGTCTTCATGCTTCCTGAGAACTGAAGTTTCCCCTGCCTTTGCCAACCATATCATAAATGAGAAATAAAGTGTGAGAGTTATACTTAAATGGATCCAGTTCAAAATGTTTTGTTTGTCACATAAAGTTGTGGTAATCTCTACTGATAGATAAATGGGTCCAGTTTAAAGTCTTTTGAGCATTGCAAAACTCAAAAAATCAAGATACTCTCAGTAGATAAAACAGATTAGATTAGATAAAATTGATTAATGCCAAGGGGAAATTTAGTTACATACAGCAACAGAAACATAAATAAAAAAGTAAAGACTCACAGGACAAATAATACATTCAGTCATTAGATAGAAAAATAAATACAAATATCAAGATCAATACAATCGAGCTTAAAGTACTGTATATAATATCTAGTCTGGGATTTCAGGAGGAAGCACTGAATTACCTGAAGGCATCAGGCAGAAAAGAACCCCAGAGTTGCTTCATAAAACCAAGGTGTAATAAACCTGTAGCTAAAAGAGAGAGGACTCCTGTACGGGTTGGAGGAGATTTTTCATGATGGCACCATTCTTTTTTTCACATCAGCTTCCAGTGCATCCACGGTTAGTGCTGTGATGGAGCAGAATCTCCTGGTAAGATTGTTCAGGCATTTTGCGTCATTTGAACTCAAGTTGCTTCCCCAGGAGAACAACACATTGGCTAAAACAAACTAACTAAAACATCTCCCGCCAGCTTGATGCACACTGTCTGCTCTGGAACTTCTTGTGCAGCGCAACTGAATGTTCAGTCTAGTCCAGTTTACTGTTTATGTGAACCCCCATATACAACTTTACATCACTTTCATGTCCTCCCCCTGAATGATGACTGGTCTCAGAGACTCTTTGGCACAGCAGAAGTCTACCAACTGTGTGTGCATGTACATGACAATAGATAGATTTATCTGTAGAAGAAATGGACGTAATGCAAAGATTTGCAACCTTTTATTCAGCTTATTAGCAGTTTATTCAATTTCTGTGGGTCAGCATTGCATACTTTAACATTCAGATGCCACATCAAAAACTGTTTGAAGATTTTCTACAGACCATTAATTGTTGACTTTCACACTCTCACTTTGAATTAAGGGGACTGGAATTTTATGTCAGAGGATCAGGTAGAAGGCCAGCCTTAATCCGAATATTAGTTAATTGCATTGTGCTCACATACACACTCGCTCTTACTCATACTGGGAAAAAATAAGATTTTAGAAATACCACTCAGGCTAAAAAAAGAACATCGTTTGGATATGGGAGGATATCCACTTGGTGTCAGGGTCTGAGCCAGGAATTGAGCCCAGTTTCCTGAACCTCACTTCCATCCTCACAACAGAAGAAAGGTCGAAAACCAAAATATTTTATAGAAAGAAACTTTACTCCACTGCTTTAGTGTAATTTAATAATAATAATAATTCCCCTATTTCCCGATACTGAGCTACAAATTCTCTAGAACATTACCTGTGCAGTTCTTAAAATGATATTTTGTTTGCTAGTTTTCTTCTTGTCTGAAGAAGATTCATGTTCAATAACATGTGTTCACTAGCCAAGTCAAGTGCTAAAAAAAGTGTAAAACAAGAACTTCCAAACAGTCAAATTTTGTTAGTAAGGACATGTCTAAATAGTGGTCACATGTTTTGTTTTTCAGTGGAATGCACTGAATGTTGTTGCCCCCAAGGAAGAGCTCTTTAATTCAGTCAGGTAGATATGGTAAAATCAGACACATCCATTCAACTAGTGTAAAAAGAATGTTGATGGATAGTCCTATGCTGTACTGAAATCATATTTTAGAAAACCATGACAAGTCTTACTGTCCAGAATGTTAAACTCTACAATTTAATTAAAGAATTGGTAATAGCCCCTCAGCTTTAAATACAAGTTGCTATAAATACTTTTCTGCTGATCTGTCTTCCAAATATCCAACATGACTCTGTGTGGTTTTATTTTTTTGATGTTGTCTGAGTACTTAGTTACTTAGTTGCCTATTGTTAATCAGTGTTTTTTGCAGGAACTTCCCTATTGCCACCCATGTTTGTTCACATCATCACAATGGTGTGGGATTGCAGCTGCTGGAGGCTTGTGTACTTGCTCTGTCAGCAGCAGTTGAGACTTAACAGAGATATAGGGGAGTTATCAGCTTTTATGAGGCACTGCTTAAGAATGTCTTATTTACCAGGTATTGGCAATTAAGGAACAGCTGAAAAAATGAGGAGATTGTGAATTTGTATGAACTGTACTGTAAGATTTTCAAAACAGTCTCTGAGTGTAGCATGCGTGTACTGTTAAAAGTGATAAATGTCCTAGACTGGGACTCCGAAGTCAGAAGATTCTTCTCTGCTCTTTCTGTGAAATTCCTTGACTTCACCTCTGCAATTTTTTTTGCTGTATGTTTCTGAAGGCAATTTTGTTCTTGTGTGTAGCTCCTGTTTATTTATTTTTTTAAATTCTGTTTGTCTTATTTTATATGTTACTTGTGTTTGTTGTTTATACATATATTATTGCATTTGACACAGACGATTTTAATAGATATGCTGCTTTTTGTCAAAAAAAAAATGTCTAAAAAAATCACATTTCTTAGTTTTTTTTAATGGAATGTTTCAATATAGATGTAAACCTTTATATTGTCAGTATTCTCCATTGTATTTGGTCATGACACAAAAAGTAATTTTTCTCAATTTGGCTAAAATGCACATGCAGCATATTTCGATGAAACACTGTAAATCATATTGTTTGCTTCAAAGTCAGGTTACTCAAGAAAGAGAACACAGGGCCAGTTGCCAATGGCTGTGAAATCCAACTAGCAACTTTGAACATAACTTGGATGTCTGCAGTGAAAAATTTTAATGTGCAGAAAGTTCCTTCAAATATCTCAAGTAGTGAAAGGTCAAAGTTTCAATGCCTTGAGAATAGACATCAAAGTTTATTACAAATCCCTTCTAACTCAAGATATATAACTGTCAGCTATAGCCCATTATTTGATTTGAGGTAAACTACTGTGCTGGTTAGAAACCTGAAATTCAAACCAAAATCTTCTAATGCCCCCAATATTCTTCCTAAAAAGCATTTAAAATTTCTTAAAACGTAGGCATTTCACATTGCTGTGAAGCAGAATGTCTTTCTCAAGCACTGAATAAAATGATTCCCGTTGTAATGTAAAGCACATAACCCAAAAAACGACTATTTTCCCCACTATAACCGTCTGTTTAGTAGTCTCTTTTATTCAAAACCTTAGCACTAAGGTATTCATTGGTGACTAATATAGTGGCAAGTTTAGTTTTGCACGTGTAGTAATTCCCATTATGTTACGTTTAAATTAAAAATATCAGTTTTTAAAATAGTAAAAGTCTTCCTTGTCAAAAATTTTTTAACCATGTTCTTTCCATTGCTGTTCTTTGTGCCTGACCATGCCTATAGTCTCTCCTCCAGCATGTAGTTGTCTGACAATAAGAAATACTTTGCTCATTTGAACTTAGTTGACATGATTATTGAAGTAAGCTCTTTACACATAGATAGTATCCCATTATTGCATACTTTTTCTAGAATTATGAACTTTGCTTTGTTTCCTCTGATATTCATGACCATCGATTTAAGGATTCCTGTTTTTCTGTAGTTCCTTTTCTTTGGCATTTGCACATTTGGCTTAATTTTTGAATAATTCTTCACATTTTTGCTGATTTCCATTTTTCATATAACCCCCTTTCTAAACATTCCTCTTTATTCAGTATGTCCTCTGACTGTCTAAAGCAGGAGTCCCCAACTCCAGTCCTGGAGGGCACCAGTAGCTACATGTTTTCATTCTAACCCTTTTCTTAATTAGTGACATGTTTTTGCTGCTAAATAACTTCTTTTGAATCCATTTTAATTGACTTGCTTTTTAAGATTTGTTTCCCTGAATTTCTTCATCATTCATCTGAATTGCTTCATTTCTTTCCTTAAATGGCACCCAAACAGAATAGAAATGTGAAGCGAGTGAGACAACAGAAAAGCAACTAAGTCAGGGCCTCAAACTCCAACCACTTTCACTCCAACCTGTTGCTTAATTAGGCGCCGATTCTTGTTGTTAATTAAACTCGTTCTTTATTTTCACGGCTTGTTGCTGCTCTCATTGTGCAATAGCAGACATTTCATAAAATGTTGATTTTCTCTTTTCTAAGAGCACTGTTAAAATGTTTTGGGGCAGATCAACATTCCTGAGACCTTCACCTTTGTTTATTTTCAGGTATTGTATGATCGACACCATTTGCTGCTCATGTTTTGGTTAATTTTGTATCTTATCATTGTTTGGCTGCTAATTAAGGAAAAAGAAACAATTAAGGGGTGTGAGTCTTCAAGAGCAAGTCAAATGAAATGAATTCAAAAGAAGTTCATTAGGAGCAATAACAGGTCACTAATTAAGTAAAGGGTTAGAATGAAAGCCTGCAGCCACTGGGGCCCTCCAGGACCGGAGTTGGGGACCCCTGGTCTAAAGCCATTTTAAATCAGTCTTTAAACAATACCCTGGTGGCTGATGTCTGTCTACACTAGTACAAGAGCTTCAGGCGACTACCCCCACAGTGGACAGTTAGCTGAAGCTGAGGTTGCGAAATTTCAAGGCAGGTTAATGAAGCATGGTGGTTACTTGACATCTCCAAGTCAAGTAACAAAAGGGTTGAAAGCAGAATGACAAAGTTTCATTAGAACAATCTAGATGAGAATAATCCATTCAGACAAAATAACATTCACAATTCCTATCTACTTAATTCTTCCAAAATAACATCAAGTCAAGTTTTGAGGGTCCCTAAAGTCTTACTGTCTACCACACTACTTAGTAACTTATTCCATGTGTCTGTGGTTCTCATTGTGAAGAAAAACTTCTTAATATTTTTGTGATATTTACCCTTAACAAGTTTCTAACTGTGTCTCCTGCATATTTGATGAACACTTAAATCATGTATCCTCTTAATCTTCTTTTGCTTAAACTGAAAAGACTCAGCTCTTTTAATCTTTCCTCATAACTCATCCCCTGTAGCCCTGGAGTCAGTCTAGTCGGTATTCTCAGGACTTTTTCTAGCGCTGCTATGTCTTTTTTGTAGCCTGGAGCCCAAAACTGTACACAGTACTCCAGATGAGGCCTCACCAGTGTGTTATAAAGCTTTAACATAACCTCCTTGGACTTGTACTCCACACATCGTGCTATATAACCTAACATTCTATTAGCCTTCTTAATGGCTTCTGAACACTGTCTGGCAGTTGATAGTGTCAAGTCCATAGTGACCATGACTCCTAGATCCTTATAATAAGGTGTACTTTCAATTTTCAGACCTTCCATTATGTATTTAACCCTAACATTTTTACTTCCTACATATAATACTTTATATTTACTAACATTATAATTTCTTGCAACAGCTATCAAGCATAAAATGAAAATTATGTTTACACAGTTTTTTTTTTTTTCTTTTTATCACTGACACCTTTTACTTGTTTATATTGTAGGCGAGTTTGGAGGTTTTTATTTTTTATTAAACAAACCAGACAAAAGGTGTTAAATCCGATATCCATGACATTATCGCGTGTTTATTCAGTAAAATATTGAACTAAAACTAAACAGGCTAGGAATACATCTGTTGTATACTCATATCAATAAATGGTTTCTAATGTACTGTGTAACCCTGGCCCTTTGTTTTTACAGCTGGATATTTACCAAAATGTAAGCTTTCAAATACACTGCTTTATTTCTCATTCTGAGTCAGTGCTCTTTGAATGTTTCAGTCATGTCTTGTTCATTTTTGATGTTCTTCCCATGTTTCGTTTGATGATGTCTTCACACATTTGAGGCTCTATAAACAGCATTTTCTGAGCAGAACTCAGACTGTTCAATTCTCAGCTGAATGAATTCAAGATCCTCCTTTCAACACAGAGGTCAAATGAAGGGGCATTTAACTTTATACTTTTAGGTGTAGGTATTTAGTTCACCTTGACATACGTTATGTGAGTGATACAGCGGCAAAGTGGTTAGTTCCCAAGTGTGGGACTTTAAATACTAGCTGGGACCCAATTGAGCTTGATATTCTCTCCATTTTCAAGTAGGTTTCCTCTTGGTACTCAGATTTGATCTTATATCCCAAAGACTTGTGTTTAGGATTCTCAACACTGTCCCTATTAAGAATGGGTTATGTACGTATTTTAGCATTTTATAAATTGATTAGATTAAAGAGGGGTGTTTGTAATTTTAAGCAGCATGTTGACACAATCTGCGGTGGGCTGGCGCCCTGCCCGGGGTTTGTTTCCTGCCTTGCACCCTGTGTTGGCTGGGATTGGCTCCAGCACCCCCTTGACCCTGTAGTTAGGATAGAGTGGGTTGGATAATGGATGGATGGATGGATGTTGACACAATAGTAGACCTGTTTCCTTGCAATAAGGAGACGGCAGTTTGCATCTCAGGTGCTCCCTGTGTGGTGTTTACATGTTCTACCTGTGTTAATGTGGGGTTTCCTCGGGTTTCTGCAGTTTCCTTCTACAGTCCAAAGACAAGACATGCAGATTAGGTGAATTGGTGATGCTCAAATGGCCTGGGTGTGTTTGACTTACAATGGACTGGCACCTGTTTCAGATGTGTTCCTGCCTTACACCCAGTGATTGCTGGCATAGACTCCAACTGCCTGTCACAAGGCCTGGATAAGCAGATTTGGAAAATGAAGAATTGTACAGATTTTGTTACTTTAATTTTTTTTTATAGTTGTTTTTGAGTTTATCACCAATATTTCTCATCCTTTCTGACACCACACATTGTTGCATTGCAATGGATGTGATACTATCACATATTTATTATAAAACATAGTAATACCTTTAAGCCCCAACCTGATTTTAGATTGCAGAACTATGAAACCCTATGAAGACTGTTTTGTTAATTGTTTGCAACAGAAGCTGTAGCTAAATGAGAGGTTCTGAAACAAATATGACTTTTTTGTTTTGTTTCTGTTTAAATTTATAAAATTCTTTCTATTTGATGTTTTTTGTTGTCTTTATTGGTATTTTTTAAGAATCTTGTATTATTTTTTTTTAATTATCTTGGTCACTACCAAATATTCAAAAGTGCTCTCCTGGCATATCAGGAAGTTCAAAAGAGTAGTCAGCACAAGGATCTAAAAGTTCCTGTTAGCTTTCACTACACTGGGTGTTTCCTTTGTTATCGAGTCAAAGCTTAGACACTTCCTTTTAGGTACATCCATGTTTTCGTGAAAGCTTGATGATATCTTGTGCAACATAACGTCTGCATTATGTAAGTAGCGATGCATTGCTATAAACAATATGACAGTGGCCATTAAACAAGCTGGTGATACAAAAAAAGACAACCACAAAACTAATGATAAAAATAAACAGTATGAAAAGCAGCAATAATGAGCAAGTTTCTAACACTACCAGTATAGACTTTGGCTATGATGTTTCAGCCAGGGTGTGTTCCTTGGCTTATGTTTATTTTCCTTTTCACTGTCTTCCTTGTTTATTGTAAAGTGTTAAATTTCTGATGCATATTATATTTATGTAGTATTTTGTTAGTATTATTCTATTATTTATTTATTACTTGGGGGTTCCTCCCTGCTCTCTTCGCTTGCCAGCCACTTTGCATATCTGCTGCTCGCGTTGTGAAGAGGGGGTCTGAACGCACCCCAAGGAGACGCGGTCGCTCCTCCGAAACCCCCTCTTAAGCGGTGATACAATGGGATACAAATATTTTTTTCTTACCTCCCTTTTGCTCGATCAGCTGCTCGCTTGCTGTTGCTGCCGTGCCGTGTGATTTGCATCTCAAGTGGCACTTCGAACATTTAAAAGCCTGTACAGCAGTTGTCTTTGTCATCTACTCTTTGTCTTTTATTTCCGGCCCTGGGCGTGGTTAAATCTCTTGGCACAAATTCTCGTCTCGCGGGACGTGAGTTCTTGGTATTTTTTAGTTTATAATTTAAAAATAGAATAAGAATCTGAAAATCTAACAACATCACATTAAAGTTTAATACATTCTGAAAAGAATGATACCAAACATATATATGCAGGTTTTAAAATAAGCCAGATTTAAAGTGTTACAAAAAAGTGACATAAAAACGTCACTGTTGCACTTTTAGGCTTAGGATTTTAAATATATAGAATAGATGTATGTATTATGTGTTCTTCTATGTGTCTGGGTAGAACTTTGGTGTCACTGCTGAGAGACAGACTCCAGTCTATATATTTGATGCTGGTAAGCAGGTCCTTTAGCGATTCATTGATTGTTGTTCCAAAGTACTGTTGGATCAGTTCTAAAATTTTGACTTCGATATCAATACCAGCTTTTGGACCTAGGTACTGGAGCCAGAATGCTTCTGAGCAAATAACAGATAACTCCAAAACCTCTAAGTAAGATACTTAGTAACTTTACTAGTGTGCTGCAAAATTGCTTGCCTCCCTGCTGCAGTGCACAATTGCGCCACACTACGCACTGCTTTCCTCTTGCCATGAAGTCCTGATCACACTGAAGCACTAAAGGGGGTTCCTATTAAATCACCATCACCTTGAAGCAATAATATGGGGGTTGGTGGAATTGGGGTCAGGTATCCCCTGTGAATTTTCAGCCATCTTAAAGCATGCACTTTAGTTTTATGTAGGTTTTCCACAACTGCAGTAGAGAGTGTTGAGGGAAGGGGATGAGGATTGAAAGGAAAACTGTTTACCATTTTAAAATTAAGGTTTTTCAATATTTTTCCAGTACTGGTATACCATGCAACCCTATCCTGGAGTGCTGATTTTTAAGGTTCTAGATTTTTTCACATCTGTTTTTGGGTTTTGGTTTTTGGGTCTTGTATTGAGATTAGGATACATATCATTATTTCTAAAGATTTTGTTTTGGCCTTGTCCTTTGTTTTTATGGTACCTCTCACTTGAAAGGCCAGTCAGTCAGTCAGTCAGTCATTCTCCAACCCACTATATCCTAACACAGGGTCACGGGAGTCTGCTGGAGCCAATCCCAGCCAGCACAGGGTGCAAGGCAGTAACAAACCCCGGGCATGGCGCCAGCCCACCACAGGGTGCTCACACACTCACAGCAAGCACACACTAGGGACAATTTAGGATCGCCAATGCACCTAACCGGCATGTCTTTGGACTGTGGGAGGAAACTGGAGCAAACCCACGCAGACATGGGGGGAACATGAAAACTTCACCAAGAGAGGACCCAGGAAGCGAACCCAGGTCTCCTTACTGCAAGGCAGCAGCGCTACCACTGCACCGCCGTGCCACCCACTTGAAAGGCATTTTTGATATATTGTGTTTGAGACATTTTGAAATTTGAAAACCAGTATCCCACCTTTGGGCCTAGTTTGGCCAAAGCCGGCATGTGGAGTTGAGATTTTTAGGCTAAATTGGAGTGACTCTGTTGCAGGCCAGTAAAAGTCCTGGCTTTGTTTTGTAACTTATTTTAAAGACTTAACCCCCTCTCATTGTGTTAGTGACTCTTAGTCATAGCACTGGCTCCATTTGTTATGAATTGGATTAAGTGAGTGTACAAATCCCATGAATGAAAAATGTAATGAAAATAACCCGATGAACTTGAGAAATCTCCACATTCCATTTAACGCACTGCAATATTAGTGTTGGTAGCAGATGAAAGTGTGATAATTTTTCTCTGTACTTGCCTGAATATGGCAATGCTACAATAATAATGACTACATTTCATAACTATTGAACAATTATTTGATCAGTCGGTGTGGCAAGCAACTAAATTACATGTGCTGAACCATAATTTGGTGCTATGCTATGAAGCGTTTAATTTTTTGATTTAAGTGGGGTTGGGATAGGGAAGTTGCTGCTGAGTTTCATAATTCCCTGATTCTATGCATTTTTGTTACATTGTACTCAGATATTTAGACCTGTTTCATCTGATGGTATTTATGAATTATCACCTTCCTTAGATTTTCTGCCCATCTATTATTTACTTTCTTGCATATCTTCTTTTTTTTTTCTTTTTCCTTTTACACGTGTCTGGGTGCCCTACGGAAGATAAAAAAAATTGAGTGTTTGCCTAGGAAACACATTTTTCTTTAGCTGACTATTCATTCATGCATTAACCTTATTAATCCAAATGTATTCCTCAGTCCTAAACCTGATGATGTCAACAGTGCATTTCCCACTTGGACAGAAATGGCATCTGAATAAAATGATGTGGCTGTTTGAACATCCACGTTCCTTTAACTCACAAAAAGTGAGCAGGAATCATAATAATGTGTCATTCAGAATGTTTTTGTGAATGTGTGATTTGCATGCATTAAGAAGTGAGTGCATTATGTTGGGTTATGCCCGTTTTAGCTGGAGTGTTATTTTGTAATAAGACTGTTAAAAATACACAGTAATAAAATGTTAATGGTAAACATAAAATATAAACAGTTTAATGAGAAGATATTTCCTTGCAATTGCCAAAGACTTCTGTTAGCAAAATGAAAGTTTCTTCTCATTAATTATTATTTGATTTTTTTTTTCTTATTACATTCAGAGATTTACTTCATTTTTGTTACTGCTTCAGTCTAGACTTTGTGTGTATTTGTTTTTTGATATTTTAGGTACAGTATATATTGTGTGCATTAAGGGTTATTTGGGAAAATATTTTTGTATGGGCTTTATAGTGTTTACTAGCTGAGGGAACAAACCAGGGCAAGTCTTTTTGTGTATATTAATATTTTAGTTGTTTTTCATATTCATTCATTCACTGTATATTTTGGGGCATTTTCTATTATCTATTTTAACTTATATTCACTTTCCTTTACATCATATTCACCTTTTCCTTTATACTTTGTGATTTACTGTCTTTTCACTGTTAATTGGGGAAATAAGATTGGGAACCTTGTGAGTGTAGTGTGGGGTTGTTTTGACCTTGTTTGAGCTTTTTCCAGGCCTCAGGCCTGAGGGTGTAGCAGCCAGTTGAAGTATTTTCAGCTTGTCATTAAAATGTGAAACATTTACCATTCAGAAGGACGGTATTGAAGTAAAAAAAAAAAAAATCTTTCATTGTCACCTTTTTTACACTTCATTGTATGCTTTACTGCATGGCTTCACTGTTCTGAATCATTGTCATTTCTTGCTCTCAAGGTGGTGAAAATCTTAGTTTTTGAGAATAAGTATTACAGTACAGGTGAGCATCTCTAAACTAAAATGCCTGAGACCAGAAGTATTTTGAATTTTTGAATATTTTTGGATTTTGGAATATTTGCGGGCAGCACGGTGGCGCAGTGGTAGCGCTGCTGCCTCGCAGTTAGGAAATCCGGGTTCGTTTCCCGGGTCCTCCCTGCATGGAGTTTGTTTGTTCTCCCCGTGTCTATGTGGGTTTCCTCCGGGTACTACAGTTTCCTCCCAAAGTCCAAAGACATGCAGGTTAGGTGCATTGGAGATTCTAAATTGTCTCCTGGTGTGTGTATGTGTGCCCTGTGGTGGGCTGGTGCCCTGCCCAGGGTTTGTTTCCTGCCTGTTGGCCTGTGACCCTGTAGTTAGGATATAGTGGGTTGGATAATGGATGGATGGAATATTTGCATGTACAAAATGATATATCTTAGGCACACCCTTGATCAAGTAAGAAAATTCACCAAACCAGATGACTCACATTTATAATTCATATCACTGAGATATTATTTGAATGTGTGTCGATGCACATATTAAACCTCAAAAGTAATAAACATGTACTGTATAGACTAGTTCCGTAGTTGCATACCAAAAGAAGAACCAAATGTCTGTATGCAGCTTTCCACGAAGCAGAATTTTGAACTGCCATGCAGGTGTTATTGTTTCATTCTCTCATCCCCCTACCACTGCCACACAGAATTTGTCCAGCATTCAGTGATGGTGGAAGTCCATGTGGAGACCTAAGCTTTGGCCCTCCCTCGATGTCAAGAGCGCACAACCCTTAACTTACCTAAATGGCGCCCCTCGGTGTCTACAGCATGTAGTCAGTACTATTAGACATTGAGGAAGAGCGGGGGAGACCCCTGGTATCCAACAGCACACACCCCTTTACTTACCTAAACGGCACCGCTTGGATGATTGCCCTTAATGGGTTGAATGTTGTGGCACTTCCCAGGGAAAACTGCCCCCCGCCACCCCAATAACTGATCGAGTGATAGTGCTTTGTGGTGCTCTCTGCTTTACATGGGTCATCGATCAGGAGTCCTAGCTTTGTGGCACTTCATAGGGGCAGTCTTCCTTGCATCCCTGGTTGTCAGTTGTGTGTTGTAGCTTTGTGACGTTCGATGTGTCACAAGGGACCAGACATCGCTTCCCAAAGCCCGCTTAGAATGAATAAAGCCATTTGGAATCTTTATATACGTAATATTGTTCATACGTATATCAACCATTAAAAAAAAATTGAGGGAACATAGGTGGCATCATTTTAGTTTAGTTTTGGGTTTTGGAGTATTTCTGATTTTATATTAGGGATGCACAACCTGTATTAGGTTAACCTGTAAAAAGCAAAAAACACACAATTGTCTCTTGAAATTAAAATGGGTTCTGTATTGGATTTGCATCCCATCCAAAACTGGTTCCTATCTTGTGCCCAATGGGGTAGGCACCTGCCACTGCTGAATCTGATTAAGCAGATTTGACAGTATTATGTTGTCCTGTTATCTCCTAAAATATTTCAATATTAAACTGTGGCTTGAAAGAGTTGGTTGGCCGCCCCCCCCCCCCCGCATGCTGGGTAGAAATCAAGTAACCTTAACTGTTATAAATGAGCTTGAGTCCCTTTGGAAAAATTAGGAAGTCATATAATATTATAATAGGTTTTTAGGCCTAGATTTCTGGCAGGCAGTGATGTGATACAAATTTAAAGATGGGCTGCTGATTACAATTTTAAATGCAGCCAGTGTTTTTGGCAACGTTGCGTGAATCTCGACTTTCAAAGAAAATCCTGTGAGAGTCTAAAGTAGAAAGGGAAAAGAGAAATAGGGAGGCTGAAGGGCATACTGTGCAATTCCCAAAATGCTAGAAGGACACTTAGCGTGGTTAATGAGAATCGAATGATTATATGGTAAGTTATTCATATGCTGTAAAAAAAAAAATTCTTTCTAGTGGATAGGAGTCCTGCTTTGGATAACATCATAGACTGGTGTATTTAGCAGAGATGTTTTGTACATCCATCCATCCATTATCCAACCCGCTGAATCCAAACACAGGGCCACGGGGGTCTGCTGGAGCCAATCCCAGCCAACACAGGGCACAAGGCAGGAACCAATCCCGGGCAGAGTGCCAACCCACCGCAGGACATGTTTTGTACACTATTTTTTCTATTTCATTTTTGGTTGTTAAAAATATAAACTTATTAAATTAAATAAGGACTAAATAATATAAAATTGTAATCAATTTAATCAATCAATTGAACTTTTTGGGGCATGGGCTCAACAACACGACACATGGATGCCTGGCTCTTGTCAACCCCTTTGTATCCTGTAGTTGTTGTTGTAGTTACCTGGTGGTAGATCTCTACTCCAAACAGCTTTTGCCATCTTCATCTCAAAGAGACCTGACTGGACAGCAATCTAATGGCTTGGAAAGTTGGGCATGGTGGGGTGGTGTACTCTGCTAAAATGAAATTACTGTCATGTTCCTGGAAACCCTACATAACCTTTTCATCCCAGTGCCATGGAGTATTATCCTGCTCAAAGTGTCTGTTTAAAAATGAAGCAATGCACCTCCGGCATTCAAGTGCATCTTTAATCATAAGTGCGCTGCAAAAACATACCCAACCCTTCTTCTGTTATGGAACCTGAGGATAGCTTACTTAAATGAAAAGATGAGATACATATGTTTTTTTTAATAAAGCAGAGGTGTAATCAAGGTTAGGCAGAAGTAAAAAAGTAAGAAAATACAATATGCTATAAGTAAAAATAAATAAATACAATTTGGCAAAGATCCTTTTACCCACGAATAATTATTTACTCTCACAAGATATGTTTTTATTTATTTATTTTCTTAGGTTTTTGGAAAAATCTAAGAAATTCTAGAACTTGCACAGTAAATATGTTTGGCATTGTAATAACATGCCCAAATCAGATCATGTGGTCAGCAGCTGAGTCTGACAAAAGTAAACAGCATGACCATTCTTACAAAACAAATGTAGTAAAGCCGCTGACAGAACAACAAAAATGAGAATCACGATGAAATAGTTAAGCCCAAATACAGAAATGAGAAAAATTAATGAACATGTCAAGTTACTGATATCCATGTCAACTACGCTGCTGCCACCAATCTCTATTTTTCAAACCTGGCAGGGTGGATTCATGGATTTAAGATTTTCACCATATCCTTGTCAACCATTTAGTGTTTATCCAACCCTACATTGTTTGTATTTTTTAGCTAACTGCAACTGCACCTTCTTGCTTTTAAGTAGCTGCTGAGAACCTTGGGGTGATCATCCAACCCACTATATTCTAACTACAGGGTCACAGGAGCCAATCCCAGCCAACACAGGGTGCAAGGCAGGAAACAAACCCTGTGCAGGGCGCCAGCCCACCTCAGGGCGCACACACACACACACCAAGCACAATTTAGGATCGTCAATCCACCTAACCTGCATGTCTTTGGACTGTGGGAGGAAACCGGAGCACCCAGAGAAAACCCATGCAGACACAGGAAGTGAACCCAGGTCTCCTAACTGCGAGACAGCAGCGCTACCACTGCGCCACCGTGCTGCCCGGTGTGATCATTATCTGCCTTATCCTATTCCCGAAAGTAAGTGAATTCTGAACAGCCCTCTTTTGACACCTCTTTGTCAAACAATTATAGTTGTCCTGATACTTTGATGTGGGATATCAACCTTTCTTAGCCCATTTTATCATCCGATGGATATTAAGTACAGATTCTCTGTTGCTGGATGTTTTTGTATAAAACACTCATAACACTGTGATGAAGGTAAAACTGACCATTGCTGCTGTTCCCAATACATTTATACCAGTATACCAAGGTACCATTACCAGTATTCAAAACTGTGAATATCATTAGTCTTGCCCATTATTCCTGTGAATTTGCACAGACAGACAGATACCCTTAATTATTTGACATCTATGTACCTTTTTTGAATGCCATTGTCTACACATAGAGCATGTTCACTTAATGAATTGTCAATTACTCAAGCAGGTGTGATGTACCTAATAAAGCGGCCACTCATGTTATACTGTTTTAGAGTCATGGGAAAATGTTTCAGTAGAAATAAATTAGAGCACTTGGATGCAACTTATTAGATGGCCTGGATGGGAAGCATGGGAAGCTGCCTTATGTCCCATTAAGCAACTTGAATTCAGTTTCTTAGTTTTTGTTTCAGGTCATAGTTTGGTTTTAATTTAACAAACTGTCTTTGGAAAATGACTAACGAATGATAAGAACAACAACAACAACTAAAGCCTTCCCAGACTATGAGTGCCCTCTTTGGCTTGTTTTGTGTTACTATAGTTTGGAAAAATGGTGTTTCAAATTTGAATCATGTCCTGTATTTTTTTTGCTCTGCTAATTTTCTACATACATAGATGGAGAACATTCTGACAAGAGTTGGTGATAAGGGAGACCAGATGTTTCCTGAACATTTTCGTGTGTTTTCACTCAATACCACTGTAATAATTCATTGTGTGGATTCGGAAGGTGCTTTCCAGTCTTTACTGATGCCCTGAGGATTCCTAATAATGGTGTCATTAATTGCCAGAATATTCATGCTCTGATTGAATAGTACTTACATGTTAATTGTATCACCCAAAAATGTAGCTGTACAAATGTATACTTCATTTCTATTCAAATAAGAAAGATTTTCGTCTGGCTTGAGCAGAAGAAAGAAACGGATAAATATTGACAGACAGGCAAGCCATCCAAGGAATGCAAAAATTTGCATCCATTAACTTTTTCATGTTGTGTTCAAAAGAAGCTTTCTTATCAAAAATCACTTGAGGTGAATTTCATTTGTAAGAAAAAAAAAACTTAGAATTGATCAGTGCCTTAATATGGTGTTGAGCAAAGAGGTCAGAAGGACAGTTACTAGGTAGTAAACATGGCAGTAAATGGTCACTCTACATTGAATGGATGTGACTTTAGAGAATGGGATTTTTTTTGTCTCATTTGTGACATTATTTATGTTATGATTATTAACTTGTTTTCATGAAACAGACCATAGCTTCTTATCTGCAAGGAATTTGCAGCGTAACATTTTGAAAATGGACTGGGGCAAGGTTTAAGAATGCTGCTTACTTGCAGTTAAAATAGGGAACTATCAGATTAAATGTGACACATCAGCTGTGAATTGAAAAATGATCAAATACAATCATAAACTCTGGTGTAATCATTTAATCTAAAGCTTCTGTTGAAAAACTGTGACAGTTATAATTGTATATTGTAATGGCCATTAGCATAATATATGATCAAATAAAAGTGCAAAAAAAAAAAACAGTAATATGTCTAAGGGCAGCATGGTGGCACTGTAGTTAGCACCTGTGATTGAAAATTACAATTACCTGGATTCAGCTCCCTGACGGCTCATAGCTGGTGTGAGGGATTGCCGTCCGTGTATCCCGGCCAACACCCCAAACCGCCAGATGGAGCCATCCCTACAAAATGGAAGGGTCCCGAATTCCAGCAGGGCATCATGGAAATTGGAGTCTTTCGTCACAGCCTTGCTGGATAGCATGGGGGCCACTGGAGGACACTGCAGGGAGGCCCAGGGACTTATACTTTCCTCATAGCCCGGAAGTAATTTACAAATACGGAAACGGAAGAAATGATATACTTCCGGGCTGAAGAAAAGAGGAGTTTTGATCTGACCCCTTCCGGGTCAAAGACTTTAAAAGGACTCTGGGAAATCTCAGCAGTGAGCTGAGCTGGGAGGAAGGGTGGCTAAGTGTCTGGGAGAGGAGGATTGATTATTGATTTATTATTGTGTTTATTTATGAGTATAGTGGAGTGTAGAGTGCTTGGTGCACACTATTATTATAAAATAAAGTCATATTGGACTTTTATCTGGTGTCTAACGTCTGGTCTGAAGGTTCAAGGGGTCGAACAGTGCCCCTATCTTTTACACTGGTAAACACACATGTTAGTTTCATACATTTTCATGAATGTAAATCATGTACAACTTTAAACTAGCCAGCAAAGGTGAATTAACAATTGTGTGGTTAGCACAGTCAGCATGGTATGGTGGCTTATTGGTTAGCAATGCTGCCTTATAGCTCCAGTGACTTTGGTTTGCATACTAACACCATCTGTGCTATGTATGCATGGTCTCTTCTGCCTGTGTGAAATTTTCTCCAGATGTTCAGATTTTCCTCCCACAATCCAATGAATGTTGGGTTACCTGGAGTCTCTAAATTGACCCTGTGTGTGTGAGTGTGTGAGTGTCCCATGCAATGGACTGATCACTAGTCCAAAACTAGTTCCTGCCTTGCAACTGATGCCAAACTGAATTAAGTGTTTTTTTTTATAACAAGTGAATGAATGAATGAATGGATGATCACTGCAGCTTACAATGAGATATAAAAACAAACATACCAATTCTTTTTTGTGAAAAATTAACAAATGTGCTGAAAATGAATCATCTTTCTTATTTTTGCTCTCATAGGCAAATCAAATGGAGCCAATGGCAATGAAGCGACCACAACTGTTTGGGATGAGCAGTGGTCCTTATTCACAGCCTCAGCAGGGTGGCTCATATCCAGGGCAGCCCTACGGATCCCCTTCTCCTCACAGATACCAAATGGCAATGCATGGACACAGTCAAGGAGGAATGGGCGGAGTGCACTTCTCCCAGCAGCAGGTAGTGATCATCCTGTCTTGTCTGCTCCATATGTCAGTTTATCTTATTGCACTTTATGTTGTTCATTACACCTTTTTCCCTTACATCACACTGTTGTTTTATGAAATGTATTGCATCTTCCATAATTTTAAAATATGAACCAATCACAAAAGATGATGAAGTCACTTTGTTGGTAGGATTGGCGTCCTGTGTTAGTGGCAAACAAAACAATTTTTTGTGTGTAGGATCCACTTCTATGGTATTTTTGCCCATCCTACTTGTGTTTCATGAATTTAGCAACAAGTTCAAATATGTATCTTGAATGCAGTGGTTAAATGAAAACTTAAGAAATCTGACAAAAAAACACAAAATTCAGTCTATCAATCTTGTTTGGTTAGCTAATAGTTATACTGTCATCATATTTAATCTTGATGCTTTCGCAAAGCTGTTGGGGTCTCCCCCTTAACAGCTGTGTAGTTTGTTCCAGGTTCCCAAAAGCCTTTGTGTGAAGAGGTGCTTCTTGGATTTCACGTTGAATGCACTTCACCTTGATTTCAACCAATGTTGTTGAGTATGTGATTCTCTATTTACCAAAAAGAATACTGATGACTCTGGGTATTTGGATCACCTGAATGAGGTCCTCATGTAGCCATCTTTGTTGAAGACCATGTCTTTCTCAAAACTTCTGGGTACTCCTTATCAGAGTGTAGTTCTGCTCTACCTTGTTGATACTTAAACACACATCAGTGAGTAAATACATGGGTTTGAAGCCTTCAGGAAAGGTGAAGTTAAGTGGCTTCAGGTCGGTAAAGCTGCCTCCTTTAAGCCAAAGTGCTGGCTTTGTGATGGAAGTTAGTTGAATGCGGCAAGGCAAAGTATATAGTTCTGGAGGTGATCATTCCATTTTTCAAATGAATGGGTCAAAGCCTTCAGGAGCTTATGAAGTTTTAAGTGTGGGTTTATTGTTCCATCAACTCTCATGCTTCTATTTAGGGACACAGGTAAAACTAGAGAGAGAGAGAGGTTTGAGGGTTGGGGTTAAATTACAATGTGGGACTAACAAACATGCATTCTGGTATTAGCAACACAGAACAACATAAGGAATGGAAACAGGTGAAAGGGTTACTGGTTAAATATCAAAACAGCAGTGTAGTACTAGGGTGTTGTACCATGTTAGCCATTATGAATATAGTGAGAAGTCAAGCAAAATGACACCTTTTATTGGCTAGCTAAAAAGATTACACTATTTAAGCTTTCGAGGCAACTCAGGCCCCTTCTTCAGGCAAGATGTAATCAAAAATAGCAATGTATAATTGTAGAGCCGATGACTGTGTTGTATCGAGTACAAGACTGCAATATGGTGCTATATTGTGCTTGTTTAGAATGAGTGTTGGGGCATCAGTGCTCAATGATTCAGTAATAAATCCTTCTTGATTTCTTGATGTTTCAGAAGAACTAGTATATGTGGCATCGAACTTGGAGAGAAAGATATCACAAACTAATTGTGGTCAAAAACATTACTTTGAGGAATAAGCCTAAATTAATAAACTGTTTAATCGATGGACAGCATATTTCAGTTTCAAGAGGAACAAGGTAATTTCTCTAAGTTATGTCATTTGACAAAACCGAGCATCACTGTTTGACTTCCTACTGTATAAATGGTGCTGTGTCACAAATATGCAGTTCTAGACATTAGTAGAGCTTATCTCATGGGGAACATCCAATTTCTTTTGGTGGGTGTTAGTGGCCAAAACTCTATCAAAGAACTTCATTTTAAGCCAGTACCTGACCATTCCATGATAACATGCACATATATTTTTCAGGCAAAATGTCTGGGCTGTTGAGCTCAAAGACCACTGGAACCACATTTAGCTGACTGAAACATAGCGACACAGATTGTTTGAAGACAGAAAAGTTCTGAACCAAAAGTTGCTCTTAAGGTCATCTCTGACAGTTGCTTTGTGTTTAACTGTTAGGTCAATGCTCACCCAAAATCACTAATGGTGACGCTTCTGTTCCTCTTCTTTCCTTATATTTGACTCTCATTTGTGACAGAAGCCTTTTAGGAGGCTGAATACTGGGTGCTTAATCAGGCAGGATTAGCATGGGTTAAAAGTGATGCATGGATTTCATTTGAAGAGTTTGCAGTTGCAGTATGAAGGGGCATAGTTGAAAATACTCACAACATTTTTAAGTAGAACTGAGGGCTGCACAATTCAAGCATAATATCAAGTTGCAATTATTTTTCTGAATTTTGATATTTTGATTTGACTGAAACCTGAACCTGTTATGTGATAAATGTGAAATATGTAGCTGATTGGCACATCTTTGGTTTTATTTTTTTTTTTGTATTTCTGGTAATTCTTTTTGTAAGAGATTATGCTAGCACAAACATTTATAATAGGTCATTGTTTGCCTTTAGATTGCAGGGTTTGGGATGTGTGACTGGTTTGCAAATACTTCATATGTTTTTCACACTGTTTTCTATGGCATCTTTTTAACAGCTGAGTTACCCATGTTGTCACCACTTTACACATAATACTAGCATCTGTAACAGAACTACAACCATGAAGCTAAAATACTGCCTTACCAGTGATCTGCTGTTTTTGACATCAAGTCATCACTTCTATTGTTGCCGCATACTAATTAGCAAGACTAATTTTCTGACTAATTCTCTCATTTGACTGTGTTAATACTGCATAATTTGTGATCACTGTAATGTGTGTCATCAAGGTGGGGTCTCTCTTTTAATGCAAGGTTTCTGGGGAACACCTGCTTCTCCCTTTCTGTCTATTTTTTACCGTGTACTATTTTATTGATTGAAATCTAAGTAAAAACTTTAGTCTCTGCAATTATAAATCACAATTTTCATGTGAAATCAAGAAACTGTTCAGGAATAGACACATTAGAAGAAGGAAAAGTGTTTGTCATAAAGCAGGCTGGGAGTCAGAAACAAGAGTTGGCAAAAAATGATAGAGCTTATTTAGAAGGACAGATCAAAAACAGGGCAAACAGCTACAAACATGACACAGATATATAGACAGGAACAAAACCAGGTTTAAAACAACATTAAGAAAAGTAGATGTGAACCAACACTTAAAGAATAAATCTGGTATTTTTCAAGTCAAAGTTATTTCTTCACAGTCAAAGTTACATCCTAAATTGAAGGATTTCTTATAAACTTTAAAAAATACCGTGTCTGTCCTTGTGGCTTGCAAAGGGTACACGGGTCCATAGGTAAAAGAAAAAGTCTTAAAACTTACCAAGCATGGCCACTTTGAAGCTGTAAAGGTTATTATTTAAGAAAACATGCCTTCTGCACTTATGAGGCATCCTTGTGATAACAAAAAATATTTTATCACTGATTCTTGCAACTATTTTTCTTGAGGTAAGAATTTATTTCATGTTTGCTTGTTTGCTCATTGCCACCATTGTGGTTGGAGTAATGACAATCCCAACAAGCCCTTAGTGCAAAGCTATATTCTGCATGTAATCCTACTTTTACTTCTGCAATTCTGTTTCTTCAGGAGTTTTGTAATAACAGACAGATGCATGCAAAAATCATAGAATTGTATTTTCCAAAACAGCGCCTACTTTTCACTAGTTACATTTGCGTTTTGTAATTTTACATAGTGCACAGAGTGAGATTCATGCTAAGTGGCAGCACAGTGAAAAGAGCACATAAACAGCTTCATTGTACTTAGTCAAATAACAGTAAATCTGAACTGACATTGCATTGTATTCTTAATAAAACCTTAGATTTTCGAAAAAGCCAGGCTACTGGAATGTTGCAGTTTCTGTGGTCTGGTATGTGGCATGCACGATAGAAATAATACTCAGAAAATGAGAAAGACAAGAGTGTGCAATAGAGCTGATTGAAGCACCACAAACCAATTATCGACTTTTTTAATGCATGGTGAGTGGTGAGTCACTGTTGCTGAGGATATAGTAATAAGAGAACATGGAGCAACATGTTTGAGTGAGTAAACTCAAATGACAGTCTCTCATTCCAATAAACCAGAAGGACCCGTAAAAGCTACTCCAGATCTTGCCTCTGTGAGGCAGGTATGACAGCTCTGCACTACTTCTCTGCCTATGCTAAACCATCTTTACTGAACCTACTGAACTTCAACCTGATTAAACGTAGGTGAATTGTACACCAGGCTTGAATAAGTGGGTTTGCTGAATGAATGGATGCCTAATAACGTCTGTGCAGTTCTTGCCATTTCATTGCATGATGCATACATGTAGTCTCTCACTGAATTCAGTGGTAGCAGGCATTAGCTTAATGAAAGAATTACACTTCCATATAAGTGTGCATTTGTCAGTTATTATTGCCTAGTTGTCTACAGAACAGAAAAAGCAACTAACAGCTGGGCATTAACATTCAATAATTCCAATAATGACACTTGACAATCATGTTCCAAAGTGAATCCATGCTCCTTGGGGCCAAGTACCTCCTCCATGTTGTGCAGGCTGTACCTGAAGTGCGCTGTGGAGGGAGCTGAACGTAGCAAAGTGATTCACGTAGCCAGTCTCCTTAAAAATGGCAGAATCTCACAACATGGATATACACTGTGTTACAATACGTGTGTAATCTCAAGATGCAAATCAATACTCAATAACAAAAAAAATTGACATATTCAGTAAGTTTTAAGGTTTTTTGTTATAATGGAACCCAGGTATCAATGAGGCCCATTATAAAATGTAAGAGTTGGCTAGTGATTTTGTTAAATTTATAAAATATGCTTCACTTTAGAATACAATTTCATATGACAAACTAATATATACCATGATTGTAAAGAAATAACTGACTTGAAAAAATATAACACTTTTCCCTTAAGGATACAAGGGGGTACCCCAGAATAACCAGAATCTGTACCGGGCGTGCAATCTAGACTTAGCTGCTTGTTTCGCTGCTAGGTGTAACATACTTACAGTATTATGTTGCAGTCTGCAAAGTGGCATTGTTTTGTATTGTTCGTTCGGCATTCCGTGTCAGCCTTTCTTGGTGCTTATTAAATGTGTTCTGTGATAACCGCGCCAGTTATAGTGAATATACATCAGTATGGCCTACTAAGGCGGCTTTTTTTTTCTACAGTTACACTTTAGAATAAAAGCGCATTTGTTCTGTTATATTTGTACCTTTTGTGAAAGTGTTTCTTTGATATTTGGACTTCAGGCTTCATACATTATATAGTTCATGCCTACATTTTGCCATTTACTACTAGAATATGAAAAACGTTTCTGTTTTAAAAATGTGTTTACACAGATTACTGTAGAAACAGAACACACATGAAATGCGTGTGTTCCAAAGAACGATCTATTATTTCCACTCTAAAACTCCACTTCACTCCCAGAAAATCAATTAAGACACGAGCTGGGAGAAGTTTGTGCACGTTCTAAGTTGGTGGGGGGATGGAATAGCTGGTTGCTTGCAGCTTGAGTTTATCAGCACATTTAGATGACAAAAGACGCTGGTGGAGAGCTGTGAACTGTTTTAAGAAGCGATTTAAGGTGGGACCTATCTACAAGTTTTTTCGTAGGCTCTTGTAATTCTAGTGATAAGTAAAACTAAGGTCTATGAGTGGTTTTCGCATTGTAAGTGAGGGGAAATCTCACTTGAAGAACAACCAAGATCTGGCCGACCTTCCACAATTAGGAATGATGAAAATCTTCATAAAGTTCGTAATGCAATTTGTGAAGATCGTTGTTGGACTATTGAAGAGATTTCTGAATTGACTTGTGTGTCTTGGAATTCTTGCCACCTTCCCATCTCACCTGATCTTGCTCCGTGCGACTTTATCTTGTTCCCGCATATGAAAAAATAACTCAAAGGAAAGCGTTTTTGTATCATGGAGGAAGTCAAAGAACAATCACAGGCATTGGACAAAATTCCTCTTCGGCAATAAGAAAAAAGTTTCTGCCAGTGGGAAAACCTTTGGGAGAAGTGCATTCATTCACATGGAGAGTACTTTGAAGGAGACTAAAGTTTCAGTAAGTAAAAATTATTAAAGCATTTTTTTTTCAATTTTGGTTATTTTTGGGTAGCCCCTTGTACAATGAAAAAGTATAGAGAGAAATTCAACTCTGTTCAATTCACTTTATTTTTGTATAACACTCTTCACTAAGTACAGGCTCAGAGTGCTGTAACTTATTCACAGATAAATGCAGTTAGAAACTTTACAAATCACATAACGCATACATAAAAATACACTTGCTTGTTTAAACAGGAAAAAAACCAAAGTGGTGTGAAACTGATTAAAATAAATGTAGCCCAGCAATATCTGTCCATTATTGAACTTTTAAAATGTGGACATTAACAACGGAGGAGAGGAAAAGAAACGTTAGTGAGCAGTATCTGTGGAGAAAATAAACCTCTGATGGGGTCCACAATCAGTTATAACAGACTCTGCCGTATGTTGTTACTGCCTCACAGCAAAGTTGCCAGTACACTGAAGTTGAAAGATGCAGTCAAGAATAGCTGGCACATGGATGGAGTGTTAAGAGAAATAGTGATGAGCATAGTCACATTGGGTACATGATATCAGCAACTAACAAACTTTCAATCTGACCCTTCCTCTTTTCAGATGGCTACCTTTATCAACAACCCTGGTCAAGATAGATAGATAGATAGATAGATAGATAGATACTTTATTAATCCCAAGGGGAAATTCACATAATCCAGCAGCAGTATACTGATACAAAGAAACAATATTAAATTAAATAGTAATAAAAATGAAAAAAAGTTAGAATTTACTCCCCCGGGTGGAATTGAAGAGTCGCATAGTGTGGGGGAGGAACGATCTCCTCAGTCTGTCAGTGGAGCAGGACAGTGACAAAAGTCTGTCACTGAAGCTACTCCTCTGCCTGGAGATGACACTGTTCAGTGGATGCAGTGTATTATTCATGATTGACAGGAGTTTGCTTAGTGCCCGTTGCTCTGCCACAGATGTTAAACTGTCCAACTTTACTCCTACAATAGAGCCTGCCTTCTTAACAAGTTTGTCCAGGCGTGAGGCGTCTTTCATCTTTATGCTGCCACCCCAGCACACCACCGCGTAGAAGAGGACACTCGCCACAACCGTCTGGTAGAACATCAACAAAGCAGAAGAAGAAATTACACTATATGGAATAGATCCTTACACAACCACCACTCCACTCTTACTTGCATTTCTTCTAAAGTTTCCATTATTTGGAACATACACAACAAATGATAAAAAGCCAAAAAATTGTGTTTCTAATTTCTTGTTTGTTTGTTTTTTCCTTTGAAATTTACTTTCATCTATCATCAATTAGTCTTAACAATTAGTTTCATTTCAGTGTCTGTATGTATAAACTATTTTAGGGCATTCTGGCAGTTTTCTTATGTCAAAATAATCCAACGACAAATGGAAGTTTTTTGTTTTTAGGATTAAGGTTGAATTTTCAAGTCTTAGAAATTTAGAAAAGGACTATATTCTTTTCCACAAATGAAAGCCTTCAACCTTGCTCCATTATCCCTGAAGGCAGTTGAATGGGCGAAGGCAGTTGAATGTTGCTTTTGGCTGTTGTTCATATATGTGAAATGCTCTCGCTTACTTATTGGGCTTTTATATAAAAAAAAAGAAAATGTGAGTATGCGTTTTAGTGCATTTAAAACGCAACAAGGTTGCTTAATTTGCCTTACTGTTTATTGTTTTAATAGATAAATGTAGAAAAATATTGGAAAGGATTTCTGGTACTCCAGTGTTTGATATACTGTACAGTAAGAGCAATGCAAAACAATGATTTTTTTTAAATCAAAATTAGTAAAAACTCTCAAGCTTCTATCAAAACTATTGAAAGGCAAAAGCAAAACTGCACTTGTTTTATATAAATTGGCACCATTTAAAAGGATTACATTGTGACACCCATTTCCTCACCAAATGCTGGAGATTTATAGCAAACAATCTATCTAATTACATCAAGTTGAAGATGCAGTTTTAGTCTACATTAGTCTCCATTTATTTTTGAGAGTTAATTTTTCTCTCTCTCTCCTAATCCTCAGTCTCTTTAAATTGTAAGTAGACAGTTTTGTTTGCAACATGAAACTATAAAGTTAACACAAAATAATCACCTCTTTAGGTGTCTTCTTTTATGGAACCCTTGGCCATTGTCTGTTGGTGTATGCTGATATGTTCAAATGGAACTGGCAGAGTTGCTGGGCTGAGTAACTTACCCATTTAGTTATAGTGATCATGTGTGTGGAAAATGATTTAATAAAATAGCAAATGTTGGTATTACTGAGCTCAAAAGGTGGGTTTTAATTTACCTGCCATCTTTATTTTTTTGTTCAGAGCCAAAGATAGCCAAGGACCTTCCATAATACACCTGTCATTGGGAAGGCAGACTTTTGTCCATGCCCACACTCAAGCACCAGGAGATATAAGAGTTGACAGTCAGCCTAACCTGACATCTTTGGAATGTGGGAGCCAACCCATACCAACATGGAAGGAGCATATAAAGACCACATAGATGGCCTCCTAGACCAAAATTACTGTGAGGTCTTGACACTGTAAGGTGGCAACTCCTTCAAGCTTGTCATCATCTTATGAATCTGTATTCTTCTTCTTATGTTTATGGTTATGCAAGAAGTCCTGATTGCATTTTCTGGTATTTTGTGTCACCATCAGATTAAAAGTGTACATGTCCTCGTAGCATTGGGAATATTTTGTACTTTTTAATTAGGGGTCATGCTTCTTCAGTCTTCCTTAATAGCATGGAGGGGCTGAGCCTAAGGAACGGATTAAGTCTGAACGTGACAACACAGAAAAGAAATGCTGAGAGATATATGTGTCAACAAGCTGGGTGAAGACATTGCTAATTGGGACATCTTGACTTTGGCATTGGCAATCAAGAGGGAATTGTCAACAGATAAATAGCAGTGGTCTGGAATTATATGTGCAATTGTTTACAGTGTACTTGACAGCTGCAGAAAGA
Organism: Polypterus bichir lapradei; assembly: GCA_026402145.1. Lineage (NCBI taxonomy): Eukaryota > Metazoa > Chordata > Cladistia > Polypteriformes > Polypteridae > Polypterus > Polypterus bichir. Next base: position 26,953,621 of record JANRMT010062791.1, read on the forward strand.
GGTGAGGGAAGCCTACCTTTATCGAAAGTGTTTTGGATCTTCGAATTTAATCAAGCAAGTGACATTTAAGGGGATTATAGTGAGTTTAGAGTTTACTGTGTGCTGCTATAATCACCCCCCTTGGTAACTTTCTGCGCTGCAGGCTGCTCATAAAATAATTGGTTTTATGTAAGGACCGTCAAGTCTTTTGGGCTAAATTAAATCACTGCTCGGCTTCAAAGATATCTATATGTTCTATTTCAGAGGTTTGCTGCCTGTTCTTATCCTTGAAAAAATATGAAAAAATACATATCCATCAGTTGAAATGATTGTATCAGGTTCTTTCTCATATTTGTCCCATATACTTTATATGGTAACCAGTACAATGTCATGTCATCTTACTACTTCTATAAAACTGATACTTAAAGGAAAAAATATGTCTGCTTATTTTTAAGCACATTTTTAACTCTCTTTACTGGGATATATTTTGTAAAAGCATACCCGTTTTTGTATAGGAATATTAATACATAGCATATATTTGCACTATGCATAAATATATACTGTTATCTTCCCATTCTAGCATTTCATAGTTTACACCGATGCTTTCTTTAAATTCCTATAAATAGGGCTGCATGATATGGACTTAAATTGATTTTGTGATTATTTTGACTCAAAATGCAATATTCAGTGTATCTCAATAGATTCCCAAACCACATTGAAGATTGAAGATCATTACTATAAGGACATGTGTTTTTATACAGATCCCCAAACCTGGTATATTTTCTCACAATAATAATATGAACTATTAGCAAAGGGAACTTTTTTGTTATCCTATTATTAACCTCTGCTCACAAAATAATGTTTGTATATTTCACTTTCTCCAACAATCTTAACAGATTCAAAGATTATCAGGCAACATATTTAGAAATGTTAATGGAAATGTGTTATATGTTGAATATCCATTGTTGTGATTAGGAAATGTGCTAAATTCATCTGCTAAAAAACATACAAACTCAAAAAGAAAATGAAGTGGAATGTAATGCAGTTTAACCCCATAACTGATGCACAAATGCTGAAAAAAATTAAACAAATGAAAGGCTGTTTTTATTCCTGCTTTTAAAGTTTCTGTAATGGAGATGGTATGAAATATAGTAGAACTTCAGTTCACGAATGTCTCTGTACACGTACAACTCGGTTTACAACCAAAAAGTTCGCCAAACTTTTGCCTCAGTTCACAACCACACACTCAGTATACAAATAAGCCAGTTTCCCTATCGGTTTGTGCACGTTGATGATTTCTGCACGTGTTGCATTGTTCTCGGTCAGACGTGCGTGCTTGCACGTGCGTGCGTGCTTTCGCTGTGACCTCTTTGTGCTCTATTCCATTTCCCTTCCGGTTCGTATGCGCCGATTACTGTATTTAAGCACGTGTTGAGCCGCTCCCTGTTCATTGCTCTCAGTCAGACATGCGTGCTTTACCTGTGATCTCTTTGTGCTCTACAGTATTTCATGTGCTTTTGCAGTTAACCATGGCTTCTAAGCACTGTAACCTCCTCTCCACCCAGTTCCTCCTCATGTCATGCCAGAACTCGACTCATGCAAGGTTAGTTTTCTTGGTGGTTTATGGTTAGTTTTTGTATTACGGATTTTTCAAATGTTAATTTTTCGGTTCGTAGCGTGAATTGTTGCAATGTTACTTTTCTTGGTTGTTTATTAAGTTAAGGATTTTTCAAATGTTAATTTTTTTTCCCTGTGCTTAAAACTCATTTTAAAAAAAGTGTTTACAGCAATCAGGCTGTAAGGCTATTAGCGTGAACTCCTGCAATGTTACTTTCTTGGTTGCTTGTGGTTGGTTTTTAAATAAAGTTCGGATTTGTTCAAATGTTCCTTTTTTTCCCCTGTGCTTAAAACTCATTAAAAAAAAGTGTTTACAGTGATCGGGTCATAAGGCTATTAGCATGAACTCCTGCAATGTTAATTTCTTGGTTGCTTATGGTTGGTTTTTAAATAAAGTTTGGATTTGTTCAAATGTTCCTTTTTTTCCCCTGTGCTTAAAACTCATTAAAAAAAAGTGTTTACAGCGATCAGGTCGTAAGGCTATAGCGCGAACTCTTGCAATGTTAGTTTTCTCTGTTGTTCAAGGTTTTCTCAGTGTTATTCAATATTTTTACATTTAGTTTACTATTACGATGTGCATTCTATGGTGTGATTAACTATATTTGTGCTTAAAAATCTTTAAAACAAATATATTTACATACAGTTCGCACGGTCTGGAACGGATTAATTGTATTTACATAAAGTCCTATGGGGAAAATTGCTTCGGTTCACGACCAAATTGGTTTACGACCAGAGTTTTGGAACGAATTATGGTCATGAACTGAGGTTTTACTGTAGATTGACAAGGACTTATGATGTGGTGTCATGACACTTTTGGTGTGGTTCAGTGGTTAGTGTACTGTATTTATCTGACCACTGCCAAACAATGAATATTTTGAGGATGCAAATGAAACTGGCAAAAGTGTGTTTTGCAATATTTGTAAGTCACAGTTATCTTCTTCAACCTGTTGCTTACCGTATGCAATGGAACACTAAACACTGCAGGTGCCGCACATGCCTGGATGGCCTCTTCAACTACAGTAATGTATTTTATCTTTAGATTTTGTAGTGCTTGAACTATCATCCTGGATAAAACCAAACAATCTGCAAATAGCAGTGCTAACTTTACGTCTTCTGAACTCTTCTTCTTTTGATCCTTACTCCATTTTTGTATACTTATCACCGCCAGGCAACTAAGGTGGAGTTATCATAGTCAGACCATTTTATTTAATGATTAGAAAAAGTTGTGGAAAATCAAAAAAAGTGCTGAGCATCGCAATATTGGCTTTTGCATTGATTTTTCCTAAATACTGAGTCAGATTGAAAATTCCATTTATTGCCCAGATCTACCTATACCTATAACCTTAACAAATGAAGGATAAAAAGAGCAATACATAACCTTCTTGTTCTAAAAGAAGGTCTTAATTGTACAGTTCTGAATATGAACAAGGCATTTGGTCATTTCTGCACCATAAACAATACACTGTAATGTGTTAATGGATCGAATGGTGAATTATGCTCTCTGAGGCCTTTACATCTATGTTGATTTTTCTATTAGCAATGGAACGAACATAATAAGTTCTTAGCTGTTCCATAGAAATCGACCAATAGGTACCTAATGAACCTAATGGTATGATTAAGACATGATTTTGACAGTATGATGAATGCTTGTGTACAATAAAAATATATAGGAGTTTACTTCAAAATGGAAGACAACAATGTAATTGCGAGTATTATGTGTGATCCATAATAAGCAGTGAAACTTCAGGCATGAGTTCTATCCTCTTTCCAACATTACTCAGTTTTAAAAATACAGCATATTTAAAAAGAGCAGGTTAATAAGAGTTCACAAGTTTTGTAATTTCAATAGACATGATGTTATTGAAGGTTGCTAGGTAGCAGGAACCAGAGGTTGTATTGAGTGACAGGACTGAAGCGATGATACTTAAGCCAGCTCCTCAGTACATTCACTGTCAGAGTCTGACTTCTACTACTTGTACTATTTATACAGTTTTGGTTTTGAAATTTTTGCCTGTGATCTTGTAACTGTTTCTGGATTTTGATTTTGGTTCACATTCAGGGTTCAGACATATTTCTTGGTTTTGACAATGCTTGTTTATTTATATCAACCATTTTACATTTTTATTCTCTGTTGTCTGCCATTTTGCTTCTCTAGGTAAAACTCAACAAACCTCGATAAGCCTCTGGTAATTTTAATCACAATCATAGGATCACTACAGGTCAAGCAATATAATTATTTGTAAAATCTTGGGCCAACCTTGCTCCAAGAACACGAGAAGAGAATTTACTTTGCATCTTTGGCCCAACTCTCTCTTCTTCATACAATTCACAAACAGCATATCCCACCTCCTAGCAGCACCTGTGATCCCATTCTAACAAAAGAAAGAAGTGTCCCACCCTGACTCTCTCCTATACCAATGAGACTTTTGTTAGCAGTTCTTGCTGTCCTGTGCTATACTCAAGGTGTCCTTGTTTCTACAGACTCTTTAGTCCAGCCACCCTTTCACATATTTTCTTTTAATGAAAAGAACTTCAGCATGTGGTCATCCCATCATTTAAAGCTTTTGAAAAATTTGCAGTTAATGCATATAATAAGCTATTGAAAGCAAATGTCCAGTGCTTTCCAGTGTGCTCAATAAGTATCTGGAAGCTTGATTAATAAGCATTTTTAACATCTGTTAATGGATTGATAACAAACTGATCGCATGTTGATTGGTTACTTTTGTCAGATATCAGGCATGGGCACCTAAGAGAGATTCTCCTTCAATGGCAGTGCTTGTTTATCTTGTTACCATGTAAGATTTCAGTTTTAATACTTTTAATAAGTCTCCTTATAGTTCAGATCATAATGTGTTTTAGAAAAACGTAACTTCTAAAGAGAAATACAAAGTCATGAGAACTTGCTCACGTTTTTGTCAGATGCTGTCAGAATCACACTTGCTTTTCATCCCCTAATAGCATTACATGGAGTAGCACTGCATGTGATAAGACAAATCTATTGTGATCTCATATACTACATTGCATTGACTTAACTCACTTGACTGGAAGAATCCTAATCCACCCTGTAAGACCCAATTGAAAATGGTGTATCGTGTTATTTAAAAATAGAAAAAAAAAATTAAAATGGCACAAAGCTTTGGCAGAATTTGGCCAGAATTCATTAATGCTATTCAAAATTACCTTGCTGAGCTGATTCCTCTGGCTCTGTTTTGCTCTCTTTTGATATTTTAATATGCATGAAAAAAAACTCATAATGGTTTTGCATATGTTTTAAATGTTTGTCTATACTTTGGAAGTTGTAGTTTTTACTTTTGATTGAATTTTATTTTATATTGTGGTAGAATATACATTTTCTTGATTTTGAAACAGTTAAAACCTGTGTTTTGTGTATTTTTGTCACAAGTACACGAAGTGTTTCTTAAAATGCCTAAGTTCTTCATGAAAACTATTTTTTAAATACAGACGTGCTCTCAGAGCTTAAGTTTATATTAAATCATAATATTAAGCTAAAGAGGTTAAAGGAATTAATTGGTCAATCTGTTGTCATACCTGCTCAATTCCATCTCAGGGTTATAGGAGAGCAGGGCCATTTTTGGTAGCATTTGGCTGCAAGACAGGAACCAGTCATGGACAGGGCATCAGTCAGTTCTAAAGTCAGAGCATATTACATTTACTTGTGTTTTCCTTGTTTTCATAATAATAACATTGAAAAAAAGCCTGAAATACCCTAGGGCCTAGTATATAATACAATTAGTGTATTGACAACGGGCTCTGACGCCTCACCATAGACAGTTCTTGGCTATCAGAGATTTATCACTTGGAGATGGGGCATCATAAATATAAGAAGACTGAAGCCCATTGTCCTTTTTAGTTTAGACCATGTTTTCAGAAAAAATGAACCATGTAGGAGAAAAAAAAATACTATCAAGGTGACTTTGCTGTTATGAACATGCATTCTTATTATTAAAAGCCACAGTGTATTTTATTTTATTTAAATGATTACTTATGTTTATTTAATATAGCTCTTAACAGAACACAGTGTTTGGTTTCACATTAGATTTTTGCAGTAAAAATATTTTCTAAAAATGTTTGTGTTTTCTGAAAATCTCACTCGAAACTATTTGTGAATCTTTCCTCATTTGTCAGTTTACGTTGCATAGGTTTATGTTTCCATTGATGATGAACAGTGATGACCGGAAGGTTGTTAAAATTTCCATAATTACAGCATCTTTGTTTTACATTTTATTTATTATGTAACAGATACAGTTTAGCTATTAATAAAAAGAAAAATTGCATAATGTTTCAGAACTAAAATAAAAAGGAATTTACTCACATATTCAGTATTGTGCTGCAAACTCTTTTTCTGTTCAAACCAATGATGGCATCTTTCAAAGTGACCAATCACACACAAATCATAAAAGGGGAATTAATTCTACATTAAAATGTATGATAAAATGGTGCAATATTTGATTGATTATGTACAGATACAGTATTTACATGTTGAAGCACTGTGTTTTGAGAAACACTTATTTTGATAATGCATATTCCACAGGGGGGCGGCATGGTGGTGCAGTGGGTAGCGCTGCTGCCTCGCAGTTAGAAGACCCGGGTTCGCTTCCTGGATCCTCTCTGCGTGGAGTTTGCTTGTTCTCCCCGTGTCTGCGTGGGTTTCCTCCGGGTGCTCCGGTTTCCTCCCACAGTCCAAAGACATGCAGGTTAGGTGGATTGACGATCCTAAATTGGCCCTAGTGTGTGCTTGGTGTGTTTGTGTGTGTCCTGTGGTGGGTTGGCACCCTGCCTGGGATTGGTTCCTGCCTTGTGCCCTGTGTTGGCTGGGATTGGCTCCAGCAGACCCCCATGACCCTGTGTTCGGATTCAGCGGGTTGGAAAATGGAGGATGGATATTCCACAGGTGGATGTGACTTCCTTGGATTTCCATTGTTCCTTTAACTCTGTAAAAGTCATTTGCTTTCATTCATGAGCTGTTAAGTGAAGCGAAGATTGTAAAATCCCAATCTGGAAAAAGAAAAAGAAAAACAAAACTACAAAAAAAAACTTCCTTTGTTAGTCACAAAAATCTATGCAAAATACTGTTTGGAAGAAGAAAATTTTCATTATTTAAATTTCTAAGGTAAACAGATTCTTTTATGCTGTCATCCTTATATATAATACGCTACCGTGGCTGTCCGTTTGTCTGTCCAGGATTTTAAATCACCTGTAGCTCGCACACTGTTTGACCTACTGACTTGACATTTGGTAGACATATACTACGTGATGTCTACTATCCACTTTCGGGTGATGATTGACCTCCAAGTTTATTCCTCTTTTTATTTTTATTTTATTGTAGAGTAAACTCTCGGCAGTGGCCATGTGGCGCATGCATACGGGCTCCGTTCTCATTCCCTACCACTGTCACTTCACCTACCTCATCATACTGTATCTTAAATCATTCTTGAGGCAGATTGAAGACTTAAGTGCCAGCTTAAGTGAAAATTAAAGAAAATGTACTAAGCAATTGCGGCACAGAAACTGACTTAATCAGTTTTAACACGAAAAGATGACAACGAAAGAAGAGATGAAGCGGGCCACTAGGGTGGAGAAAAGAAGAGCTGCTCAGGAGGCAGCAAGCGCATCAACCTCTGAGCAAACAATTGCTAAACATACAGAGAAAGAGGATGAAAACTATGAATGTTTAAGCCAAGTGTTTTAACTGCACGTTACTATGCAGTGCGCCGTTACTGGTTAGGTATATAAAACGGTTTGTCTTTGTGCATATAGTCAGTGTTTCTTGATGTCAGAACTAACTTAAAAGCTGATTGGTTGAATGTCTGCTTTGCTGCCATTCCAGGAACAACAGAAATCCACATAAATCATATTCGTTAACATACCAGTGTGTTGTGCTTGAGTTTGATGGAATTCCATGTTACAGACTGTCTGATGCTTATGAAGCTGATGTTTAAACTATGAACAGAATGTTTTAGAGTTTGTATTTTATTGGAAAAGTTCATTGTAACGTTCAATCTGATAGTTGATGTTCCTGCTGCAGCTAGAAGGATGGTGATAGTAAGACTTCTGTGAGTTCTTTAATGAATTCAGTGTCTAGTAAGTCTTTACATTGTGATATGTGACTACATCATTAAAGTGCTAGTTTTATGAGTATATAGTTTACTGATCAATAAAATAAATATCTGATGGCTTTTCTTTATTTTTTAGTAAGATTTGGAAAGAATGGGGTTACATATTTGAAGTTGCAGCTGCTTCTTTGATCCACTTGAATTGCATTTAGTCCAACGATGCACTTCAACACATATATTCAAAACAAAAGCTACCATTAAAATTGCATTTTTCAACAAAGTATGGTTTCCAAAGTCTTTTTTTTTGTTGTGAATGGTTGCCTGAAAGAGTAACAACAAGGGCAGATCTTAAGTTGAACAGCCAATTGACTTGGAGTGCTTAGTTAAAAAAAGAAAGCTCACTGGAAAGTTCAGGCTTGAATTATGCACTTTCTACCAGTTGCCAGCAAAAACATACTTTATCTGCAACGCTAGAGTCTTGATGAGGTTTCACTTCCCTTGCACCAGCTGTGCTTTCTTGAACGGAATTTGACGAGGCTTTGTAAAAATGCACGCAAATGCTAAAGTGTACAGAATTGATTTAAACTTTGAAGGTATGCTTCCATTCTGTCCGGCTTCTACAGTTTTGTAGGTTTTTTTTTTTGTTTTTTGTATCATAATGTTATCTGTGTTTGTGTTTTTCCTGTTGAGGTTTAAGTTCAACTATTCCAAAAAAAATGTTCGAAATTCAGTTCATAACATTTTTTGGAAACTGCCTAAAGCTCTCTTCATTTTTTACTCTTTGATTTCTTCTACTTATTCTTACTTTATTGGCAAATAATTAAGCAGCTTTAAGCAAAACAAATGAATAAACTTACTACACATTTGATTTTTTAAAACTGCTTGGGTAGTCAAATCATGACAAAATATTTCATTTTAGTAGCTATCATTACAGACAAGGCAGTCACCTTTATAAAATATGTGACATTAAAGTGAATAATAATCCACAAGCAGACTCAGTGTCTGGTTAGAGTGACTGTTGTGATACCATTAACTATTGTATATTAGTCAAGAGTAAAATAAAATGCCAAGGGTTCTTTTCTATTTTATGAACAAGTAATTCATAATTTTTAACAAAACTTGATTCTAAATCACTCTTTTTTTCTTAATAAGGACTATCATTGATAGAATCATGACCATTGACATTTAATAAAGATATATTATGTGCACTATTGTGCAACGAGTGCGGGTTCTTGAACAAACTAGTTGGAATTGGCTGTAAAGAAAATGTAATAGATTCATTTCTGAAATGAAATATCAAATGCCCTGTTTGGTCAGCAGTTTAAATTTTCCATAGTGCTGTTAAGTGGTACAGTAAATCTGAAAGCTAACTGCTTTGTTATCCAGGTTATTAAGAAATGTAAGAAATGCTTAAAATTCTGCTAATACTGTAAGTGCAATGATGTCAGCCATTAAATATTTCTTAGCTGTCAGGTTAGCTACTGTTCTGAAGAGTTATTCATATTTCCTGTTGTTAATCTGGAATAGTAAGTGGCATACAATATAACTTAACTTACACACTTTAATACCTTCTAGCTGTGTTAACCGATGTGCTTACAACTTGGTTGATCTTCACTTTTGCTGTAAGTTACTTCTTTCTAACTTGAGACAGCATGTTTCATGATTACACCATTACAAATTCACGTTGATTACTTTTGTTTGAGAGGAGCTGTTTTATTTGAAGCCTTTTTGCCTGCTAGAAGCAATTATTTGTCAGCTGATCATTTTATTTGTTAATATTCAAGCTTAGGTTCTAAAAGTGACAGTAAATCTTAGAACAGTGTTACATGCTATTTGTCTGTTTTTATATACATACCTAATAGTTCTTGTTCTGAATTATTTAGCATTGCTAATAATAATTAAATCATATTAAATGCAAACTTTAAATTCATATACATTTCCACCTTCTTTATAATTATTATATAAAGCACAGTCAAAAATAAATGTGCACAGCAAAGACAGTGAGTACATCACAAATGTTCCTTCTGGAATTGATTATTACTAGCCGACGCCCGCCGTAGCATAAGGCGGTGTAAGAATAGGAACGGAAAACAGTGAGAAAGGAATTCAGAAATCAAGAAGAATGAAATACTTCTTGAAAGACGTAGTTGTGAATAGGTGTTTGGTAGTCCGAAGGAGGAATAGGAATCGGGAAAAACAGAGTGGGCATAGACACCGCATTCACTGTGTTGCCCAGTCGACATGATACGTCAGCGTGTCCACCCTATTGTGAGTGGCAAAAGTGCCATTTAAACTAATATAGGTAGACGTCAAAACCGGGTTTTCTGATGAAAAAACAATAATGTTTAAAACAGTATCGTTTACATACAACAGATTTTGGCGAACTGTTTACATGCAATTATTTATATCTATTTATACACTAACAATGGCAATTATTAAATAATAATAATAATAATTATTATTATTAAATAATTCCTCCCATATAAGTAACATTTCTCGGACTGCCTTCTTCCATCTCTGAAGTATTTCTAGACTTCATCCTGTTCTTACGCAACACAGTACTAAAGTATTGGTTAATTCCCGAGTCACCTCACATATAGATTACTGTGATGCTATTCTATCTGGCATCCCACAAAAATGTATCCATCGCTTACACCTTATTCAAAATTCTGCTGCCATTATAATAACCTGCTGTTCTAAATCCACTGAACATATTACACCTATTCTCTCTCAACTTCACTGGCTCCCTGTTCACTACAGAATACAATACTAAATCCCGCTCTTAACATTTAAAGCTCTCCACAATCTCACTGATCTCCTACAGACTTGCACTCCTCACGCTCACTCAGATCCTCATCTGCAGCTCTAGTTTCTGTACCACACATCAGACTCAATGCTATGGGAGCTCAAGCGCCTCTCATAGTGCTCCTCAACTCGGGAATTCTCTTCCCTCTTATATACATCAGCTCGATTCAATAATATATTTTAAAACTGCCCTCAAAACTTATCTTTTCAAACTGGCATACCAATTGTCAATTTTGCAGTTACTGCCAGTTATCTTTGTTTATTTGCTAATTATTGCTTTTTGATTTACCATTCTTTTGTTTTAATTTTATTAATGTTGTTTAATTTTATTGTAAGGTGACCTTGAGTGCTAAGATTTTAAAATGGGATTTTCTAATGGCCAGATATAACCAAAACAATTGTTCAGCCTTACCTATGAAATGTAATCCCCTGGGATCTGGTTTAGAGCGTACAGCAGTTTGTACAATCCCAAGCAGCACATGCGTGAGGCATCTTTATCCATTACTTCACTCCACAGCAGTACCACTCGCAATATGGCAGCGACATTAACGTACGATGTTGCTGGTCATGCGGCATCTAGTAATTCTATGTTTATGGGCGTGGGGGTGTATGGGAGGCCGCAGGCAGCATGGCAAAGGGTTTGGAAGAGGACGAATGGGAATCAAGAAATGCCTTGTCGGCTGTGTGTTCGGGACTGGTTTTGAAGAGGAAGCAGGATGAACCAGAAGAGAAATATATATAAGAGATCATCCCATGTACAGAATATAACAACATTCATGTGTGCATGTCTGACCAAAATGTAATACATTGCCACTCTCTTTTATGTGTAGGTAAAGTGCTTTAAAGAAAGGCATCCATAAACAGACAACTAAAAATGAAATTATTATACAAGTACAGAAAATGATCTAATGAGACAAATGCTTTTTTAGGTTTTAGGCAAAACCGAATGTTTGTCTGAACAATCCTCTGTTCTAGTCTGTGCAGTGTGCTCTCTGTCTTTTTGTAAATGACTTTGACTTATTCCTACAGATTCACTAAACTTCCAGTTGGTTTGCAGTTCTAGGGATCTGTGACAACATCACAGTTGGTATTTTTGCTTCATAGTATGGAAATGTTCAGTTTATTTTTGACTGTACCACTTCTTTATAAATAATGACATTTTGTAGCCCCCAAGCTATACCTTACACATATTGCTGTACTAATTGCAAGTATAGCTTGGGTGGTAGTGGAAAAAGGTTGTATATATCCCTGAGCATGTAATTTAATTAGGCAGTTCTGCGATTGAAGAAAATAAGAAAAATGATTTGAGTAATTATATGAAAAAATAAGAGTTGTATGTAACAAGAACCTGAAAGGACAAGAAATGACTCGGGCCATCAGTTGGGAGCCCAATTTATTAGATTCAAATGTGCCCAGAAATGTGTTTAATAAACTGCTGGTGGTCACCTTGACTCATATATCTGTATTAGGTATGAAACAGTTTATTTAGTCAATATATAATATGGATTGTGATAAAGACTTCATAATAGAATACTCCCATGATATATTGAATCCTCATAACAATGGGGAAAATAATAAATAAAATATATTATTTTAGAAAAAAACCCCACTAGCTTTAAAACAATAAAACACACAAAATAGACATCCATTCATCTTCCAACCCACTGAATCCAAACACAGGGTCATGCTGGAGCCAATCCCAGCCAACACAGGGCAGGAACCAATCCTGGGCAGGGTGCCAACCCACCACAGGAAACACACCCACAGCACACACTAGGGCCAATTTAGAATCACCAGTCCACCTAGCCTGCATGTCTTTGAACTGTGGGAGGAAACCGGAGCGCCCAGAGGAAACCCACGGAGATACGGGGAGAACATGCAAACTCCATGCAGGGAGGACCCAGGAAGCGAACCAGGGTCCCCTAACTGCGAGGCAGCAACGCTACCACTGCACCACCCTGCCGCCCCAAAATAGACATTAAAAACAAAATAAAAAGGTAGCTAGAGGTAACAAGGAGTTTTGAATTATTAAGTTTGCTTTTAAGAATGGTACTTGCTATTGTTGGCATGGCAAAGAGAAAATATTTCTGTCCTTTGGGGTTTTCATCAAAGAAGTGTAGGGTTACATGGTATAGCACTACTGTGAAAGTACCATTAAACCCAAAATTTAAAACAGTATGGTACCAGCATTTCTACAGGAAATAAAGTGTCAGCTTCGACACAATCAAGACTTTACAGGAAACACCCCCTTTATTGCTTGTACACAATTGAGACTTCGCAGTGGCCCCCAACCCCCACTTCTTATTGCTTCAACATGATTTAAACTTCACATGGGAATTGCAAGTGTACCAGGGAGGTGGTCAATTGTACAGTGCACCAGGGAGACTTCAGAACTGTTTTGGTACCAGTTTTGAGGTCTAAAAGCTGGTATTAATACCAAAGTCTAAATTTTAGTACCAATGTGGCACTGAAGAGGGGTTAGGAGCACATTAATTGTAAGATAGTGAAAACCAAAGCCAAAAAGTAAAGCAAAATTTGTAGTTGGAGATCTTTCCAAAAGTTGGAACCAAAAATGTACATTTAGCCTGTGCCACACTATATTTTTCCCTTTGCCCATTGAGTTAAAATGTTGCATTTATGTGCTAAGGGAATTATCAGTGTTCACACTTCTGATATCTCACCTTCCCACTTCGTTGCACTCACGTGAATTTCTAATCAGCATTTTGGAAAGTACACAAGGTTCCCATTGATTTATAATTAAAGATAAGCTCTAAATGTTTTAAGTGTGTATCACATTGCACCAAATAGAATTTAATCACAAAAATGCCATTTCTGGCTGAGCTGGTTATTATTTTTATTTTATATTGCTGAATGAGGTGAAAGTTCAATGTAATGTTGCATCTTGAGTACATTGTTATCTCTGAGATATTCCATCAGGAGCTCCTATTTTGAAGATCATCCACTGGGAAACAACTATTTCCAATCCTTTTAATACCACATAAAACAGCAGAATCTCAGATGCTTCTTTGTGGATGCTGCCATGTTCATAGTGACTGGTTGATGATGTCACAGTCACATGACTAGCCATGAGTGCTATTGCTGTAAACAATATTGCAAAACTCATAAAAAACAAAGTAGCTATTACTAAGACACAGTAAAAAAGAGTGTGCTCCTAAAACGCATAAATTTGTAATTAAACATTGTGGTATTCAGATGGATATAAATAGATCTGAAAGGTTTTTAAAAGGGACATATAGCATATAGCATTCCCAACACCTTGCCTAGACCATGTCAACTTCTCCTAATTCCAATTACCTACTTTGCAAATCCTGATGAGTGCTCATTCAGCTTTGGCTCTTGCCCACCGGAACTACCATATCTCCTTAGGTGTCTGATAAAGTTATATTACTAGACTTTTTTAAATCTCACTTAAAGACTCATTCCTTTTCTTTCATATTTCAGTCAGGCAGAGTGTAATTGTATTCATATTCCTTCTATAGTGTTGATTCTACCATGCTGTCTGGTTAATCCTCCACAAAAGATGATGGAGTAAGGGGGAGACTTATTAGGTGGGAAATTATGAAAAACTGGCAGGCCTTTATGCCAAAGCTTTATTAATATATGCACCTCACAGTAGTATACCAAGCTATGCAGTTTGGGAAACTGGCAAGAAGAGAACATTTTTTCAGATAAAGGCCCTGTTAAGTCTTGTACACAAAACCATAATGTCATGCACAAAAAAGGTTTTTTGATTAAAATATATAATTTTGTGTTTTCACCTAAAGAACAGCATTGCTACTGTTCTGTGTTATCTGCAAAGAGGTATTAGTGTGGGCGTGCTGTAAGCCACAGTGATAGTGGTCAAGGAAAAACCTTTTGCAGGAGCCAAAATTTCATAGTTTTAAGACAGGCAAGAGTACATTCTAATCACCAAAGCCTGCAGATGCGATCACACATTTTCTTTTATTCTCACCCTTTTTCACAGCTCTGTCAACTATAACTAATAGAAATTAGCAGCTGGCTCACAGAGCGTTATGTACTGTAACTATACCTCTGCCAGACTGGCCAACTCTGCTATTCCAGGAATAAGCTGCTACAGAAGGCACCGTACCCTTTCAGCAACAAGTACTGTTTTCTACTGTTAGGATATAATTTATTTGTTAATAAGAAAAATGTTTTTTTAAGTACATTGAGAAAATGGTTTATATGTACAGTTCTGCTTTAGTATTTTCCTATAGTTAGTTACAACACTGAATTCATATAGCAACAATGTACAGTACAGTGGTCTGCCTTATGTGTATCTCTTGCTAAACATTTACTTAATGCAAGGTGACTTACAACATTTATGATACAATTAGTTACATTTCTTTTAGTTTTCCTATTGAAGCACAGGCAGGTCAAGTGACTTGTTCATGGTCACACAGTGTCAGTAACGGGATACGACCCCACAACCTCAGGGGCTGAAGCCACACTGGCTGCCATTAACACTGTGTTTTTAAGACCATCTCATTAGCTTGTATATTTAGAAAACCTGCAGTTAGTACCATTTATACATTTATGAAAATTGCAACCTCTGGATAATTGCAGTGTTAGAAATGCAGAGTTTAGTCTGGATTAAGGCTGTAAAATTATACAAAAATTAGGGTTTGAATATTCATTAAAAATAAGTAAATATTCACATATATTAGACTGTAGGTTAAAATTTCTCAGTGCTACTGTATGAACAGTATGTTTGTATTTAACGTGCCTTTGTATGCTTCATTATTACCAATATTTTTGCTTTTTTGCTCGTTTTGTTTCTGCCAAGTGTGCAATGCTTATGACATGTGCATTGGTTCAGTTCACAAATATGTGATTTTCTGAGCATGGAAAGTGATATGATGAAAGAGAAAAGTGGAACCTGGACACTTCATATGCAGTAATTCTTATATTAAATCCACATACTGTAGTTGCTCATGATTTCTTAAACATGTTAAACATGTTAGTCCCAGCACCCTGTCCACTCTTCTAGCCCTCCACTCCATTACATGCCTTTCATGTTTTTGGGTGCAAAAGATGTGAGATCAGTACTCAGCTGTATTTTATATAAGTCGAGGTATGGTAAGTTTAGTTGTGTTGTACAAATGGAGTTACTGAATATACTAAATGTTGCATTATAATTCTAATTCCCTCCTCATTATATTTTTATTTGGCAAACACTTCCATTGACAGCAACTTAAAAAGTATGCTACAAAGTAAAAAAAATAATAAACAGGAAAAGTTTAAAACAAATCATTAAAACTATAGGTTATAGTTAAAAAAATGCTTGTAGAAGGTAGATCAAATGTGCAGAGCAGCCCAATTTGATAAATTAGTAGAGTGTGGCACAAGTGGTCAAAGAATACCATACAGGATTAAACTAAATAGGATTCTTTTCCCTTTTTAAAGATGGAGCAAAAATATATCACATTTAATACTCATTTTTCACTACCTGTCCTACTCAGCTTTGCCTAGGAAACTTCTTTAAATGGTGAGCCTCAGTTATAGTGCCAAGGGTTAAAGGATAAGTTCGGCATTTTTCAAGTTGAAGTTATTTTTTGTCAAACATGGTATATGTGCATTTGCCACACAAAATTGTGTTGTAAAGTTTTTCTATAAATTTAAAATAAAAAATAACTCAATCTAAATATAAATATAAAGTATTCGTTCCACATTTTTAATGGCATATATGTGATTTTCCATGTCCGTAACAGTCTGTCTGATGTGTGCAGGATTCATTTTGTAACACTGCACACTATACTAAGTCTGCTCATGAAGTGGTTTAATTTAGTATGTGATTTTGTTACCCTTCTCTAACTCTCAGAAGCACACTACAACTGCACTTGGTCTTAGTCTTGGTCCGCAGCTCTGGGGCACACTATAGCAGGACTAAACTGAAAGCTTAGTCTTATTACTATAAATATGTATCATCCCAACTCATAACACACTAAACCCAAGGAGTATGGAAACATGAAAGTTCACAAAACATGTCTTTGTCTTGACATAACTGAACTTCATGCAAAATTTCAGATTTTTATTTTCTTTTACCTTCCTTTTAAAGCTATCCTTCTTCTATTGTTCTATTTTGTAAAGTAAACTGAGAATAAACTGAGCAGAGATTCTCATGACAGACAGTGTCCTTTCTTTTGGTTGCAATGAAGGTGTCTCAGTGTTTTCTGCTATAATGGTTGTTTTTATTTCTAAGCAGTCAGAATCCAGTTCTGTCAACCATGTGTTTTGGATTCATTAAATGGTGTGTATTTTACAGTAAAAGAACATTATATTTACTTTGAAAAAAATTTCAGGGAGATGTGTATTGCTGGCATTGATTTTACTCAATAGAGTGCTGTTGTTTTTTCTCCACATTGCTATTGTAAATGGTCACCTGTAATTGCTTCTGATTTAATGATGATAGCTAAAAAAACACAGACACTACAAACACTAAACCTGCTTAATCCAATTTTAGGGAACAATAGCACCTATCCTGGCAGCATCAGGCACAAAGTCACACTCACCTACACAGACGTGCACATGGGCAATTCGAATAGTTTAATCTAAAAATATTTCAACAGTCAATCTAACCTATACATCTTTAGAATTTAAACTAGAGAAAAACATAGACTCAGTTAAAATGGGCATATTTCACACAGGGATATGATCTTGGTATCCTGAAGCTGTGAGCCTAAAGCACGGCAGCAACCATTTGAGTGACATCTATCTTGATTTCTCATCAAAAGAGGCATCGAGCAGCTGTGGAAAATCTTTACTTTCAAGTGAAATAAGAAAGCAAAAAAGAAATCCTCTGTATAGTTATCCTTTGGGGACATTTCCTAACCCTGGTAGCTTTTTTGCAATTAATGCGCGAAATAGGAACAAATAGAAATAACTTTTAATGAAGAAAGGCATTTGTTGTGACTGGGGCCTCACAGATGTGGGAGCCTGGAATAAATTCCTGGCCTGGCCACCGTCTGTGTGGTGGTCATACATGCTCCTTTTGTTCACATGCAGTTTCTTCAAGTACTTCATTTATTTTCCAATTGAAATGTTTTTTCTGTAAAGTGGCACACTGTGGAGATAGATGTGTGTCTGTGTGTGTGATTTTTACCTGAAATGTAATGCTATCCTTTCCACAGTCACATTCTGTGTTGTACTTAATATTACAAGATAAGCTCTGGAGTTCAGAAAATGAATGATGACTAAAATAAATAAATAAATAAAGAAAGAAACAAAAACTTGAGATTATGTAAACCCCGTAAACTGATCAATTTAATTATTTTATATAGTACCTTTTAAAAAATTAGCAGGGAAAAATAATAAACTGACTGGCTGGAATCTTTAGGTAAGGTGCTTGTGTAAGGGAAGCCGGGCACCACCCTAATATTTCATTATCTGTTTTCCCTCTCAATAGTGAAATCAACAGGGCTAAAATAAGCCCATTTCCACATATAGATCCTCTGTCTCTGGAACCTGAACATTATTGCTACCAAATCAAAAAATAAATACAAAAGAATAGAATACAAAAATGCGGTTAACAGTGTGAGAATCAACTTGTTCCACTAGAGTATCATTTACTGGATTTGTCTAGCCTTTATACTGTATATGCACAGCTATGTTGGTTTCCCATGACACCCTCTTTTTATTCTGTCACATCTGACTGCTGTATTGTTATACTGGACAAAATATTTGTGATATTTCTTCATTATTCTTATTCAGTTGGTGTGTTTTTGCACCTTATTTGGGATATTTTGTAACTGCAGATCATGATTCTGCCATTAGGTTTTTTCATTTTAATTTTTACCATTATCTTTGTAGGTATGGTCGCACCATTTTGTGCTGTAGTTGCTAGGGACTCTCTTGCATCTCTATGGGCGTGTCTTCAGAGGTCATAGCCTCTGACCAATTACTCTTTGGGGTTAAGTCTCTAGTAATGTTTGCTTAGCTGAAGGATTCTAAAACCAATCTTTTTGACTTGTGGTTTTATTTTTCTTTCTAATAATTTCTGTTTTTTTGGTCTTTTGCCTATATTTGTTTCAACTTTGGTCATGTCTCACGTTTTGGCTTTGGTAACTGAGTGTTTTGACTTCCAATCTTTCTTGGCTTTTGACTACATTTCTTTTCCCGGATACTTTATAAAATCTCTTGCTTTTATTGCTAACACTAAAACTGCTTGGCTCATTCATGAGTGACCTTAAGATGAGGTGTATTTTCCATGACATACCGGAGGTGTTGGGAGAAATTAAAGTTCTCACAAAACTGTCAGAATTATCTGCAGGTCTGCAGCAACAAAATTCCCAAATACGATTCACGAACATATCAACTGAACAGGGAGAACACAGAAAAATTATAAATAAGATATTTATTATCATATTTGTCAATCAGCATGAAATTTTTACTTTTATGGCTTACTTTTATTATGTATGTTCCTAGGTGGAACTGGACATTATTCTTCATGCAGTCAAGGTGCTACGTAAATTCTCAAAGCTCCTCGGCAACAGTGCCAAATGAACCAGCATCTGTGGAGATTAAAGTCCAGGGTCTTAGCCATTACACCATACTGTTTGCAAATTTTTATGGTTATGTTTACAATTACTTTTTCTTGGCTTCAGCACCACAGTTTTTAAGCGTTTTTCTTTAAAATCTGGAATATTAAATGCTGCCGTTATAGTTTTCTTCCAATCTCTTCATTCACTCCACTCCATTCCAGATGGACATTAGTAAAAGACACTTCTTTTTTTCCACATTCCCTAAAGGTTGTTCTTTTAAAGCTCCATCACAAAGCCTTAATGGCACAGTTTTGAAATTTTGCCAAAACCGATATTGGCTGGGGAAAAGAAAGCCCAGTGCAAATAATTTGTAGTATTTAGACAAAGCAAAAGTAATGGCATTGATTAGTTGTGCAGCTTCGAGTATTATGGTTAGTCAAGGGACTACTCATTGGGGCTTCCTCTAGTGGGAAAGCCTTAATGGCCATTTGTTTTTCTTATTATAGGGTGAAGAGTTTGTCTGAAATTAGTGCAGTTAAAGAGAATAAAGCATATGATTAATCACACCCTGGAACATTTTTAGAGCACATGCAGTAAGAAACTGACTGACTGGTTATACCCATATCAGAAGTGACGCTAGGCATTACCATTGCAGATTACTATCTTCTGTATATCTTGACATTCACATTAGTGTAAAAGCAATCCTTTTTTTCCAACTAGTGCCTTTTGCCAGACATTTATGTTGTCTGGCGCTGTTTGCTTTCTGTCCTCTGTGTTGAAGAAATCAGGTTCTAAAAATGGATGGATGTTGTTTGTTTTAGGTCAGAAGCATTGTATGCTTTTCACCAGTCATTTTATAGACATAACAGAGTGAAAACAGCCATGCTTTTTTCCTATTAATTGTCTTCTGTATATTTCCTAAATAAAAAAAAAATGATCCAAGCTTTATTTGTTTTGACTTCAAAGTCTGACAGTATTTGTAATATAATAAGTGGGTAAGGGATCAGGAGGGAATTCATAGGCTCATTAAATTAATTGCTCTGACAATAGTTTGGAGCTGGGTTCAGAGTGCAAGGGCTGTATACTGATGAGTCATGTCCATCTTTTTCTATTGTTAGTCTCATTGGAGTCCTTTACACTATTTTACATAGTATGTCTGTAATCTCATCTTTATTTCCATTTGAACTTTGGGTAGAACCATTATTCTTTGCCAGATATTCTTACTTGCTATTGAATTAATTTTCGGTCTGTTTAATAGTAAAAAGCTAGATTGAAGTTTTACATTGTGCTGTCTTGTAAGAAGTAGTTATCATTCTGCAGATATTAACAGCTCCTTGGTCTTCTACCGAAGACCAAAATGTGATGACTTGGCATGAATAACATTTATAATTCCAGTCTTGGTGAAGGTTTATTTTCAGTGATATAACCAACCAATAAATGGGCCTATTTACTCTCCCTTCTTATCCCATTGAGAACAGAGGCCCTTCCTATGTCATTCTAGTTAACACACTATCCTACAGACTTTCTTCTTACACTAACACTTTGGGAATCCAGTTGACAATTTATGTCTAGATTTTACTTGACTGTAGAGTCTTTTTAAGGTTGCAGAGTAATCTTTTTGTCTATCCTTCATTGAAGCCAATGTATGATGCTGAGTAAAACACTGGAAGAACTCTTTAAGATGTTACACATCAGAGGAAATATTGGTGTCAAGAATTTTTCTTTTTTTCTGGAGCACAGCTATCATTCTCACATGGTGCTCATGGCTCTCCTTTTTTTTTAAGAAGCTATGATGGATTTCCATACAGTGAGCCATTTATTTTGTAATTCTCTATCCAGCTTTTTGCTCATTCCACTAATTCAAGAGTCACATGGAGCTGGAGGCTATTCTAGACAGCAATCAGCCCATCTTATCAAGAACTTTTAAACAAAGGTTCAGAAAGACTGGCAAAGTTGTTTGGGGCTAAGATGTTGCATAGTTTTTTCTAAACTGAAAATGTTTGTCAAATTTAAGAGAGTTTACTAAATCATAATTGCTAAATATAACTAAACCCCTAGCTAGAACTGTTCCGCAAATAGTTTTCTATAAACTATTTAACCAAAACTATTGAAGCTAAACTTCATGCAAGGTCTCTCCTTTATTTTGTGACAAGGTTTTCTTTTAAGCAAAAGAAGATTAAGAGGTGACATGATTGAAGTGTTTAAAATTATGAAGGGAATCAGTACAGTGGATCGAGACTTGTATTTTAAAATGAATTCATCAAGAACACGGGGACACAGTTGGAAACTTGTTAAGGGTAAATTTCGCACAAACATTAGGAAGTTTTTCTTTACACAGAGAACAATAGACACTTGGAATAAGCTACCAAGTAGTGTTGTAGACAATAAGACTTTAGGGACTTTCAAAACTCGACTTGATGTATTTTTGGAAGAAATAAGTGGATAGGACTGGTGAGCTTTGTTGAGCTGAATGGCCTGTTCTCGTCTAGAGTGTTCTAATGTTATAATGTTTGTACACACAATTTAACCACATGGCTATCTTATGCAACATAGCCATCACATATAACAAGTTACGTGACCATGTATTATGTGCCTGTTATTCACGTAGCATCATAGTAAAATATAGTAAGGTACAATATAACTATTTTTTGTACAGCACACTTCACTGATTGCAGGCAGAGAGTGCTGTGAACAATTCTCAGTTAAAATACAGGTTTAGATTATATTAATTACTAAATACAGAACTGGTACACGTATAAATTCAGATTTGTTGTAACACACATAGAACAAGGTAGAAACTGATTAAACATAAGTGGAAGCCAATAGTATTTGTCCATTAATTAGTTGATGAACTATAGGCAGTTGACAGTAGTGGAGATTAAAACTGTAAAAGAGAAAGTCGAAAATAAAGTCACAGTCTTGGAGACCTTGGCCAACTGGCTGCCTACCTGCTCCTGGAGTCCAGAAACACACAGCAGCACCCATGAAAACCAGAAAGACAAAATAGTTGCTTACTTTCAAACAAATGCACACATTTTGAATTTCCCCCTTGGGACTAATAAAGTTTATTGAATTTAATCTAACCTAATTTAAAATGATGAAATGCATAAAGTAATAGATTTACAAAATGGTGTCAACAATGCTTATAAATAAACAATAAAAAACTCAAAATTATTTGCACTTTTCTTACAAATGAGGTGCCAGTCCTTCACTCTCAGTTGTCATATCTATTTATGTGCACTTCTAGTAGATTTAGTGCTTTCTATCATTTTTTGTTAACCTTTCAATTTGATTTTTATTGGCTATTAAAACAGTAACATGATCTTGGTGGCCATGTTTCCCCACTAGTAAATCAGGCCTTCACAGTTTTTAGATGATCAGCTATTCTAGTGTTTTTTTTTTAATTTCATTTTGAAACTCCTTTCTGTAGCCAAACACTTTTTTCGCATGTACTTTTTAGATTTTGCACTTTGGTAGATTATTTTGAGTGCTTAATTTTGCTTGTTTGTTCTTAATCAAAGATCTTTGTTTTTTAGCATTTTCGTACACATTAGGGTTAGTTTAAATCAGCAGGTGCTCAGGTTGTGTTATGATTCATTGGTTGTTTATTAATGTTTCAGGCTTAAAATGTTTCTCTGAGAAGATTGTATTTTTGTTGCACTTTGATTTTGATTTAAGAGTTGCTATTTGTTGTGCTTTTTGCATTTGCTGACGAGTACTGCCATTTTGAGAGTTATTTGCTGTTTTAAGGAAACCTAACCTAAGGAGCACAGTCCCTGAGGTTGTGCTTGTCTTTAAATAACTTAAACTGACATCACGCATTCACCAGTGTCTAAGCTTGTGGATATTCTTTATAAGAAACCTTTGCTAGCATCCTATTTAGATTTCTCAGTTTCTTTTTGACTATTTCATTTTTACAAGGGGGTTTGTTTTTCAGTTTGGCTTTGATACATAATCATTTTGTTTTCCTGCTATTGACTTTTTTTATTGTTTTTCTGAATTACAATTCATCTGCAAGTCCCTTTTGCTTAACTTTGCCCACCTATTTCCACCTTATGGCAGTAAAGACTGACAACACTGCATCGGGTAGATAAGGGTAAGCATTTACTGTCTCCATGTCTTTAAAAAAATCTCTCAGTGACTCAGTTGCTGGTTTTATGTTGGCACAGTAAGTATTTTTTCAAAATTTCTTTTTGTGTCTGCTGTTTGTGACATTCGCTGGCACACTTACACACACAATCTCATACTCACTCATACCTGCCCAATTTAGACCCATTCAACCTAATGCAAGCATATTTAGAATGTGGGAATAAAAATGAAGTATCCATAGAGGTGCCAACTAGCCTGGGATTCAAGTCTAGTCTGCTGGAGCTGTGAGGCAGCAGCACTAACTACTGTGCCAGAATGCTACCTTAAGAAAGCTGAGCTTCTTGAAATCGGTGTTTTGTTTTGTTCATTCATACTTTAGTTGATTCCAATATTCAGTATTCTTTAGCATTCTAGACATCTCTGCATCCTCGTACCACAAGATGAGTTCTAGGATTTCAGTCTTATTTTTTGTACTTTTCTAGTTACTTGAGCTAATTATATATAAAATGCATAATGAGTTGTTTAAAATTGAAGTTTCTGCTTTCCCTAATATAACATCTTCTCCATTTATTAATTGAATAAGATGAAATAGGTTTTAACTTGTAAAACCTTGATCATATGTGGAAGATTTATTAATCATGTCCAAATGAACACATAATTTGATTAAAAAGTTTCATCTGGAGAATGATCCATCAAGCACTACAGCCCCTATCCACAATGTCTATAACTAGCCACCCCACATCATGAGTAATAATTGCATTTCTTCTGAATGTTTCCATTTTATATTCTTAAGAATTAGTCAAGTCATTATCTTGTCAGTGCCCAAATCCTTTCAAGTGAATTATCTGAAAAAGAAAAAAAATCTATTGATTTAATGTCAAACTTGGTTTAATCCCCTGATGATAGATTGGATAGCAGCACAAAACATGAGAGCGTCCTCCAGTCGCTTATCTTCTCCTGATGTAATATGTCACCATGCACATCAGTGACTCTACGGCTGTTCTCCTCCCTGTAAATTACAGTACTGCCCTTTAAGTTGTCATTTATTTAGAATTGGTGACTTCTTTGTATCTCTCTCTCTCTCTCTCACTTTTTTCCTTGGCTCGAGTAATAACCTTTTTGGGTGTGGTAGTTAAAAAAATCAGTGTAATTATATCATACAAAGTATATAGAATATTAAAAATAGAAATATTGTAAATAAATATATCATGAAATGTGGTTATTTTTGCTGCTTAAAATAGAATGTTTTTTGTCAAAGTAGTAAGCCTGTCAAAGGAAAATTGTTCCATTTTCCAAGGGGCTGAGAGCCTCAATAGAATGGCCGTCTGTTTCTACATATATGCCTGCATACCTCCATATTCCCCAGATCAGGATGACTGAGAAATACCAGTCAACCTAAAATGGGACATGCAAGTACAAAGCTGGAGTACCACGAAGTAACTCATACAAATGTGT
>JANRMT010062791.1:26978540-26992987 GCA_026402145.1 Polypterus bichir lapradei
TGTATTATCTTGGTAGAGTAATATATTTTGCTCTACTTTCCCCTATTGTATTATTAATATGTAGCCTTAGAATGCCTAATCTCACAGACTTACCACTGTATATAACTTATCCCCACCTTCCCTTCTATATCTAGAAGGGAAGGTGGGGAATAAGATGTAGTAAAAAGACAAGCAGGAGTTAAGTTACACATAAAATAATGTATTACTGTTGATATTCATAAATAATAACAAAATGCAAAGTACATTTGAATATTGGCAACCATACAACCTGATAAAATGGTGATGTGTAACTCAGGTGGCACACAGACTTGTAGTTACTTAAAATGTCTCTAGTTACAGCATCATTGGTGCTCAGCTTTCTTCAGAACAGGCCTCAAGCCTGTCTCAATATGGCTGAAGCTGTGCTCTTCATTGTGCTGTTCTTGTCAGTTCATGGTGTGATGATCTTCATCAGTTGTTAACAAGAGAAAGATACTTCTACATCATCACAGGTTAGCAAGAGATGTTTCTTTTCATATGTTGGAGAGAGAGAATGTGGTTGAGCAAGCAAATTTATAGGTTTTCTGTCCAATCCCTACAGCCAATCCAGACAGCCATATCTCAGACCAATGGGGGGAAATAGTTCAACATAACACCTGCAAACCCCCAAGACCATATGTTAAGCTAACCTGGCTTTATGTGGGGGATGAGAGAAAGACTTTAGCAAAGACAGTCATAACACTAAATTACATTGCTTTGCGTAAATTATAAATAAAGACATACAAAACATTTATCAAGTTATATGCAAAATCTTACATCACAACATGTATATATAAATATATATATATACATATATACTGTATGTATATATATATAGTGTGTATATATATATATATGCAAAGTCCTAACATTCCAAAAAGATTTTTCTTAAACAAATTGCTGAAACTTTAAAACACTCAAGAACCCAGAAATCTACACACAGAAACTATTGTGCCACCATCTTATATAGGCAGGGTGAGATGGATAATATGTTATGGGTCCCCCACAGTGTCACATGACTAGTTTTAGCAATAGTGACCCCAAACAATACAGTTGCAGCTATGCAAAAATGCACAAACATGTAGTGCCTAATATCAAAACGTGATGCAAAATGGCATCGCAGAAATATATAAGCACAAAGCATAAAAAAGCAATATATGAACAAATATAATGACCACTGATCTTGTAAGCAGTCTTGGATAAAGAAGTCTGCCAAATATACAGTAATAACAATTAATCATCACCACAACCTGTATCAAAGTGGTTTTGAAATGTTAAGTGTTATGCCTGTGGTAGAAATGACATGTCTCAGGGAAGGTGGTTCAGAGAATAAATATGCGAGAGATTGAGAGGGAGAGTTATTAAAAAGCAGAGGTCATGCATTACATCAGTACGATCAAGTGGATAACAAGGAGGTTTCATTGCTAACAACAATGTGGCTGCAACCATCCAATGAAAGCACAAAATTCCAGCAATCACAGTAGAAATAAAACACAATTATGTTGGTAATAGTAATGCAACAACAAGCATTGAAAAGGAACAAGAGTATACATGAGTTTATCAGGGCAGTGAAATCTGCAGCATTGTCTTTTGGAGTGTCAGCTTTGATATAAGGAATGGAAAATCATGTCAGACCTTTTTCATTGCGAGTAAAATGTTGAAATAAAATATTTAAAAACGAAAGAATTTTTTATAAAAATAATTTTAAAATACTATTTACTTCTTGGTTTTTATATGACTCAAAATTAGAAAAACACAAAATAATGAAAACTAAGGCATGTTTGTGCATGCATTCTGTAATGGCTGAAATTTTCAGTTAATGTGGAGCTAATTTGTTAAGCGCACTTTAATCATTGTTTTCTGAATTCAAGTGTTTTTATCACCTGGCGATGCCTTTTGTCAGCTGTGTGGGGACCCCCTGATGAGATAAAGTGCCAATTTTAGTATTTAACAGGTTTTAAAAAAGGCCTGCTCTTTTGAGAATTGCAGATTTTAGCACTTGGCATGTACAAAACAAAACTGCATGTGCCCAGTTGTTGATTTAAATGTTCTGTTTGTCTTCCAGATATTTTCAAAGAGGCACAAAACTCTGCTTGAATCAAAATGTATTGCTTTTTTCTTGGGGTGTTTGTATGTAAAGAAGGCATTAGATGTGAGTGGTCCTCATTTCAGTTGTGGTCCTTGTCCTAATGACTAAATCAGCCAGATGATCAGTCTGTATCCTGGATATAGATTATTTAGTGTTAGAGAGACTACTCTTCTGAAAGGGTTTGTTCAAGTCTGAATATACCATGCACCCATTCATCCATCCTTCTTCAGGATCTGCTGTTTCATTTCTCAAGTCATTGAGAGTTTTACCCAACACATATTAAGAAATTTGTTGTAAAAATCATTAGAAGTCATCTTTTGCATCCCTGGAAGCATTTTTGGAAACTGTCTTCTGTTTAGTCCATCATTGTCTCATTGATTTTAACCATGATATTGTGTATGGAAATCAGTAAAAAAGACTGAACTAATTTCATCTGTATAAGAAGAGATTGAATTGCACCATTTCTAAATTCCAAACTAATAATTTATTATTAATTCTTTTAAATGATGTACTTTTACCACTGCCAAAGTACAGTCGTGTCTTGCACGTGGAACGATTCTATCTTCTAACGCTAAATTTGAGTGAAATTTGATCCAAGGTTCGAATGACGGCTCTACGTTTGAACTGTGTACACAGTGAAATAATGGAGCAACAGATGCCGCTTACGCAGCAAGCAAACGGGTGGCATTTACATGCGCACAAGTCGTCTCCCACTCTCGCTGGGAAAACATCTCTTGCATTACTCTGGTGTGTTTTCAGTGCTTTTTTTGCTTTATTATTGGTGTGTTTGGTTTTTTATATACTAGGGGTCTTTGCTTGCCCACCCCCGGGTTTGGTTTTCCGGATATACAATTTAAAGAGATTGTTATTTTCATGAGAATTGCTACATATGCATTATTTTCACTTTTACTTTAAAACTTTTGTAAACCAATATTTGGGTTTAACTTTTTTTTCAAGATCTCTTTGAATTTTGATTCCTTGTTTGGACAACACAACTTATAACTGCCTGTGAGTGAATATCGTTTCTTTCTCTCTAATAAATAGAACGACTTTCTCGAATGTTTGTCCATGCTCTTTCTTCTTCTCTTAGTCGTTGAAGTGTGATCTAGAACATGTAAAATTATTGTCCTGATAAAATTTATAAGAGCTGAGAGCACAGGAAGCGTGTCTGACAAAAGCATTCACACAACTGAGGTTAGATGACTGTAGTCTTGTTTGAAAATAGTTGTATGTAGGGTGTGACTTGAAAGAATCTCATGTTAAAAGTCTCCGTCTCACGGGACTTCATACTGCAACAATGTTTTTGGAATCTTTTAATTCTCGCTAGCAACATTAATTAGACTATCTACAAGTATCCAACTTAAAGTTTAAATCCGAACAATATATTCGATCTTCTGCTGTGGGCTGGCGCCCTGCCCAGGGTTTGTTTCCTGCCTTGCGCCATGTGTTGGCTGGGATTGGCTCCAGCAGACCCCTGTGACCCTGTAGTTAGGATATAGCGGGTTGGATAATGGATGGATGGATGGATATTCAATCACTTTTCTCTGTTCTGTTATTTCACCGAGTAATAATTTCCGTTTGTTTGTGCTAATGCCAACATTTTTGAATTCTTTACGATGTTCTACTTTGTCATCTACTCTTTGTCCTTAATTTCTGGCCCCATGCCCAGTTAAATCTCTTTCTCGCGGGTCGTTTTACACTGCTCGCGTTGTGAAGGGGGGGCTGAACGCACACTAAGGAGATGCGGTTGGATCAGCTGTTTGCTTCCTGCTGCTGCTGGTGAGCTGCGTGTTCTGCTTGTTGCGGTGCGCATCGATCATTTAAGAGCCTGTACAGCTGTGTCATTTTGAGAAGATCACGTCTCGCCTCCCTCATCTCCTGCCTAAGATTTGTTTTTTATAATAGAGAGATGTAGAGTATATGTATGTGTGTGTGTGTGTATATATATTTATATATATATATATATATATATATCTATATATGTATATTTATGTATAAAACCTATCAATTAACTATGGTATCCACACGAGACATCACCACTCCTCACTAAGGTACAGTAAATGCAACTTTCATTTTATTATACAGTATTTACATATTTTATTTATTATTTTCATTTTTATTGAGGGTATTTAATTGTGATATTTTAACATTAAATTATGCATATTTGCTGTTTAAGTTTATCAAAACGGGTATTGCTTAGGGTATGGGAATGGTTTAATTCACTTTCCATTGTTTCTAATAGGGAAAATTGATTACGACTTTGAATAATTCAGATTTCAAAAGGCGTCCTGAAATGAATTAAGTTCAAAGTATGAGGCACCACTGTGTTCTTCTTCTTTTTCTCTTTCGGGTGCTCCCGTTAGGGGTTGCCACAGCGGATCATCTTCTTCCATATCTTCCTGTCCTCTACATCTTGCTCTGTTACACCCATCACTTGCATATCCTTTCTCACCACATCCATAAACCTTTTTTTAGCCCTTCATCTTTTCCTCTTCCCTGGCAGATTTATGCTTAACATCATTCTCCCAATATATCCAGCATCTCTCCTCTGCACATGTCCAAACCAATGCAATCTCACCTCTCTGACTTTGTCTCCCAACTATCCAACTTGAGCTGACCCTCTAATGTACTCGTTCCTAATCCTATCCGTCCTCGTCACACCCAATACAAATCTTAACATCTTTAA
The DNA here is from genome assembly GCA_026402145.1 of Polypterus bichir lapradei. Lineage (NCBI taxonomy): Eukaryota > Metazoa > Chordata > Cladistia > Polypteriformes > Polypteridae > Polypterus > Polypterus bichir. The sequence goes on from JANRMT010062791.1 coordinate 26,983,334, forward strand.
CTCTGCCACCTCCAGCTCTGTCTCCTGCTTTCTGGTCAGTGCCACTGTCTCCAACCCATATAACATAACTGGTCTCACTACCGCCCTGTAGACCTTCCCTTTCACTCTTGCTGATACCCATCAGTCACACATCACTCCTGACATTTTTCTCCACCCATTCCACCCTGCCTGCACTCTCTTTTTCACCTCTCTTCCACAATCCCCGTTGCTCTGAATTGTTGATCTCAAGTATTTAAACTCATCCACCTTCGCCAACTCTACTCCCTGCATCCTCACCATTCCTCTGTCCTCCCTCTCATTCACACACATGTATTCTGTCTTGTTCCTACTGACCTTCATTCCTCTCCTCTCCAGAGCAAACCTCTCCAGGGTCTCCTTGACCTGCTAGCTTTGCCCCATTTTTCTCAAATTGAACTTGACTGTTTGGACACAGCAGATTTGCATTTCATCTTGAACTCTGTTCAAACAAGAGGGCTTTGTTTCTGAAGGATGAAACTTGTGTTTGCTCGGGCACAATTCACTGAGTTACAAGACATTTTTCTTGTCATGTCATGTTGCATCATCTTTAATTTTACCTCACTGACTGGTTTAGCGTGATGAACTATACTCTTTAAATCTTTCACCTGGAAATTCTTAATTTGCCCTGAATGCACTTGTGCTGAATGCTCTCTGTTTTTATGGAGTAACAGAGAATTGCACAGGAGAGATCACTGTAAATCCAGCCATGAGGACGGTCAATGTTTAAGGAACGCTGAAGGTCAGGGTAGTTTGTTTAGCCTGTATTAGTAAATAATAAGTCTGTAGGGTGTATTGTTTTAACTGTATGTTAAAATTTCTTAATCTTTTGTGCGGTTTTACATGTTTGACATACCCTTAATATTAATTATACCTGTGCTTCAGAAAACAAATTCTAAAGGACATTTATAGATTTGTACGTTGCCTTTGTTCAGGCAGACAATGCAGTATATTAGCACAAACAAAAAAGAAAAAAAAGCTAACTTAAAATGAAAGACTAAAAAAGTCTTCATGTTGATGAAATGCCACATAATTACTCTGGTTTCTTTAGGAGATTATTCAGTTTCTTGGGAGTCCAGAATTTTTCCCATTTCATCCAAGATGAGGTTTGGTTAACATTTTATGTAGTATTTTAAGTAGAGTGCCAGGACAAAAACAAGAAAGGGGTTAAACAATAGTATAGTCAGAGATGCAGGTATTAGGCATATGAAATGATCAAAAAAGTAAGCAACAAAACCAAAAGATTAGATATAAAGCGTCAAAAATGAGAGCAAGACGTCGTAACTGTAACTAATGATGCTTTTCTGAGTTACAATAATCATAATTCTTCACCACCAGAGCTTGTATTTTAATCTAAAGCTTGGACATTAAAATTAGGAAACAGTAATCTTACATACAGTGGATTCAAAAAGTATTCAAACACCTTTACTTTTTCACATTTTGCTATGTTGTAACCTTATGTTAAAATCATTGTAATTATTTTTCCCCACATCAAGCAACACTCCATACCCCAGAATATCATGATGAAAACAGGATTTAAGGAATGTATGCATGTGTATTAAAAATAGAAAACTGAAATACTACATTGACACAAGAACTCAGACTTTTTGCTATGATACTTTGAAATTTGGCTCAGGTACATTCTATTCTATTGATAATCACTGAATTGTTACTTCATCAATATCATCAGCTTTGATACTAAGTTTCTGCAACCTTGTTTGGTGTCCAACTGTGGTCAATTCAATTGATAGAGTGGGATTAGGAAAGTCACACACCTGTCTGTATAAGGTCCCACAGTTGACAATGTGCATCAGAGCAAACATTAACTGTAAGATTGAAGGAACTGCCTGCAGAACTCAGGAACAGGAGGCATAGATCTGGAGAAGGCTACAAAAATATGCTTCATTGATGGTTTTCAAGAGCCCATTTGCCTTTGTGGGAGAGGTGACCAAGTACCTGATGGTCACACAGTCTGAACTCTAGAGAACCTGTGTGGAGATTGAAGAAACTTCCAGTTGGACAGCCATCACAGCAATACTCCACTAATCTGGACTTTATGACTGAGTGGCCAGACAAAAACCCCATTTTAGTGAAAGACACCTCAGTGCCCACTTGGAGTTTGCAAAAAGGCATCTGAATGACTCTCAGACTGTGAGAAACAAGAGTCTTTGGACTGGTGAAACCAAGATTAGTGTTGTGTCTGCAGGACACCAGGCTGTCCTCATTGTCTTTGCAGTACAGTTTGAACAGTGAGGCATAGTAGTTGCAGCATCATGCTCTGGGATTTTTTTTTCAGTGGCAGGGACTGGAAGACAAGATAGGGATGAGGCAAAGCTGAACCAAGCAAAGTGCAAAGATATCCTTAATGAAAACCTGCTCTAGAGTGCTCTGGGCCTCAGACTGGGCCAAAGGTTCACCTTCCAACAGGACAGTGACTCTAAGCACAATGCAAGTTCAGCAAATGTGTGGTTTAGAGACAACTCTGGGTATATCCTTGAGCTGCCCTGCCAGAGCCTGGACTTGAACCCAATTGAACATCTGTGGAGAATGTGGCCCGCCAGGCTGGCAGTGCTTGCTGAACCTGACACAGACAAGTGTGGGACACAAGTTCAAGGCACACCGGTTTTTATTTTTATTTTTCCATTGTGGGAAACGCCTTCCCTGTTCCCCACAAGTATAACACAGTCCAAGCACAGCACAATGCACTAACAATAAATCTCTTCCTTTAGCCCTCAGGTCAAGCTTCATCGCTCCTCCTCCCGACTCTGAGTCCCCGAGTAGCGGCTGCTGACTCCTTTTATAAGGCACTTGGAAGTGCTCCGCTTGATTACTTGTTTCTAGAAATACTTCCGGGTGTGGCGGAGGAACTGCCCATAAGGGCTCAGCAGCTCTTGCTGCAGCACCCCCTGGCAGCTCCTGTGGATCCCAACAGGGCTGCACCAAACTCCAACTCCCATGAAGCCCTGCGGAAGTCTGAGGCACTGCTGCAACCCAGGTGGTTTGCCATCTAACGTCCCGGGAGAGGTAATGCTGTAGCCAGTCCTTGCTCCCCATGTCTTTCCAGCGTGGAAGCATCTCGCCTGGGCAGTGTGTCAGTGTGATATTACATTTTTAAAAATTTGGCAAAAATTTCTGTTTTTGCTTTGTCATTCTAAGGTTTTGCGTGTTACTTAATGTGGGGAAAATTGAATTTAAATGATGTTAGCACATGACTACAAAATAGCAAAATATGAAAAAAGTGAATGGGGTCTGAATGCCTTCTGAAGCTATGGTGTGTGTTATATATATATTGATATATATATATCCATCCATCCATCCATCCATCCATCCTCTTCTGCTTATCCGAGGTCGGGTCACAGGGGCAGGAGCTTGAGCAGAGATGCCCAGACTTCCCTCTCCCCAGCCACTTCTTCCAGCTCTTCTGGGGGAATCCCGAGGCGTTTCCAGGCCAGCTGGGAGACATAGTCCCTCCAGCGTGTCCTGGGTCTTCCCCAGGGCCTCCTCCCGGTTGGATGTGCCTGGGACGCTTCGCCAGGGAGGCGTCCAGGAGGCATCCTGATCAGATGCCCGAGCCACCTCATCTGACTCCTCTTGATGCAGAGGAGCAGCGGCTCTACTCTGAGCCCCTCCCAGATGACTGAGCTTCTTACCTTATCTTTAAGGGAAAGCCCAGACACCCAGCGGAGGAAACTCATTTCAGCCGCTTGTATTCGCGATCTCGTTCTTTCAGTCACTACCCATAGCTCATGACCATAGGTGAGGGTAGGAACGTAGATCGACTGGAAAATTGAGAGCTTTGCCTTATGGCTCAGCTCCTTTTTCAGCACGACAGACCGATGTAGAGCCTGCATCACTGCAGACGCCACACCGATCTGCCTGTCAATCTCACACTCCATTCTTCCCTCACTCGTGAACAAGACCCCGAGATACTTGAACTCCTCCACTTGGGGCAGGATCTCGCTTCCAACCCTGAGAGGGCACTCCACCCTTTTCCGGCTGAGGACCATGGTCTCGGATTTGGAGGTGCTGATTCCCATCCCAGCCACTTCACACTCAGCTGCAAACCGATTCAGAGAGAGCTGAAGATCACGGCCTGATGAAGCAAACAGGACAACATCATCTGCAAAAAGCAGTGACCCAATCCTGAGTCCAACAAACCGGACCCCCTCAACACCCTGGCTGCGCCTAGAAATTCTGTCCATAAAAGTTATGAACAGAATCAGTGACAAAGGGCAGCCCTGGCGGAGTCCAACTCTCACTGGAAATGGGTTCGACTTACTGCCGGCAATGCGGACCAAGCTCTGACACCGGTTGTACAGGGACCGAATAGCCCTTATCAGGGCGTCTGGTACCCCATACTCCCGGAACACTTTTTAAGCAGAGTATAGCATCAAGTCAATGAAACTTCTAGGATATTGATCTGGTCAGTGTGTTAATCAGTTACAGCTGCTTTGCTGTTGATTAAATTAATTACAGGTGCACTAGAGGTTTGAACAATGAGACCACTCTCAAAACAGGAATGGTTTAACAGGTGGAGGCCACTGACATTTTTCCCTCTTCATGTTTTCTGACTGTTTTTTCACTAGTTTTGCATTTGGCTATGGTCATTGTCACTACTGGTAGCATGAGGCGATACCTGGACCTTACACAGGTTGCACAGGTAGTCCAACTTCTCCAGGATGGCACATCATTACGTGCCATTGCCAGAAGGTTTGCTGTGTCTCCCAGCACAGTCTCAAGGGCATGGAGGAGATTCCAGAAGACAGGCAGTTACTCTAGGAGAGCTGGACAGGACCGTAAAAGGTCCTTAGCTCCTAAGCAGGACCGATATCTGCTCTTTTGGGCAAGGAGGAACAGGATGGACACTGCCAGAGCCCTACAAAATGTCTCTGACCAAACAATCAGAAACAGACTTCATGAGGGTTGCCTGATCACCCTGTGATCACTGCCTGGCACCATAGAGGTCGATTGGCATTTGCCATAGGATACCATAATTGGCAGGTCCACCACTGGCGCCCTGTGCTTTTCACAGATGAGGGCAGGTTCATCCTGAGCACATGTGACAGGCGTGAATGGGTCTGGAGAAGCCGTGGAGAACGTTATGCTGCCTGTAACATTGTTCAGCATGACTGATTTGGTGGTGGGTCAGTGATAGTCTGGGGAGGCAAATCCATGGAGGGACACACAGACCTCTTCAGGCTAGGCAGTGGCACCTTGACTGCCATTAGGTATCAGGATGAAATCCTTGGACCATTGTCAGACCCTATGCTGGTACAGCAGGTCCTGGGTTCCTCCTGGTGCATGACAATGCCCGGCCTCATGTGGTGAGATTATGCAGACCTGAATACAATACAACACCTCTGGGACATTGTGTTTCGGTCCATCTGACGCGGCCAGGTTGCACCTCAGGCTGTCCAGGAGCTCAGTGATGCTCTGGTCCAGATCTAGGAGGAGATCCCCCAGAACACCATCGCCTTATTAGGAGCATGCCCCGATGTTGTCAGGCATGCATACAAGCATGTGGGGGCCATCCAAACTACTGAGTACTATTTGGAGTTGCTGCAATGAAATTTCAGCAAAATGGACTAGCCTGCCGCATCATTTTTTCACTTTGATTTTCATGGTGTCTTTGAATTCAACCCTCTGTAGGTTGATCATTTTCATTTCCATCAAACAATGTGGCATCCTTTCATTCCTAACATCACCCAGTCCATATCAGTATAGATATCCAGAATAATTTTTCCCCCCATTGAGATCTGATGTGTTTTCAAAGTGTTCCTTTAATTTTTTTTGAACAGATACATAGAGACACACACATACTGTATATCGGGGTGGCCTGCTCCGATCATGGAGAGCTGCAGTGGCTGCAGATTTTTGTTCCAACCCAGTTGCTTAATTAGAAGCCAGTTTTCACCAATAACAGATTTTATTTAATTTCATGGCATGTTAGTGTTTTAACTGTTTTTAACATTCTTAATTTCTATATTTTTCTTTTCCTTTTTAGTGATCCTTGTATCAAGTGATTTGAAACCTAAAACATGGAATAGTTTTCAGTTCTTCACTTTATCTTCAGTTTCCTTCTGAGTACTTAATTAAACCAAATAAGTGAATGATAAATACACTTGGGTGAAAAATTGAGACAAGCTAGATGTAGATCTGTCGGTTCCCTTGTCATTTGGATCTTATTGCTAATAAGGAGTGGTTAAAATAATGAATAAAGCTGTTTAAGTCTAAAATAAGTCATTTTGGGTTCAAAATCTTAATTAGTGATTAATTCTTCAGCATTAAATGACTTCTCATTAAGCAATTGGGTTGGAACAAAAACCTGAAGCCACTGTGGCCCTCCAGGACTGATGTTGCTCAGCCCTGATTTAAAGGGTCTAAGTCTTAAATAGCAAATAAATTAAAAGAAGTTTATTAGTAACAAAAACTGGCCAGTAATTAAGAAAATAGTTAGAATGGAAACCTGTAGCCAGTGTGGCTCTTCAAGATCTGAGCTGGCCACCCCTGCTATATATATAATTTTTATAACCTTGAGTTAGACTAGGCAATTAAACTGACTCTCAGTTTTAATGCTGTTGAAATCCAATTTCAGTCATGAAATGTCTTTTGTTCCTTTTAAATAACTGGTTTATATACCAGTCACACTTGGTACATAATAATGATCATTTTCCTATAGTTCATTTCATGTTGAATTCCTTTGCTTTCCTTATCAAGAACATTATTATAAAGCAAAAAGATCTAAAGTGAGTCCTGAATTAAAGTGAAGGAATGTAGGTGTGATAGTAAATGGTGCAGCTAGAAGAAATAGAAGGCAGACATGATTGGAAATAGTACAGAAGCAGAAAATCAAACTGCTCTTATGATTAAGTGTGTCTACCAGTCTCCTGAGGTTCAGGAGACCTTAAGCTAATTTATCTCTGGAGAAGTTTTTTCAGATACATTTATAAAGTTGTGTTTTGTGCAACAGGCTGAAAATATAAGTAACTTGTCAAAATCTAGACAAATTAATTTACGTTAATAAAACTGGTGCCCAAGGGCTGCAGTTTCTATCAATCAGTTGACAAGCTCTACAATGCTTGTGCCCTTTTACTGTGTGGTTTCAGTTTTTGAGGGAAATGGCAATGTTTGTCAAGTACTGATAAACTGCCTGCATTGTTCATGGTTAGAAATGACACTGCCTGTTGGTCTTAATATTACAGAGAAAAAGAGAGAAAATCTTAAAAAAGAATGTCTATCTAGCAAACATGTTTTGGGCTGTGCAAGCAGAAAGCACTGACTGTGCCTGTACTATAAAAATCTGTTGTGAAATATTTCCAACTTGTGCTACAGGGGACACATAGAGGCTTTTGCTTAATGCTGGCTCTTACTGATACACGTGGATGTGTTGTTACAACAGCTTTGCTTAGTGATAATTATGACCCTTGTAACTGCTGATTAGAAGTGTTAAAGTAGCTGAAGTGCATAGTGAGTGAGATGGTAGCCTTCCAGGTACATTTAGCTTTGCCTGGATCAGACCCTGGAGATTCCCACAGGTACTTTTGTAGATCTCGTACTATGCGCTGAACACATGTGGCCATGCTGTTATTTGTACAACGATATTCTGTATAATTTAACATGACCTGCCTTTACATTAGCAAGACCGACAGCTTGTTTTGTTTTAACTATAACTCTTTAAATAAAGAGTGAACAATCCCAAACTGCTGCAAACATCCATTAATAAGCACATGTCTATCAAACAAGTGTATAAATAGTTTGATAAGATACAATATCATTCTTTAGATGAATTGAATAAGTTCACATTGTGGCATATAGTATAAAAGTTTTGGCCATTAACTTTACAATAAAGTGCAGTCTAGCACATCCCATATAAATATGCAATTAATTTGGCTTGTTAGATTTAATCAAACATTTAGTAAGAATTCAGAGAACTAAGCTCAAGACAGTGAAACAAGAAACCCACTATATTTAATTTGAACATTTTTTTTATAATAGCATTTAATCTGATTGGAATAACTGGTTCAAGCAATGGATCCACCTTTGAAAATAATTTGTTGTTCATTTTAATATCTATATTAAAGGAAAAGTTTTTTTTGTTGCACATGCACCCATGATAATGTTTTTTGTACTAATACACGAACCAAATTTAAATCATTTTTTTTGTGTATGTGTTCTTGTCAACAGTTATGAGGAGACATGCAAGTAAGAATTTCATTGTACTGTGTATGCATGACAATACACTTCAACTTGTTTTTTTTATAAAACACTTATTTTCAATGGGAAAAACTCAATCTATCATGTATATGTTTTAATATGTTGTAATATTTTTGGATTTCAGCAATTTAAAAAAAAGTAAAAACTTACAACACTTCATGCCACTACTGGTTATATTGTAGCCATGCTTAGTTGGAACTTTCTCACAGTTCTTGACACAAGACTGCTGGCATTGTTTAAAATATTCATTTTTTCACAACCAAGACCTTTTTAAATTTCTTATTTTTCCCAGTCAAGTTTGCATTCCACATTTAAAGGAAAAGTTAAATAGTTTTTGTAACAAAAGGAACACTCTTGTAAAGTCACTTCTACTGAGAATAATTCAAGGAGACCAACATATACCAAATAGAGTATTTATTAACAAATAAACACATGGTAGGGATGAATAACATGGAGCAGATAAAAGTGCAAAGTAAATAAACAAAACAAAAGCTCAGGAGTCCCTCTGCGCTTGGTTAAATGGAACAAGGACCATTGTCTGCCTGTGGGGGTGGCTTGCTAATTTGCCACACCACAAAGTACCACCCCAGTCTCTCTCCACATCACTTTCCATTTTTCTCACCTCTCTTTCATTTTCTCTGTTTCCTTTCCCCCCGACTCCACACTGCTAAGCTACGAACCAGGAGGTGTCTTTTATACTCTTATCTGGTGCTTGTTTCTACAATCCTCAGATTATGTTCAATAATAATTTACACAATCAGCGTGAAAATTCAATTAAATACAATCACACAGAATGAACACAGGTATACCATTGCTGAAGATACATGAATCTTTAGGATTAATACATGTAATTCAATAGCTTTACAACCATGGAGAATAAGCTATGCTTATGATGTGACACTTTAATATCTACTTTTATTCATTAAAAACATAATTTGTGGTCGACTTTATTTCAACTTGATTTCATTTTTGCATCAATATTATAGCCTTTTGCCACTACAAGTCAGCCACATTTTCTATTGCAGGGGTCCCCAACTTCGGTCCTGAAGGACCACAGTGGCTGCAGATTTTCATTCTTACTCTTTTCTTAATTAGTGACCTGCTTTTGCTGTTTTCTAAGCTTTCACTGTGAGGATAGATCTTGAGAGATGTGTGGCATCATTTGCAAAAAGTTGGCCAGCATGAAATTCTTTACTAAGAGCCACAAACCAACTGTTCAGCTGTTGATCAAATAAGAGCTGCAAAATAGTATGCCAGGAGCAAAAGGCAAGGTGATATGCATTGCGAGTATTAAGAGCAGTTGCAGTGTAGAATTGTATATTACAATTAATAGTCTGTTATTTAATCTTCACTGTAATAATATTTTTCTATTTACTTTTTATTATTTATTCTTATATTTCATTTTTGTGTGGCAGCTGTGAAAAC
>JANRMT010062791.1:26992997-27036370 GCA_026402145.1 Polypterus bichir lapradei
GGTTAAATGGAACAAGGACCATTGTCTGCCTGTGGGGGTGGCTTGCTCATTTGCAACACCACAAAGTACCACCCCAGTCTCTCTCCACATCACTTTCCATTTTTCTCACTCTCTCTTTCATTTTCTCAGTTTCCTTTCCCCCCGACTCCACACTGCTAAGCTACGAACCAAGAGGTGTCTTTTATACTCTTTTCTGGTGCTTGTTTCTACAATCCCCAGATCATGTTCAATCATACTTTACACAATCAGCATGAAAATTCAATTAAATACAATCACACAGAATGAACACAGGTATACCATTGCTGAAGATACATGAATCTTTAGGATTAATACATGTAATTCAATAGCTTTACAACCATGGAGAATAAGCTATGCTTATGATGTGATGCTTTAACATCTGCTTTTATTCATTAAAAACATAATTAGTTGTCGACTTTATTTGAACTTGTTTTCAATTTTGCATCAATATTATAGCCTTTTGGTATTTCTACTTTTGACTTTGCAGTTAATTTAGTTTTTAAAAAAGTGAAAAAACAATAGGAAACAAAAATCTGTTTTCTATGATAACCTGGAAAGTTTTTAATGAGTTCTTCAATTAGTTATGTAGGATTTAATTTCTTTCAGTATTTTAAAAACAACTTTCTGTTTTTTAGAGCAGCCTTGAAAGTTTATAGCAAGTTCTTCACTTAGCCACTTTTTGTAGATAGAAACTTTTCAAATGTGCAGAATATGAAATGAGTAATCCTACATAATCTATAATACTCATGAAACATTTCTTACATATAACTCTTAACTTTATTAACCATCTTCCAACTTACTGAAAAGCCATTTCCTTTTTCAGATGGGCAGGCCTATTTCAGTATCGCTGTTTTTTGCTGAATTGGTATCTTCTTTTTTCTTCCTCCTTTTAGAGTTTATGATCAGATATGACATATATATTTATGTCAAGTTCTGTGCTGTGCGTTGACAGGCAGGCCTTCAGAAAAATGGTACCCAAAATGTGCTTTCCAGAACATTATTAGTGCTTGTCAGTCCATGAAGAAATCATTAAAAGATGTGAAATATTTCATTTGTTCTGCACAGAAACATACCAGTGGAACCATGAAAAATAGTACTTTTGAATATTCATAAGTATCTCATTGTATTTGCCTGGATATTCCACAATATTGTTGTTGGATGTTTACATTTTTTAAATGTTACTGGATGAAAATGTGTTTATAAAAAATGAAAATGAGGTTTCACTTTTCGATACAATAAAACTAAGACCCGAATCACTGTAGAGGAAGGATTACTTCTTAGCACAAATAGCTGGAGCTATAAACAGCTTTAAAAGGCTGCTAAAGTAAATTATATTTCAAATGTGATTTACTAAGATGACAACTGAAGAGTAAATTTCTGAAATGACTATTTTTGTTGACTGAGTTTTGGGAATTTTCAAAAATCATACTGAGTTAGATGTATGGTCTTAATGACCTTTTCTCCAGTTTTATAATCCAAACACATATTCTAAAAAAAAAAAATCTAATATGACACCCTGGGCAAGGCTGGTTTGAACTTGCCTGGAATCCAGCAATCGTCAGATTGGACACACAAGTTTTAGAGGAATGGATAGGTGGATGAAGATCTAATATTACCATTATTTTATTTTATATTGTTTTCTTAAAACGTGTGTTATCACAAAGTGTTTTACACAGTAAAAGAAGAAACAATACTATGTCATATGTATAAACTAGCTTTTCTTTTGATAACACAGTGAGCTTGGAAATATACACGATAAGTGTTAAACTGTCAATATTCAAAGTTATATGAATTAGGCACACGTACCATATAAAGTATGAGGAAAAATACATTGCAGTTGTCATGCACTACTGTGGATCTTGCCTATTTGCTTGGTTTTTTTGTTTATTTCTGTTTTCTCTGAAGTATTCTGTTTTAGTTTAATCTAGGTTGAATGGGTATATTTAATGTTTTGTATTAGTTATTTTTTCATGTTTATCAATTATTAAATTAAGTTTTGTTCTCAATCACCTGGGTAGGTAATTGACCAGAGATGCTGTAATTAGGGGTCACGTTACAGCACTTGAAGCCTATAAAAACAATGAAGGGCCATAGCTTAGTTGTCTTTTCATTGCAGTGTTTCACCTGTTTGGCTCTTTGATTATTTTGGGTTTGGCTTTTCTAGGTGTTTTAAATGTTCTCTTATTAATTTTGTTTTTGTTTTATTAATTTTTTTTGTTACATTTGTATTTTCTTTAACCATTGTTCCATTTTTGTTTTTTTAATTAGTTTTTTTTTATCCTTATTGCTTTGATTCTTTGCTTTGCATTAATAACTCTTAATTTTTTTTTTTTTTATTAATTAAATAAAGGTCTTTAAGTTCTTGAGGGTTTTCTGCAATTCTTTCCCTCTTCTTTTGCAGTTTAGTAGCAAGTTCATAACAATAGTACCTCACAAAGTAAAAGTTAATTTCTAATTAAAGGCAGAACTTTCATGGCTTGCATACAGTGTGATAGTGATATTACTACCACAATAAATAGCTGTCATTGTTAAAATACATTACTGATAGGACGGAGATTAAAAAGGCAGAGAGAACAGATGGGCTTGTAGTGAGCATCTGAACATCAAGAAGAATGGCATCACTTGAAATGACCTAGGCAAAGAGATCCACAGTGTTTATGCACTGTATACAAAACATTATACAGTTATTCGCTGACTTAGGGCTCCATTTGGGATTGGCCATTTCACTATATGTTAATCACAAAGTGTCCAGGTCATTCTGTGGGTCTGGTGTGAGTCACTGGTATGCATACCTTAACTGCCAGTGCAGAGTACCAAAAATTGATGTTCGCATCTTGGTTGCCACACACTGGGTCTATGTAAGGCAGTGTTTATCAAGCACTATATCACACTACCAGCGTGTCACAGGTTGCAATAGTTGGTTCTTGAATGAGTTGCCAAAACCAGTGGTTTTTGATCACTGGGTAGTGACCCAGTTTGATGGCGGTGGGTCACGGGATTCTGGCCTTATTTCACTAGTGAGTCACCTAAGTGATCGGCATATATGTGTGATATTTTCTCATTTCTAGTGAGCTTGTTTCACCAAGGGAGTGGTTTGCAATGTATGCTAGTGTGTCAGGAATGAATTTAAAAAGGCAAAAATGGAATGCGGAACTATAAAGGATGAGAAACGCTGGTATAAGGAGGGCTGAATGTGTAAAAATTAGCCACATGTAGCACTGCCAATCAAAACAAACCTTAAAGGGCCTTCCAAGAGTCAGAAAACATATGAGACCCTGTGAAATAATAAAAATACGAGAAAATGTATTACTGTGGCTGGTTTCTACAGCGTTATTACCCAGTTGTTTTCTTATTCCGCTTGGCCATAAGTAGAAATCACCTCAACTTGGCTGGCCGCAAATTGGTGCATTTACTTTATATGTATTCATTTCCTTTAAGGTTTTTAAAAAATGACTAGTATTTTAAATGGGGAGTTTTTAGAGATCAGAGAATTAAATGTTGTTAGGCAACATCTGATAGATCAGGATAATCACTGTGTTGTTAGACCCAACTACAGGCTTGTGAGGTTTGTAGGTTTGTAAATTTGACTTGTTATTATTATACTGTAATTCCTCAAACCTGTGTCTGTGTTTTTTTTTCTTTGTTTTGAAATAAATTGCTTTTTTTTCTTTATACCTAGGCCTCCTTTGCTTATTTTTAAGTCTGGTGTCTGATCACAAGCTCTCCCTCTGTTAAAATATACAGTATAAAGCTACATGTCTCTGATTGACTTAATGAATGACTACCTAAAAATAAATGTCATATATTTTCTAAAAACAATGAAAAAGTTGGTTTTACTAATGGATCAATCTCATGGTCCTGACCCCCAGGAAAAAAAAACCTCACAGAAAAGTTAATTTGATCTTAAAAAATCTGCAGTGATCTTTCGCATTTAATAGTTGGAAAAAGGGAGATCTTTGTGCTGGTTTGCAGAATAGCACAGATGGTAGATTGTCCGATTGCAAGTGAACAACATTATGGTTTGAATTCTGATTGTTCCTTTTTAATCTTGATTTTGTGGATTTTTTTTATAGAAAAATAGCTGCACAAAGTGATATCAAAAATTGTTTATTACTATAAATTTATTATAGAAAAATATTGCCCCACACTGTTTTAAAAAATGTAGATATTCACACTATTGAGTCTTTACTTCTGTTCATTTTTTTTCTATTATAACGTGCATTTGTTTGATTTTATTCATTTGTATTGTCTGAAGCACAACATTTTTTGATTTCATTTGCATTTTTCTTTTCTGTCTTCTGGATTCTGTAATTGAAACTGATTACATTACCAACAAAATTGGAACCAGTGCTGTCTCTATCTACTCTACATTGTTCTTTCTTAGTTCACATGTCTGACTTGCTCCTGTGCAATTACTGTATGTAGCTGGAAGTTTAAAATTATCACTGTAGTTCCTTGGAATGAAAATAGCATTCTATAACTTTCTCTGTTCCTACACATACTTGAAAACCGTGTTATACATTCTACAAGAAAAGCAAAAAAGGTTTGCAGAATACAAGCCTTAATTACTGTTAACATTTATATATAATCTCTATATTTTTTATTTAAAGGAGTGATTTTAAATAACATTTGGTTTCTTGACATCTATCGCACGTGTCATCTTGTCTTTCTTTTAATCTCTGTGCATTTTATAAGTTATAAAGAGCTTCTTGTAGCTGCTCATCTGTAAGTAAGCCTACAGGCTTTCATTAATTGATGTTGGTCTATCAAAGTAGGGCTGGTGTACAATGCTGAATGCATGTTGACTACATACAATGCTTTACATTACTGTTCCTGGCGAAGGCTGTTAAAGATTTAACATGCTTTCAGGTTAAAGGTCTTTAGAAAAAGGGTTACTGGGTATCTTCTGTACATCTGATCTCTGTTTATGTTAGAGCATCAGGATGGAGAGAGGCAGGAGTGAGGGTTTGGAAGCTTTCAGACTGGACTAAATGTTAGTGTGTGATACCGAACACTGAAAAATGACTCTCCCTACTATAATTCCTGCCAGTTAGTATTATTCTATGTAGTATTTCTAAGTCAGTTCTTATTATTTAGCTTCCTTATACATGTGTTGGCAATGACCTAGTATGTTTCTCAACATCTGAAGCTCCTTATTTTTGGTTTTACCAAATGAAGCTCTTTTTAAAGTTTAAACAGCTTTAACACCTCTCTTGTTGAATATTAATGAATGAAGTGCTGGAATGTGTTGTGGAGCCTTTTCTTGGCAGAAGATGACAGGCCAGGCAAAGTCTGTATCACCAGATCTCTTCCTTTTGCATCTGCAGTGGTCATGAGTGAGCTTGAAAGAGTTTCTTTAGGAAGTGCAGCCATTTGTAAAGTGGGTTTTATTGTTGGTAGAGTGGTACAGGGTGAATGCGTCATCTTATTCACAAAGTTTGATTTGTACCACTGCAGTTAAAAAAACAGAAAAAAACCCATATACATCAGCCTATATGTTAGCTTGCCTAGAGATGGGGAGCACTGAATTTTGCATCCCTAAAATGCCTGTTGCAACGTGAAGAAACTCCTCAGACACTCCAGACTGGGCAAATGTTAATTTCACTTTAATATCCTATTCTGGTATTTAATGTTTTGAAATTTCACTGGTTGGTTAGATCCATATGTCATTCAAATTGCAGATCTGTGCTTTGGCAAAGGCCTAAGGTGCAGCCAGCCATGGCGTCGAGTGATAAAATTAAGAAAACTCAGTTTCTGTTCATTAGACCAGCAGAATTATGAGGAGCTTTTCTTTTGATAGGCTTCGACACTTAATGGTGAGGATTTTCAGGACATGCTCAAGGTTTTGTTGATTGGAAATTCAGAAAAATAATTATTATGAGAGAATTCAAAGTGCTGTTGCTACAAAAGCATGGCCAAAGCCATGTTCCTGTTAAAAATTAGTCATATGCTTTTATCCTGTTTTCGACACTGTAACTAGGGTAGCGTGTCCTTTTATAATTTCTTCACATAGCTGCTTGTAGTTTTTGAAGTTTTGCATGTCTGTCACTGCTGATGTGTTTGCTGTCCTTTTCTTCAATTTCTTATTAATTTATGGAGCAAAATCGGAAGAGTTTTATTTTCCTTAATGGCAGTTGGGTTCTTCTCAGCTTAGTTGTTCATCTACATGGAGTTTGTATGTTCTCAGTTTGTGTACCAAAGTATTTTTACTGGTATCCCCCCCTTCGTGAAGAGCTTCTTGTCAGTTCTACATTTCACCCCATTTGACTGCATCCTGGTGTGTTCTTGAGTGTGTGTCATGATAATATTCTAATAATCTCATGCTGGTTCCAGCTTTTTGCCCAGTGCTCCTTGCATAGGCTCTGTGCAACCATGGATTAGATAGTCAGGCTCAGGAAATAAACGGATGAATTAAATGACCAAATTGATGAAGTCTGAAGCTCTCTCTATAGTGTGTAGTTTTTTGTTGTAGTTTTGGAGTGTATCTAGTAAATTTTCCTTTATGACAAGTTTTTCTCCGACACTGAATATTTTCGTGGCAGCAATTAGACTTTTTCCTTTTTATTTATATTTGCCTTTTTGTTATAGACAGGACAAAAGTTTTAATACAAGTGCAGTCTCTTAAGTGGCCCAAGGTTTTCACTCTTCACTAATATGTCTTTGAATCTGATCTTCAGTACTTTTTCTGATGCCATCATTCAGTTTGCACACATGATGATTTGGTAGCATGCCCGTATCATTTGTAATAGTGCCTGATCCTGATCTTCTGTTGTGGAAGGTGTAAAAAATTCCTTACCTCGGTCACCTAATGAAAGTTGAGAGAGAATGGTAACAACCCTGTAGTTGGAAATAATATTATCAGCATTCAAAGAAGGATGTTGTCAGCAAAAGGCAAACAAATAGAGTGAGAAAGACCAGTTTTTTAACTGGTAACTCTAAATCAACCTGCTATGAGCAACCATAATCGCGTGTATGACTGTGCTGTCTGCAATGGGTTCTCCATGCAAGGTTGGTTCCCATTTTGCTACTTGGCTAGGCAAGAATGCCACATGACCCACATTTTGATAAGAGGATTAGAAAACAGACAGATGGATGGCTGTTAACTTTATTATATTAGTTTAAGAAGCATAAGCATAAAGCTATCAATAGCAGTCATACGAGTCATGAGTAATACTGCATTTTATTAGATAATCATCCCTACCCGACAAGGGTTCAGCATCACTACTCCTGTTTTTTCATGCCTGCCATGCTGCTTTTCTTTTGAATGAAGAGTGTAGACAGATTAAGGCACAAGTATATGACTAAATATAGGGTGGTCCAGATCTAATTATGTAATTTTCATTACGCTATAACTTATTAAGTTTATTACATAGAAAATCACCCGAAAAATCCCGGACCATCGAGAAGTGTGCGAACTGACAACATGAAGAATCGCCTTCGTCCCCGCATAAATCAAAGTAATCCAGACGATCTGGATCTGCAGAATTAGATCTGGACCACCCTGTATATCGACTATGACATGGGTGCTGTAGTTTTTTAAGGGAGCAGCTCAGTAGAACACAGAGTAGGAGAGAACTTTCACTAAACATACTCACATGAGTAAAATTGGTTAGGTAGGAGCTTGTAGTTGTTCGAATCGGTTATTTTCTTTTAGCATATCGTCCAGCGCTACTTTGTTTTAAATAGAATATATAACTTGTTTATGTGTCTATATTTATCAATTAAGATTGATTTAATTTTTTAAAAATTCTAAATGTTAAAGGAATAGTCTACTCAAAAAGTTTATTTTTTGATATGTTATGGTACTTACCCTAAGTAGTTTGGAGCGGTGGGTAAGAATTTTTAATCTTTTGTTTTCTTAGAGAAAAAGATATAGCAGCTTTAAAAGCACTGGATTGTTGTAATGTGCCTTTCCTGTTTATCTTTTATGCTGAGTTTTTTGGCAGTAAATATTAACACTATTTTAGCAAAAAATGCTTGTATTTTGCACATTTTGACATTACGAATGCATAATGGACATGTGGATTGTGCAATGTAAATTAAGTGAGAATTTGTATTCTTTTTCCTTGAGTGGTTTTTCACACTGTTTACTTTTGTCCAGAGTTATTCACTTTTTGGTTGTGTTAAATTTGACTCTTTGTTATGTTGATTCTCCATGAAAACCTGAGATGAAAAATTTTTCTCAGCTTACACTACCAGCAACACAGGGTAAGTTACACTTTCGCAGAGAGCAGCGAGTGTGTTTTTCTTCCGTAATAGAAATCACTGGGGATAGAACGCCCTGGGCTTATAGGATGGTTTGCTATTCAATTTTTTTCATCTTAAGAATGTTTCTTTGTAGATTTAAAGTTGAGTATACAAATGAATATTTTTCTTTAAAATCATCCTCTTTGGTGTGGAGTCAGCCCTCCATTGCTGCTAACCTGACATCACATAGTGTTTGGAATAACTACAGAGAGGAGGTGAAATTGATGTTCTGGGCCGTGAAGGCGTTAGTCTGAGTTCAACATCAGCCTTAAATAAAGGGGCAACAGTAGCTTGTAGTCATCTGTTTAAGCTGGATGATTTTAATGCCATCTTGTACCCAGTTGACTCAGTATGTAGAGATGCAACAAGGATTTTTTAGTTTGGTAGTAATGGAGGTATGATGGTTAAACTGTAACATTTGTACAAATGAAGCCAGGCCACAACAAATCATTATTCTTTTTTAACCAATGATTTCTCTTTGTGATGATTTTATACTAAAAGTATAAACCACAAAGGAATTAACTGCTCTACAAGAGGCTGTGGAGTCAAGTAACTCAATCTCGCATTTCCTAAGTTGGTTTCCAGTCCTTTAAGATATCCCATTCAAGGTTTTAACAGTTCACAGCATTTTTATTTTTATATTCAGAACATTATACCTTATCTGATTTTTTTTTTCTTACCTGTTCTTATCTCTTATGAAACTTGATGGCACCTCATAATCCAATGTCAATTATACCATCTTTTGCTTTTTGCAGATTCAGAATTTAGTACACATCACAGTAACAAAACACAAGTTGTGTTTGATTAGCAATTCAAAACAAGTATTTGGTGCAAAATTTCATTACCTATACAGAAGGTTTGCTGTTGTGCAGTGAACTGTATCTAAAATTGTCAGACAGATGTAACATTAAGAATTGACAGTTTTGTTTGGAACAGGAATTCTTATGCCTCGGTTTTTTCCTGCTGACTCTTTTGTCATGCCACAGTAATCATTACCCTAGATATCAGTTTCCTGATTGGCATTTTGCTATGTAAGTTTTATCTCTACTAGCAATTTAGCTATCAATCCATCCATCCATTGTCTGCACTTGTCTCATCCATGTTCAGAGCATTAGGAGAATTTGTGCTTAGATCATGAACCGGTCCACTCAGTTACAATTTAGAATCACCAACTGATCTGATGATACTTCAACTAATGGTAATAATAATAATAACAATAATACTTTGCACATTTGTTTCTGTCTTACTGCTCCGTGTAACCTGGATCGAAAACCAGCTCCATCACTGTTTGTGTTTTCGTGTTCTTCCCAGGCCAGCGTGGGGCTTCTTGATGGATATTCAAGTTTGTTTTTCTTGCACAATTTTAAATTTTGTTCAGCTTGCTTTTTCACAGATTTTTGTTTTAAGATTTGTCATGTGAGACTGCTTAGTTCTATTCTAGCTGACTTGTCAGCTCTTAGGTCATGGCCATCGACCATTCGCATAAAATTCTCATTGTTTTTCTTTCTTTCTTATATAGCTTGTTAGGATCAATGTTGAGCAAGCAACAAAGCAAACTAGCTATGGGAGTAATTTTTTGAATCTTCAGTAAAACCAAGGTCAGAAATGTGTGTCAGAGTTATCAGATCATCAGAGTCAAAACAAAAGCCGAAAATCGAAGTTTATGAAAGCATTGTTTCTCACATTTTTAATTGAATACAATTTTTGTTTGAGTCTTTATTATTATAAATAAAGACATGATGGTCTTATTATACATTGCCATCTTTTTTAGTGGCAAATGACATGTGGCTTTTTTAAATGTGTCACATCACATCTGAACCATGTGACCAGCAATGTATTGTTGCTGCCATAAACAACATGACTGCACCTAGAAAAGCAATGAAAGGTGCTAAGATGACATGTCAAAGGAGAGGTGAAAAAATAGCAAGACATTTTCTGCAACAAAATATGCAAAAGATCCAGTCAAGTTCCTAACAGTGCCTGTTTTCTCATTTGTTTGCTTATTGCAGTGGCTTGAGAATGTGAACTGTCACCACTTGGATATAGTGATGTGCATGCCTGTTATTTTCTGTGTAAATTAAACATTATTGTGCCATCATGTACAACTGTTATTTATTGATATATTTCATATAACAGCTTTGCATTTGACTTTGTTGTATTATTGTGTACAGACCTTGTACCGTATAAGCTGAGTGAATAAGATCATCCTGTTGTGTTTTATGGGTTGTAGTTAGAACTCAGATATCAATTGTTAACATCTGTACTGTCTGCCAGGACTTTGGTGTCACTGTGTGAGAACAGGTTTACACATTGAATATATTTCTTAAATATGACAGTGAAGGAGTCAGATTTTTAATGCAGAGTCTTATTTGCAGTATTGTCTTAACACTCTTCTAAGAAATAAATAGCACAAAAACAGAGCCATATAACTATTCTGGCCAATGGAGACATACAAAAATGATGACAATAATTTCAGTGGAAGGAGACAGCTGAAAGTGAGTTGGTTAAGTAAGAACTGAGGGAAAAATGTTGTAGGTTTATGAACAACAATTAAGTACAAATAAATCATCCTGTGTTTTTCCATAGAATGGTTTTGTTAACACATCAGTGTTACTTGTTTTGTACGTTGATTTATCACCGAATGCCCTAAAGCCACTGCGTATTTTTTGGAGACTTAAAACACAAAATGAGTGACTGTAAATCTATTGGCTTTTTGCCTACATGGAATTTTTTTTCTAAAATATTTTCTCTGTTAGAAATGCCAACCTAGAAATCCTTTGTGATATCTCTATCTTGTCCACATCTGGATACCTGCTAGCCATGAATGGTTTGGATATGTTGTCTGACGTTTCCCAGTAAAGGGCAAGTTGTTTTTTGTAATTTGTCATACCCAATACTTTTCATTACATCATGTGTATTTATACATATACATAAAGGTGTACTGCGGTGGGCTGGCGCCCTGGCCGGGGTTTGTTTCCTGCCTTGTGCCCTGTGTTGGCTGGGATTGGCTCCAGCAGATATGGAAGAGAAAAAATGTTTATATATTAGCATAAATAGCATATTAGCATAAATAGGCATAAAAGTAATTAACAGCTTCTGAAACATTAGATTTAGCATAAATTAGAAAGTCAAGCAAATAAGTTAAATAAAAAACATTAGTCATATTGCATTTTTTTAAGCTTGAAGCAGAATTACCAATTTGGGAAGGGAAGGACAAAACAGAAAGAGAATGACGCACAGAAACTATCGGGGACAGAAGAAGGGGGATGTGTGCACCTGTTGTTCTTAGATTAGGAAGCAAGGAACATACCAATGAAAAATGGTCATGGTAGGCATGTGAGAAACTAGCTGGAATAGTGAGTCAGCAGGAAGAGCAAAGGCATTGCTACAAACGAGGTCAAGATGTTGTAATGTGTGAAAAATGAAAATAGTGTATTCATGTACTAACATAAATAAATATAGAAAAATATATTAGCATTATCTATAGTGCAGGCATGTCAAGCAAATGATTAAATAAAGGCATATGCCATATTTCTTTTAATAAAAGCTTACCTTTGGGCACCAAATAAACTAGCTTGAAGGACAAGGAAGGGGAAGTGACGAGAGGTAGCCCATAAATGGAAGAGAGGGAACGTCTGTACCGGCCTTGGTCAATAAAAAATAAGCAAAACAGAAACTAAGATGGACAATAAACAGTAGAAATACTGGAGGCCAGCTGCAGGGGGAAGTCAACAGATAATAATGATTCCCATGAAAACTCAAGGTATTGGCCGGACAGGTGCAGAAGGGAGTCAGAGAAAAACAGCAAAATGAGTTAATTTGAACGAGGTCGGAGTGATAAGAAATTACTATATAAGTTTTGAGTTCTGAACTGTTCGGGGCTCAATCTGATTTGGCCGAATTGGGTTGAGTCCGTGTTATTGATTTATTGCAATAAAGCTATAAACTCTGTTTGCCTATCCTGAGTCCTAATAGCCTTCATTTCAGGTAAAAAGCTCTTTGGTGACAATTTTTCGCCACGACACAGACCCCCCATGACCCTGTAGTTAGGATATAGTGGGTTGGATAATGGATGGATGGATGGATAAAGGTATATGTATGCTTGAATATATATTTGTTGTCTGCACTGGTGATTATCTATATATTTCACTTTTTTTTTTTTTTTTTACGTATGTCTGTTCTTGTGTATTAAAATACTATGTTTTCTGCTGCAATTCACTTTTTCCTTAAAACAATCTTTGCCTAAAATCATATTTTCTTTTTTTTTTTTGATATTCTTAATCTTTTCATTAAATTTTCTTTGCTTTAGATTAGAAATTTGATTTCATTTTTGTCCCTTTGGTTTTTCAGAGAATATTTTTGTTAAAACATCTGTTTACTGCTATATTTGTATATTTGTTTGATTGTTGCCATTATAACACAATATTGTACTGTCAGACTGACCTGAGGCAGAGCTAATCACTGAAGCGTGTGTTGCCTTAACTGTAAAGATTTGTATGAAAATCCAAATGCCAAAATACTAAAGGAGAAATGAATCGTAGAATCCTAAAAATTGTGCAGAGATACAGAAAAGCAGAATTACTGGGCAGGAAAAATGTAGTCAAGGGGCAGAAAGTATCCAAAAAACAAGACAACGATATAATAAAACAAAGACGATCAAAAGCCAAAAATCTTAACGCTGACTTGTGTTTGATTTCCCACATGTCACACTATAACCAAGTTTCATTTTCTTTAGAAAAGATTCAACAAAGCTATGCACTGCCATCATATACAGGTGAAGCAAGATAAAAACCCATCTTCTGCATCATTGGAATTGCTATGGGCAGTGGGACCCTAAACAACATAACCATGGCCGTGTAAAATAGATAATGAGAAATGCATTACCAAAAATTCCAAAAGATAAACAAAATGACTTCATATAGTCTTTAGGAAAGCTATAAAACAAAATAATGACATTGATTATACACTTTACCCATCATCTCAATTACACAAACCAGGCCATAAAGTTGGAAAGATTTTAAAATATCAGAATTACCTTCAAATGAACTGAAACTTTTGCTTTTCACTTTGACAACTGTATGTATTTTTGTTATACAAGTTTAGTTAAAAATAGTTTTTATTGTTTCATATGGTAAGGATGAATTTTTGTTCAAGTTATACCAGTGCTTCCCAAAATTTATCTTTCTGCAAGCTGGTTCTACCCAGTGTTATAACCACAAAATAATTCCTGACTTTAGCTGAACATCCTGTTTCTGCATTCACTCTGATTTTAAAATAAACTACATTATATTATTTAACTTACAGTTGAAGTTGTATACTTCGTATTAGTCTCCTTAGTCTTGTTTAACGTTTTCCTTAATAGTATTATCCATGTTTGGCAGATTTACAGCTATGGAAAAGAATAGTGAGAATCCAAGTGAGATAAAAACTATACTAGCACCGGGGACATAAATTAACACGCCACTCAGGGAAGACGGGTACTACCTAAGGGGGTGGTAACCCCTTACACTTATTCTGCATTCTCACTAGAATGCCTTGGATGTTAATAAAAATGTAGGGGTAACAGCAGGGCAAGTGTGAAGCCACAAACAGAGGCTGGATTAATACATTGAAGACTCCAGAGGACAGTCTAGTCTTCATGCCTAACCCTTTACTCATAGGGAGAGGACTGCAAAAGTGGTTAAACATCTTCCTGAAACATTAGGAGAATGTTGATCCTTTAAGGATGAGGTGTGGGAAAGCTTACAAAAAGCAAGTTGAAACCCTCCAGCCCATAAGGTGACGGCAAACGGTCCCCAGCTATCATAAGCTGAGAAGCTGTGTGAGAGTCCTTGCCCTTTAAGGGCCACATAGGGTTCAGGACTTTGCTGATTCATTGCCATCTTGGAGACTTCTATCCTATAGCAAAGCAAAGAAGGGCCACCCGAGTTTTCAGTTATTTTAAGGCTAGGTCAGAAGTTTCTAAGTGTTTAAAGCAACCACATGCTGAGGGAATAATGAGCCAGGAGTCAGCAGGAGGATTTAGTTCTAAGGATTATTTGGTAATTTAAAAAAAGCAAGAAAAGAGTGAGACAGATAAGAGAGGGTTGTTTGGTACTAAAGAGGTGGACAAGTGGCTGAGACTTTTCACCTGATAGGCACAAGTCAAAATCTCTAAACAGCATGCCAGAAAATGGCAGTGGGGTTTTGTTTAATCTTGATACTTTGTGCTTCTCTGTTATATGCTTTTTTAATGATATAGTAAATAATACTTTTTACTTATCCTCTTTTGGTACATGATCTGACTCCGGTGCAGATGACTGTGAATGCTTAAAGCCAGTGTCACATTACACAACTTCTAGTTGTGGGGGACATGTCAGAGTTACTGACCGCAGTTACTGATCTCATCACCAGACCATGTTAAATTATTTGAAAAACATTGGGCATGTCACATTCAGCAGTCGTGTACCTACCTTTCAAGCGTAGTCATGCTCATCCCTTTTTCTGACATCCAGTAGTGTGCTTCCTGAAGGAGCCCATGCTGAACAAAGGTTAACAGGTATAGTGAGTTCAGCCTCAATCTCCACCATCATCGCTTTATTGTATGTGTTATACTTCTCAATGAGCACTCATTGGTTGTCAGCTGTTATGGACAAAGATCCCACCCCTACAACTAAGAAAAAATATAAAGATTTTTTGGAATGAGTCATGGATTAGTTGGACTGAATCACAGGACATGTCACATTACATGACTGGTTTTATGGGAGCGTGCCACCCGACTGCCTCTGACTCACTAAGATTATGTAAATGAATGCTACACTGAAAATTCTTGAGCCCTGCAAAACATAACACCATGGTGTGGCAATCTGTAAGAAATGTACATTTTTAGATTAAATACAACACCATCAAAATTCTGTTTGTATAAAATTAACCTGAAACTTACCTTGCATTTCCTAAAAAATTACATAGTGTCCTATTTTTGACTCCACAAATTCTGAGCAGAAAAACATTTAATAAAATGAGCTCAGCTGAACTCGGCTAATGTAGGTGGTAGAGAGTTAGACACCTGCAAGTTTTTCCCCAGGAGCTTCTGTTTCTTTCAGCATTTCAGAGCTTTATACTTTATGTTAAGTTGACTGCACCCTGTGTTAGACTGACATTCCTTCGATATTGGCTGCAGCCCCAGTCTGAAATAATAAAAGTGGATTTAAAAATGGATAGATGGTTGACTTTTAATATGTACCATATGATGAAATGCTACATGTTTATTCTCTGATAAGTAATAGTACAAAGTTTAAGACTTTTACCTATTCTCTAAAATGGCTATCCAGTCATTTATTCATCAGTAGTGGATTTGACTTAGAACCAGTCTCAGGGTTATTATGACTGCACAGGATGGCAATGTAATTTCATCAATGTGAGATTGTGGCAGTAAAATGGACTTAAACTGCCATTGTGATTGGCTGTTGTTGTGCATTCTTGGTGACAGACTAGCGTCACACATCCTACACTCCTGTCCAACTTATGCACATTGAGTTTTAATAAATAACACAATGGTAAGTGCTTTTGTGCATGGAGAGTTAAGATTAATTGAAGTTCATCTGTAGGTCCTGTGTCACTACACATTCAGGGGGAGCAGCCCTGGACAGTGCAATACCTCCCCCTGGATGCTGGATGACCGCCCAACCCCAGGCTGGAGCGTTGCCTCAGCCTCCCACAGGGCTCCATGGGGGATGGAGTTCTCCACAACCCTGTTGGGTTACGCAGGCACTGCCAGGGGATGCTGCAGCAGGAGCGCCTGGCCCTTTTTGGACACTGGTTTCATCACAAATGCAGCCAAATGTTGGCAATCAACCACCTGGAGCACTTCCGGGTACCCATAAAAGGAGCCAGCAACCACCACTCAACGGCCAGAGTCGGGTGGAAGGAGATTTAAGCTTGGTGAGGAGTGGTGGTGGAAGAAGAGGGTGTTTTGGTGGTATAGTTTTTGTGCTTGGGACTGTGTTGTGGCTGGGGGGATTACGGGGAAGACGTGCCCTCCAGGTGAAGAAAAATAAAAAGTCTCTTTATTTTATTCTCCCATGTCAAATCTGTGTCAGGTCGTGCACAATATAGCGCCTTTGTTACAGTCCATTAATTTTCTGAACCTACTTATCCAATACAGTGCCACTGTGAGCAGGAAGTTATCTCTGTATTCTCGGTTACTAGGCAAAAAAACTCCCTGAACAAAGCACAGGGACCATTTTAATACTTGCAATTTTTACTGTAAAGCAAAATACCCTTTTAATAATCAAAAAAAAAAAAAAATCAGATAAGTCCAAAGATGAATGCGTGAACCTACAGGGTTCGTCAATTATAATTGTCATTTCTGCTGAGGAGTAATGTCTCCTAGAGGTGCGGGTTCTCAGCTGAATTCCGACTTCTGGGTTGATCCATTGTTACGTGGTTGGGAGGGGCTTCTGTCTTTGTAGAGGAAGTGACATTGTTATTCTTCTGGCTATTCTTGGTCAAGTCTATGGATAGAAAAAAGAACAGGAGTCAGCAGTTGCACCCTCTTTTGAGTGAGAGTATGCATAACAATCTTGGCAGAGCCCTGAAATTACACCCCGTTTGCATCCGTCTGACAATATGCATGTATTTGCCTACTTTTTAGTCTTGATACTGTATGTGAGGATTTTATTTCAGGCATAAGTTTTACATTTGGTAACAAAGTTGTTTTCATTACCATTATATTTTCTTTGTTTATGGGACTTCAGCCTGGTTCCTGTCAGGGCCATGATCGTCACTAATGATGATGTCATAAGATGTAACGGCATAAATACTGTATGATGGCGATCACACACAACCTTATTCCTCAGTTGATTTAGCAACACTCAAAGACATTAGTAATAATTAGCTTTATTTTCAAAAAGGCCCTAGTGTTTTGATTCTGTATGTTTTTTTTAACCTTTTCCTGACTTTCATTTTCATTTTAGTTTCTGGTTACTCAGTTTTGATTGGCCTTGTTGCAATTCCCTATCCTTGTTCTTTGACTGTGTTATCATCTTCTGGTCTTCTTGTATTCTCAATAATCCTTGGGGACACCAACACAAGGACAACATGCTTATTCCACACCGACCAAGCCAGGATTCTGGAGCTGTGAGACATACCTCACAAAGTATAAAAGTAGGGTGACACACAATGTCACTGTTTAGATCATTTTACACAGCATGTGGGAGATTTGTACATTAGGATAGCATATCCCTTACATAGAATTGATGTTTTTGAATTCCTTTTCTTGTATATACTGTATGTTTCGATATAGCTGTTTAGATTTTCTGCAGCAGCAATTTGGATGTTTTTATGTTTTGCATGAACAGCCTAAATTCCGATTCTAGAAATCATTTGCTTTCAAACTCCTGGTCTCCATTAACCTACATGCTGGAATGCTAATGCAAACTGAGTGGGTTGCATGCACTGAGGCAGCACTGGACGGCTAGGCACTCTCATTGTCATAGTTAACCTTCCTTCAATAACTGGCATCAGGTTCAGTGAGCACTCCAGTAGCTGTTCATCTAAAGTTGTTGCATAAGCTTAGTCACAAGAGCACAGTGCATTGAGGACAAATGTTTATTAATTGTCACACCGGGTCTCTGGCTTGCAAAGGTGTTTGCTGTTCCAGTGACATGGGACTAGTGGTGCTGTCTTAGCAATTTAATTACACTTGGAAGGAGCTCTTATAGAATGGAAACATATAGAAGTGAAAGGGGCACATAACTGTTTCTGGCGGTGTGAAATTGGGAGGGTGCTGTTTTATTATTATTATTATTGATATTTGTTTAAAGGCAACATTTAAATTCCAGCCACGTGTTTAATTGCAGCACGATTACTGCTTGGATGGCTACTGGTTTTCTAGCCTCGAGGCCTTCTACTATAGGAAGTGCTTAGAGTGGGTAGATATCTGCACAATGAGTAACTCTCCTTTAATATGTATGAAGCTGACAGCTGTTAATTAAAACGTAGAGAGACCTGTTGAGAACTTGTCATTTCTGAGCGAGGTGAATTGCCCTGCATTGCCTTTTATATAATTGCTTGGTGCAACTCAGCAGAGCGCTTCCGTTGATTGCTAGGTGCCGCGCGTAACTGCTGAAAAGCAGCGGAGGTCTTTGTGATCTAGAGATGAAATGTGGATAAAAATAAGAGAGAAGGGAGTTTCCTTCTTATTGGCAAAACCTCAGTTTTCTTTTTTTTTTAGTGGATAGGCTAATTTATTTCTGTGGATGGATTTATTCTGTAGTTTTCTCTTTTGGTTATCAGCTATTGGTGCTTTGGAACTTTTAAAGAACTCATCTTTGCATATCACTGTTCCCTAACTGAAAAGTGTAGTAAACAAAGAAAAACACATCAAAATCAATTAAAAAGACTGTACTTGTTAATTTGATCATTTTTTAGTGTTATTATGCTACGACCATACATTAGATAAAGTAGACATAAAAGAGGAATGGCATTGCATTGCAACTGGAAGCACTACTGCTTCACAAATCTAATATCCTTTGTTGAAATCCTGTGCTCTGTCATTGGCTGTGTGGAGTTTGCATGTTTTCCCTGTGTCTGTATGGATTTTTTTTTTCCCACATGTCTAAAGATGAGCAGGTTCGGTTGATTGAAGCTTCCAAATTGACAGGAGTATGGATGGATGGGCTATAAAATGGACTGCTGCATTGCATTGCTAACAGGTAAGGCTCTGCCAACCTAAATAGGATTAAGTGGGTTTGAAAGTGGTTTGATATGTGCAAATGCAGTACCTCTGTACCTCTGCAATATCTTCTTTGTGGCTGCTCAAATAATTAAACTTCTCTTCTTGATCATCGTTTTGTTTGGAATTCATAACACCATTTTTGAGTACTGATGTTATACAATTCAGCTTCCTGTTGTAACATGGTAGCAACTGAATACTTTTGTCAACAAGGCCATGCTTGGTGCCAAAAAAAAAATCCCCAAGAAACAAAACGATGGCACGAAAATAAGTGAAAAGAGTAAAAATTAATAAGTGTGCACCCTAAAATGAAAGTGTACAATTCTAACAAGAATATATTTCACATTGTTCAAAAACCTCAAATTAATGACATCCATCGGGTATGTTTTATGAGTGTGTGTGGAGAAGGTACATGAAGAATGCGCCATAGTGACAATTCATGGGGCAGCCATTCAAATCCGTGAAGCAGTAGTGCAACTCATCATGCCATTGTGTCATGCAACAGTTAAAGATTCTAAATAGAATAAATATTGATTGACGTATTGATGGAAACAACTGAATTAATATTTTTATCGGACCATAACTTTTCACATTCCAAATTTTGAGCCCACTTGGTGGTTCCTTGCAGCTTTCTCATAAAATGAGTTGATTTAATGGACAGTATGCACATGTAAAAATTTTAAATCAGGGTAGATCAGTGCCAATTCTGAGAGCACCTCACAATCCCTAATTTAGGAACTTTTTTCTCATGGATGTCTAACACCTAAATTACAAGTATAACCAATTAAGAAATATGCACATGTTCTTTACAATTTCTTCATTTTTAGGCTTTATGACAGTTTTTTTCCCATTTTATTTCGTTCACTTTGTAAACTACACGGTCAGTAAGACATAAAGCAATCAAGGATACAATCAGTGCTGCGTCCCATACGTTTATTTTTTTCTTATCAATCTTAACACCTCTCTATACTCAGTGTCAAGTGTTATATGATCAGAGAGTCTTAATTGTGTTAAAACATCATAAAGATTATCAGGGCACCTAGCTTGTTTGTTTTAGGATAGCATTAAAAACATTCATACATGCTTAATCCATTTCAAGGTCACAGTGAGTTGAAGCCTATCCTAGCAACACTGGACGCAGCACAGGAATCAGACCCACCCTGAACAGGGTGCCAGTCTATCACATCACAGAGTACACTAATCTGCTAATCAGATTAACCTAAACCCTTGGTCATGTGAGATAGAATGTGCGTGTATTAATTGGAGAGAGACAAGATGTGGGTTTGATACCAGGACTCCAATTCCATGAAACAGCAGCACTAGACAATATGTCTTTATGCCTTGCCTCTTACAATTTTTTTCTATAAACTATAGTAATTCTCGTTATGATTCATATGGATTAGCTAACAATATTTATTGCCCTATGTGAGCAGCACAGCCCACTTCCCAGGCAAGGAACACACTGCATATGGTTATTTGATACTTAACTGGACATTGATAAAGTCAAGAGTTTAAAAGTGATTTTTTTAAAAAGTATGTTACATGCTCCAAAAAACGTTTAAAAAGTACTTCTTCAATAACAGAATCACATTCCCTGAATGGAAACCTGCATTTTTCAGGCATGATCATATATATAATGCGAAAAGAATCTGTTTGTCTATCTGCATTAAACAACCCAGCTCCTAGTAGATAGTAGATAGACTTGTTGTCTAAAGAAATTTATGAGGTCTGTTTAATTTTTTTTAAGATATAAAATTCTATAATCTGCCATTGAAAAGCATTGGTGAATTTGCATAATTGTTTATCTTAAAACAGAAAAACATTCTGTGTGAGTTTAACTATGAATTAGTCTACTGTGTCAAACATACATTGAGAGCGATTACATCATTTTGTATATTTTTTTAGATTTATTTCTTTTATTCATTCAACAGCAACTCCTGACGGCAAAACAGAGAGACACCTACAGTAGTGTACTCTGAGACAAGTACACCTCTCTGCAGGACACATGATGGGGTAAGGGTTAGATGAAAGCGGGGGTTGGATAACTTATAAAGATATACTTATAACCATATAAGGAAGGTATGACTTTAGCTATGCTGATTTTATTTATTCAATACTAGTCGTCCCCTGCGGCTATGCCCATGTAGTAGTGAAACAGGACAACGTTTAAAAATCAATAAACAAACAGATATTGCTATCTAAGCAGACTGATGTCACTTCTGGTTCCGGTGGCCAGTCTGACATCAGTTCCGGTTCTGGCCCTCGATGACATCACTTCCAATTTTTGCCTTTAAAGCCTCCATCTTGTCACTACTAATTCAGTTCAGTCTTGGAACTCAACAAAAGCACTTCTACGCTTATTTGAATACCCTTTTTGCAGCCAGGGACAATAT
This sequence comes from Polypterus bichir lapradei, assembly GCA_026402145.1. Lineage (NCBI taxonomy): Eukaryota > Metazoa > Chordata > Cladistia > Polypteriformes > Polypteridae > Polypterus > Polypterus bichir. Next base: position 27,014,370 of record JANRMT010062791.1, read on the forward strand.
AAGGGTGGCTGCTCCCTTTTTTCGTGTGTTGAGATTCATTCTTTCACAATATATAGAGATAGTAGTAGTGATAGTGTTTATATATTCATTACTGTACAAGGTAAATACCATCACTTTACCAGAAAGCAGGGGTAGATCTCATTATATGCTTACAGTCTGCCTCTGTTTCCACCCCATAATGTGTTTACTTTTGTGGCTACCCAGTGTCTTTCATGAAACCTCAGTCACAGCAGCTCACTTCGCCTGCCCGTAGAAAAATAAGCAGTTGAGTGACAGGATATTCATGTCTATAAAAGTAAAAAAATAAAAACAGCTTAACTTATATATAAATTTATGAAAGATGGCTCCAAAACACTTTATGCTGTAGTGACAAAATGTTTACTCAGTATTTCTGTTATACTAAAAAACAACCTTATGGCTGCATTATGTAAAGGATAGCAGTAGTGGGCCGTCAGGGCCTGCAAGGCCTTCTCTGCTGGCCTAAAAAAATATCTGAATCACAAACTGATGTTAATTATATTTTGTCCATGAATACTTATTAAATAATTCAAAATAGTCTGTCCGCTTCCTTTCGTAGCTTTTCCGATGGTTGTGCTGCTTCCAGACATGTATTTTCGTATTAAAGCATTTAACCAATCACATTTTAGCCATCATTTGTTGCCAGGCAGAGTCAAAGTCAAAGAATCCGTTCTGCAGGCCCTGTAACACAAAATAAATGTTGATTAAACTGTTGCTTCAACCAATCAGATTTTGAGTTGGTGTCAGTAGGGCCCTCTAGCAGGCGTATGGCAACGTCACCGTATTCAGACCCATTGATTGGATAGGATGGTGTAATAGCTATTTTGTCACCCAACAATGGCTGAAGGAGGAGAAGAAATAGATTTGGTGGCAGATTTACTTTCAAGGCCATTTTCAAGACAGACTTTTCAAGAAAAGCTGGACATTGTTAAGAAAGGTCAGACAACTCCGAAGCTAGCTAGCCTGTCACAAGCAGGAAGAGGATTTGTCTGCCACTTTCAGGTTACCAACTGTGAGCGTTACACCTGGCTCACAGGGTCCGAGGAACACTGCAAATTGTATTGCTGGGAGTGCTTGTTATTTGCCACTGATCAACATGGTGTTTGGAGCCACACTGGGTTTGTAAATTTGACTTGCCTAACCAAGGCAGCAACGAGACATCAAAGCACTGCCGGACACTTAAAAGCAACGGTGCTTTCCAAAACCTTTGGGGAAACCAGAGTGGATCTACAGCAGAACGAGCAAGTGCGCAGGGAAATGGAGCTCCACAACGAAATCTTAGAAAGACTGATAGACTGTGTCATTTTTTTGGGCAAACAGGAACTTTCATTTCGGGGACACGAAAGCGCGGGATCCAATAACAGAAGGAATTTTGTGGAGCTTCTTTCTCTCATTGCTGAGAGCAACACGGATTTACAATACCACCTGTCCACCAATAAAGTGTTTAGTGGGACGTCGGGTAAAATACAAAACAACCTGGTCACTGCAATTGCTGAAGTGATGGGAGAAGAGATAAGAAGTGACGTTAAAAAAGCACCGTTTATGGTGGATGAGATGACAGACACGAGTAACGCAGCGCAGCTAGCACTGGTCCTGCATTACGTAACGGACACAGGTGTCAAGGAGCGATTTGTCAGATTTGAAGATGTTACCAGTGGGAAGCGAGCCGATGACATTGCAGGTCTTATCATCAGATTTTTCTTGGAAAATGAATGCCTAGTTAAAGTTGTGGCACAGTGTTTTGACAGCGCAGCGGTCACGTTTCTGGATTAAATGGGGTGCAGGCTAAAGTTAAAGAGAGAGCACCTTTGGCTTTATTCATACACTGCTATGCACATCGGCTCAATTTAGTACTGACTCAAGGGGCCTCAAAGCTTAAAGAATGCAAGATCTTTTTCGGCCACCTCAATGGCCTTGCTGCATTTTTTTCTAGATCGCCTCAGCGTACACAACTACTGGACGAAATCTGCCAGCGGCGTCTCCCTCGTGTGTCACCAACACGGTGGCAGTACACATCCAGAATGGTCAATACGGTCTTTGAGAAGAGAGATGCTCTAAAGGAACTGTTTCATCACATTCTGGAGCATCATGACGAGTATGATGAGGACACAGTGCACTGTGCTAATGGATTTAAAGCACGTCTGGATGATTTTGAGTTTTGTTTTTTGCTTCACACATTCAATGGCATTTTTGAGTGTTCAGACGTGCTCTTTTCAATACTACAGGACAAAAAACTGGATATGCAGTTTTGTCTGGCTAGGGTAAAGGAGTTCTGTGACACCGTTGAGCAAGATAGAAGCCGATATGAGGAACTCTACGAAGCCACTGAACGCACTGCAGGCATTCCGAGCGCACAAAGAGGTCAAGCGCAAAATCCTCACACGCACTACCGCCAACTTTATGGCAGGATTCTGGACAATATTATTTGCCAGACACAGACCAGATTTCAAGACCACGAAAAACTGATGTTTGTCACGCTCCTCGACCCCCAGAAGTTTCGGGAATACAAGAAAAATTTCCCACATGCAGCCTTCTCCAGTTTAACACAGAGCCACGGAGCTCTTTTTGATCTGTCTCGGCTAAAAACAGAACTGACTGTAATGTATGCCATGGATGATTTTGCAGGAAAATCTCCCACTGATCTCCTTGACTTCCTTCATCAGAAAAATCTGAATGAGAGCATGGGGCAGCTGTACACACTGGTATGTTTGGCGGTGACAATTCCCATGTCCACTGCTTCTGTCGAGCGGACATTGTCAGCCCTAAAGCGAATTAAAACTTATGCCAGAAATACGACAGGGCAGGTTCGACTTTCAGCATTAGCTTCGATGGCGATAGAAAGGGACTTTTTGATGGAACTGAAGCACACGGATAATCTGTACAACAGAGTAATTGAACTGTTTTTGAGGAAAGAGAGGAGGATGGATTTTGTTTACAAATAATCTGAATTTTTGGTGAGTAAAATGTTGCGATTTTCCTAAATAATATTGCAAGTTTATGAGTTATTATTGATGTTTTTTATGTGTGTCGCAGCTGTAGCTGCAGTAGAAAGGAACTTGTTCACCCCTAGTTTGTCTATTCAATAAAGACATTTATTGTGGCTACAGGAGTTATCTATCTGCGATGCAATGGCTCTTTATACTGTATTTCTGCATATTAAGATGGTTTTTATAACCATAAATTAGTTTTTGAGGGGCAGGTTGATTCAGACGGAGCACTACTCAAGGCCTAGGTGTGAAATGCACAGTCTGCCACTGATATACAGTAATCCCTCCTCGATTGCGGGGGTTGCATTCCAAAACCCCCCGCGATAGGTGAAAATCCGCGAAGTAGAAATCATATGTTTGTATGGTTATTTTTATATATTTTAAGCCCTTATAAACTCTCCCACACTGTTTATAAATATTCCCCGCACAGTTATACAGCATAAACCCTTTGTATTCTCTTAGATATTAGGTAAGATTCATTGAAATTATGTATGTAAACACACTGTTTATATACAGTAAAACCTAAATATTATTTTAAAGATATCGAGTGTCTCCAATATCACATATGTTACAGCCATTACGATAGACAGGCCACCAGCAATAAATATGTACAATGCAAGAAAAATTGTATACAGTAAATGTGTGTACAGTGACACTAAACGTACGTACATGTACTAAGTACTGTAAGTAGAAAATTAATTATGGTTACTCACCAACAATAACACAATGACTTGTCCGATAACGATGAGTTTAGTTTTACTGCACAACAAAGGAGAGCGTTACAGCTTTTCTAAAGGAGCCTCTTCAGGCGACTATGTAGCACCGCCATTGTTCTTCTTCCAGCAGTCCTCAATCCAAATCCCTAAAGCAGATTCCATCCAGACTACTGCCTTATTATATCCACTTACAACTCATTTTGCACCCTGTTTAAAAGGACATTGCAGCCATAAATCTTATATTCCTTTCCTACTTTTTAAATAAAAAGAATCGTAGCCTCATTGATGCCGTAATGGCATCCTACAGCGGTGTAGCTTTTCCCTTCCTTCAACATATCCAAAACTTTTACCTTTTCGGCAATCATTAACATCTTCCGTTGGTGCTTGGGCACGGCCCCTGAAGTAGTAGCAAGATCAGATCGTTTTGGAGCCATAATGAAGGGCTTGACTATGCACAAAGATAAACACAAAAGAGCACAAAGGTTAACTCTTTACACAGCGAAACACGTTGATACTGAATGAGCGAGACGAGACTTCCTTGTTAACGCCACGAAATTGAATTTGGTGCTCCGTCCCTGAGCCATTCAGCACACAGGAACTTAACTGCGTGCTCTGATTGATTAGCTTCTCAGTCATCCGCCAATAGCGTCCCTTGTATGAAATCAACTGGGCAAACCAACTGAGGAAGCATGTACAGGAAGTAAAAAGACCCATTGTCCACAGAACCCGCGAAGCAACGAAAAATCTGCATTATATATTTAGATATACTTACATATAAAATCCGCGATAGAGTGAAGACGTGAAAGTCGAAGCGCGATATAGCGAGGGATTACTGTAATGAATTAGTATTTCACTGACTGATTTAAAACGTCATAATTATAAGGCAGCTACAGTATGATGTTTAGATGGAGCCAACAAGCTTTAGCGTGTTACTTCAGCACAGACTTTAAATCTCCATCGGGTACTTCTATAAAAAGATTTATGTTTAAGAAATTTGAGCTGCAATTAGCCACAGACAGCACATATCCAACAAATAACAAGAGCACATGAATGGTTTCATTTCTTAAATTTTGAATCTGCTGTCCATGAAAGAAATTTCAGCTACATAATTATGTAAAATAGTATCAAAGATATGTTTTTGTACACTATTAGTACATGTAATCAGATTCTTTTACCTCTGATGTTTTTTAAATGTACCTCACTGTTACATACTGTATGTAATAAACAAGACTGTGATAACAAACTCTATAAAATGTAAAAATGCTTAAACTTTCAAACCAGCTAACCAATTCTCTGAACACACCTGAATGTTACGCCATGCATGTATTTTCTTGTTTACTTTTAGTGTTAACTAATTTGACTTTTCAAAATGTCTGGTCTTTCAGAGGAGGAAAACACAACTGGTGACCTTCTTTTTTAACAGGTTAGGTGTTTCAGTCCTGATAACATAATAAACGTAAAGTGAGACAAAAAGTGTTCCATGACGTTTCATAAGACCTTGTAGGACAAACTTAGTTACAGGTTATACCAAGTTCAAAAAGAAAAGAAACAATCTCTTAACAGTTATTAATAATAATTAATTAATAATGTAGAGGAGGAACTATAGGATAGTCTGGCTTATACTGGAAGTGCAGGCTAATGGTTATTACACAAATAGCGCCGGAGGCCATGCCAGTGTGACCCCAAATGAGTCAAGTGCCCAGTATCCATTTGTGATGTCAAGCCATCCATCATCAAATCTGAGCTCAGAGTCATGAGCTCCATTTGTAATAAGGAATTGAAAGTTTTCCTTTATTGTTCATTTTATTCACATATACTACAAAGCATTTATATGTCAAGACTGTCTTAAAATTGCTTTACATTTTTACATTATTATTTCTGCTGTGATTCTTTAAAGGAAAAGGAAATGGCATAATTTTCAATGAATAAATTATACCCTCATGAATGTAAGCTCATCACTTTCGTACCTCGCCTTGAGTTAAGTATTTGAAAATGAATTAGTAAGGTGTCCAAGGAGACAACAAAACCAAACTCAGCAGTAGTTGTGATTGGGTGTCTTACTGTGATAAACATCTATTTGGTATGGTAAGTGCTCCTTCAAACAATGCCATATGATTTGTTTGTTTAACTAGAAGCATTAACACTTTGTTTTCTAGTCTGGAAACCACATCCTAGAAAGCAATGGTTTTTGTGGTTTGAGAAAGTGCCAATTGCTAACGTTACAGTTGACTGAAGAAAGTGGGTGTAATTTGACCTCCATTTACACTTCATTCTCGTGAGGTTCAAAGATATCAATGTGGTAAATGTGCTGTCTGCCCATTTTCTATAATAATCTGGATTAGTTAATTCTTTCTTTTATGCCTCTCTGTGTGATATTTACTGTTTAAAGTGAGGTAGTGAATTAGCTTACCTGTACCATCATACCTAAAGACCAGGCCAATGATGCATAGTGGCCCAAAAGTCCACCCTTTGGGTGTAGATAGAGAGACTGTCTAGAGACTCAGTTCTCTGATATTTTGATGTTCTTTTACATATTTTCTTTTTTTTAATGTGTGGAGCTAACATAGCAGGTTAGGGGTTGCTGACTCAAAAATTCTGGAACCTGGAATTTATTCCTGGTTGTGTTGAGTTAACAGGTTCTCCCTTCATTTTTATGTCTTTTCTCTGGATACTATGACATCAAGAGCTGTTCATGAAAGGCTGATTGGCCACAGAAATTTGGCCTGGCATGAATGGGCATGTGTTAAAGGAATGTGCCACTATACTCATTGCTGATGGGATAGAATCCTGCTAATTGTGACCATATAATTGAGGATGAAACTTTGGAAGATGAATTAGCTGGACATTTATGGCCAGCTTATCAGTTATTTGGTATTGACTTGAATAACTGGAGCTTTTTCTTTAGTTTGCTAATAGGTGTGTATCTTTTTAATATTTTTATGTTCTTATTTTGTTGTTTTTTTTTTTCTTTAGTATGACACATTTTAACACTGACTTGCATTGTAGCAAGATTTAAAGCCATTCTCACATTCTTTCAGCATTTATCTTGGAACTCTTGGATCCACAAATTAAAATCATTAGACAAACCATGTAGTGTGACAGGGCTTTTAGTTGCTGTGATACAGTTCCAAAATGACATTGTGAACGTGGCCACTTCCATATGCACCAAAGAAGAGCAGTGTACTCTGTTTCTTGTGGGCTGAAGGTGTATCAGGAGCACAGATACATTGTCAATTTTCAATACACTATGGAAAGAACCAAGGATTGAAAAATCTAGAATGGGTGTTACAGATGAAGTACAATCAAGTTGCGCATCCATTCCACCATTGCTGTCAGTATTGAACATTCCTGTGATATGGCTCTGGCAATAAGCATGTGACTACTGGACTAATAATAATATGGATAATAGTTGGAAAAATGGAGGTCTGTATTAATTTTTGTAAATCTAACATAGATACTTTTGACTTACCTTTGACTATAAATACAAAATATTTAGGGAAAATTTCCAAAATACAGCACTGTCAGATACCATTAGAGGTGTAAAAGTATATCTGAAAAGGTAAAAAAAAAAGTAAGAATAAAATATTATTAAAATGTAACAAAGGCTACATGGTGAAAAGAAGTAAAGTTATACTGTAGTGCTGATTCATTCACGGTTGAGCTTTCAAAACCAGCAGTCCAATAGTGACAGTACTATCACAATGAATAGGAGGGCACATTGAAACTCGTAAATGAAGGGACAGCAGTTAGAAAGAAATCAGGCTGGTCCTCAGTCTAGATTAAATGTCAAGGCATACGATGCCACAGAAATAATGTTTGCAAAAATCTAGATTAACAGCAAAGGGACTGATGTACACTGAGCTCACTTGCTAGTCATGCCCAGATTTCTTGCTCATCTTTTGAATATTCAGTTAGTTATTTCCTTTCATCCTTATTACCTAATTTACTGTATATGAACTTTGATAGTTAAACTTCATTTCCTGCAAGTAGCACCTTTTTGCCCTGAAGCCAGACACTTTTTTGTTAATCTGTCACTTTATATGATGTAAGATAATTTGCTCTCTCTAATCTTTATTACAAACAGGGAGAGAGCGAAAATAATGCACCCTTCTGCCTCTACTAGGCAAAGCGTGTGCAGTAATATAGACATAGCTCATGTTACTGCTGTTGTAATATGCCTGCCCAATTGTCCCTTTGATCCTTAATTCATTTTGAATTGATGTCATTAAATTCAGTGGGCTGTTAGCCATCAGAACAGGTGATGCTGTTATTTGCAATCGTTTTGCAGATGCTTTTACTCAAAATGCCTTAGAAATCATAAATACATGAAGGGAAACAGCCAGGCTAACTTACACTTTAGATCAACAACAGACACACTTAGCGTGTGATTAAGGAACTATAGCTTAGGTTCATGTCTTTTTGCTGCAAATTGCATCACTCCATTTAAAGCAGAGAGAATCTGACTTCGGGGCTACAGGAAGTCAAGCGAATGAAAGGGCATTAGTGTAGACAGGAGAAGTGCGATCAGCTCAGCCATCTCCGTGATAATGAAAGTGGCAGCACCTCATCACTGAACTTCTGAAAGCCCGCGCCAAAAATAGCAAATGAAAAATGTCATATTTGCTTCACATTCTCAGAGCCAAGTTGAGCTCCATAAATTTTAAAAGTCATGCGTACTGTCTATGTGTGTGTACATTTTCAGCACAGGCTTATTAAGTAGTATTAAGCTCTACTTTATTACTGTAACAATGCCAGTTGCATGAAATTTGATATGGTAATGCTCAATCATTTAAAACATCAATATGAGCATGCAGCTTAAAGACAACATTAATAATAACATAAGATTCTCAAACCGTGTTATACGTTATATTAATATAAATAATCCTTAAAATAGTCCTGGTGTCTATAAAGCAAAATTTCTGTTTATTTCTTCTTCATGCAGAGCTTTGCTTTTCAAGCCACACACTTGAAATTTGGCACATATTGTATGTACTTCTCACTATTAAGTCAGTTTTTTCACATGAAATTTCTTTGTTGTCCCTGGTGACCAGAGCGAGTGGCAGTAAGTACTCCACTGTAATCTGTCAACAGAGGAATGGTGCTACAAATGTTATGTATGTATGCATAGCGTGGTTACACTTCCGTTGAACTGAATGGAATTTGAGCTTGGCCCCCAAGGCAAATTACATTAATCTTTTTCTTTTATGAGGCATTTACCTCATTATTTATGTCATGACCAAAAGGAGGGGCCATATTACTGTATCTGTGGAGATTCAATTGTAATTTGGGGTTATGGTCACTCCCTAGTACAGTGCCATCACAACCCGACTCAACACTGTCTCTTTTCCGCATTTAAAGCTGTGGGGTTATGACTTCTTGGGAGTTGAGCAAGTGCCTACAATCCTAGGGGATATGATTAAGGACTATCTGTGTATCTATTGCCAATTCCTCTCATCCTGTCCACTTACACCTTCTTTTTCAAAAGGCTACAGTTCCTTGTAAGTAAATATTGTGCAGCCATACACCTCTGGTCAAACTACTATTGTCGTTATTGACTGTATGTCACTTGCTCAGATCAATGTAAAATAAGTTACTAGTAATATTTTGACATAATACATTGAAAATGTTATATTTATATAAATAAAGCTGAATGTATGAATGTATGCGCTTTCATATGTTTGCTCTGGCATTACCAATGGCTTTATATACCTTCATGAAATTGGAACATAACTAAAATCTAAAGGTTTCTGTTTTAAGTCATTAAGTCCCCCCTTTATGATGTTAGGCTAACTGTAAAGCTAATTGGTTGATTGACAGGCCTACTGGGGAGGGGCAAGGGAGAACAAGTGGCCAGTGATCTTAATGGGATGTGATAAAGGATGATCCATCATCCATCAGCTAAGTTATCATAATACCATAATTATAAAATTTGCTGTTGTAGTGTTGCCTGCATTCTTTATGTGTTTAAGGAGTCTGAGTGTCTGGGCTTGTGAGTGTCCTGGATAAAAATCAAGATCCAGGCCTTTAATGACCTCTTGGGCACAGTCATCAGCAGCATGTCTGTCTGTGGAGAGAGTGTCAACCTCATCAAGAGGTTTGCTTACCTCAACAATGACATTCATGTCTCTGGTGACTCTTCCTATGAAGTCAGTAGACAGATTGAGATAGCATGGGGGGTCATGAGGTCTTCGGAAAGGTGTGTGTGGTGCTCCCTATATCTGTCCAAAAGAACAAAGGTCACAGTCTTTAGAGTCTGTGGACGCTAGGGTTCGCTGTTGCCCCGTGAAACCCACCAGGCAGACGTCCAAGACACACTTGTAAAAAGCACCAAGAAGAATTTTAATATTTTTCTTTAAATACAGTGCACAAAGCACCAAACTCACCACAATTCTCCAATAACAATAATAATAATACCAACAATAATCAATAACAATCCTCCACTCCCAGCAGCTTCATCACCCAACCTCCCAACTCCAGCTCAGCTTGCAGCAGACATTTAAATAGTCCATGATCCAGAAGTGTTCCTTCTCTTCTTCCGGGTCAAACGCCACATCATCCATCCTCAAGTAGCCCGGAAGTACTGCAGGCTTCCGTCCTTGTGACTCCAAAGTACTTCTGGGTTGTAGTACCAGTAGGAGTCCCTAGGTTCTTTGCGAGCTCCCTCTGGCGGCACCCACGGCACCCAACAGGGCTGAGGAAACAAACTCCATGTCCCAGGATGCCCTGTGGGAATCCGGGGAACCGTTGCCATCCAGGGGAGCTGCCACCTAGCGTCCTGGGGGAGGCAGTGTCCTGAAAAGGCTGCCTTCCTCCATTCTCCTCTTTCAGGGAAACGAAGACTTCCTGAAACGAAGACTGGACTCCTTTAGAACCGTGTATCTCCGGAAAATCCTTTGGTACTGCTGCTTTGACTTTGTATGGTCATGTGGCATGATTCCCCAAGGATGATATGGCTCGTAGAATCCTCACTGTGGCAGATAGATGGTCATTTCTGGAGGGTGGGACTGGACAGTTTGAGTCAGTGGATGCTCTGGGTAGTCATATTAGTAATAGTAATAGTTAATTAACATAATCTAAACCAAAAGTAACACTCTAAAAATACAATAAGAGCACACCTCCAATACAGTAAAATTTTTAAGGATCATCAGGCTCTCATTTTAATGCTGTGGCATTTGCCCAGAAATTTCGCTATTATGTGATGTAGAGGCAGAAACATATGTTTTCCTGAACACCCAGAGCATGAAGACATCAGAGTTTAAATCACAAGGATGTGATTCAGTTCCAGCCTCTGACCAAAAGAGGAACCCTGGGCAAATCACCTAACTTTTCTGTGCACCTTGGGTAAAACAATTGTATTGTAGCACTGTATTTGTAAATCAAAACAAGATGATGATCAGTGGATGAAAGGCAGTCTTTGTAAAAATGGAAAAAATAAATTGTGGGTAAACCGCTAGTGCTTTTTGTGCCTTCATGTCTACTAGTTTGGCACACTTCACTTACAGGTAGAAGTATTCTGTACTCTTGTACTTTCTGGAATTAATGAATGAGAATTAAAAGTGACTGTTTGAACTGTTAGACAGTTATGCAGAATCAATGTGTAGTAACTGATCTTTTGGAATGAAGACAAGAATCTACAAAATTATACACACCATCAATGAGGGCATTGAGTGTGTCCCCCCAAATCCTGAAGTGATGCTAGAGAAAAGTTAAGATGATGAAATTAAGTTAAAAAGTTTATACTAGATGCGTTTAAATGTACTGTATTAGTTGCTATAGACTGTTTCTAAAGGTGGATCTGTACTGTGACAATGACATAATCTTACACTAGCAAAGACAGAGAGATTTGGGAACATGCACTGCTACTGCGTCACCACACCCACCACATGATGAACCACCTGGATTGGGACCCAAGTGCAGAGGGTGACATCTCAGCACCACACTGAAACAGTGTGAGTTTTTTTTACGGTGGCTGAAGTGCCAGTCGGTGGTGCAGTGGTAGCGCACTGCCTTACAGTAAGGTGACCTGCGTTCGCTTCCCAGGTCCTCCCTGCGTGGAGTTTGCTTGTTCCCCCTGTGTCCGTGTGGGTTTCCTCCGGGTGCTCCGGTTTCCTCCCACAGTCCAAAGACATGCAGATTAGGCACATTGGTGACCCTAAATTGTCCCTAGTGTGTGCTTGGTGTGTGGGTGTGTGTGTGTGCCCTGTGGTGGGCTGGCACCCTGCCCAGGATTTGTTACTGCCTTGTGCCCTGTGTTGGCTGGGATTGGCTCCAGCAGACCCCTGTGACTCTGTGTTAGGATATAGCTGGTTGGATAATGGATGGATGGATGGATGAAATGCCAGTCCTGCCACCAACCACAAAGTTTTCCCTGTACATTGGAGGACCTTCTTGCTGGGCTGGATGCAGATTAACACCATACCCAGGACAAGGCACTTGCAGGTTAAGGGCCTTGCTCAAGGGCTCAGCGGAGTATAGTCACTTCTGGGATTTACAGCATTAGAACTGGCAACCTTCCGATTGTTGGCGCAGATCCTCAGAGCATAACTTCTCCCATTTATACAAGCAAAGCAGCCCCATAAACATATACATTTTATTTAGGTGCCTAAAGTATTTGGGAAATACTTATACTATTAATTAAATCAGTCTTTAGCAATGCATTCAAAGACTGGAGTTATAGTCATGTTGTTACGTTGACTGATTATTTTGCTGTGTCTTTCTCTCCTATGCTACATTAGTTGAAGAAGTATTATAGATGTTGTTGGTGTTGTGGTTTATTTGAAGCACTACAAATATACATGTTTTAAGAAAAGAATCTACATTGATCTGTTATTTCAAATAGCACAAATATTTCCTATAAATGTATAAAATCAAAAATAAACCTTCAAAATGTGCTATAATGCATTTCAGCAAGAAGTCAACACCATGCCATCATTGTTTATCGATGACCAGGCTCCTCAACGTGCTTTATTTAAATAAAACCATCACTACAGTCCTCTGGTGCAGAATCTTTTGATAAATTGACCAATGTCTAAATTCAAGCAATAGATTTTGTCATTGGTGGGTTGTCAAATGTGGGCATATTGAAGTATTATTGTTTATGTTGTAGCCTGTAATTGTCTAACACAACGTTGGATCCATGTGCACAGTCATGTAATCTACATGCACTCCACACAAAACACATCTCTTTATTTATTCATTTACTTAGTTGTTTTGTTTCAACTGTGTGGTAAGTACTGCATTACCTTGCTGCCCATCAACAACACAAATATATGGAAATTGATGGGGGGGGCAGTATCATTGTGACATTGATGTATGTGTTTGTTTTTCTCTTTACTGTATGGACCAAAAATTACAGAATTTAGTTGGATACTATAAGATCACAAAATGCAAGGAGCCAGCTAATTATCTTAAATATGTTGAATTTACTCTATAGGCAAAACATTCTACTTTTTTAATTTCTCCTTAGAGACAAAAAATGTTTTCCTTCTATCTACAGTATGTGTCAATTGAATTTCACTGCCCTTGCTATTCTAAGCTCATACAGTTCAATATATCTGGCATGCTTTTTTGTAAAGTGTTTTCTTACTGTGTTATTTATGCAAAATATGGTGGTTTATTACATATTATTTCGTAAGGCTGCTTTCAAAACCATGACCTTTTATAATCACAATACAAGTAGGTTAAGTGATTTGGTCAGAATCTCACACTAAGACGGAAGTGGGAATGAATTTCCAACACTGTGGTTTACATGGCATCACACAAACCACTAGGCCACACTGCTTTTGAAATGTGTGATGTGGCATCCCACAAAGAGGGTACTTTTACTTGTCTCACAGATAATTGTGTCACCACTATGCATATTGCCTGCCCAGTCCATGGCTGTATGCTACAGCTTTCTGTTTATGTGCCATTAGGAATAGAGGATATCATTATCAGTAAGTAGACAAACAGGTTTTTATAATGCATTACATTGTATGATGTATAAAGATTTTCTCATTTACATTTCTCAATAAATGTTAAAGAATGTATGTTTTGGATCTAGAATCATTCATTCTAAATATATGGCTACACGTAAAATACCATTGACTTATGTGTGTACATTAGTACAATACTTGGGTTTTGCTGTCAACTGGCCACAGATTTTGATAAAACAATACAATGTACCCAGTATTGCCTGGTTATATTTGTATAATGGGTTAAGGTAACAAAACAAATATTTGTGTTTTTTAAATGTTAACCATTAAACTCACTGCATGATCTTTAGCAAGACAAAATATTTAGCATTCCTTCTATCATCATAACTTAATCAAATTTAGATTTATAGAACGCTGGAGTCACTTCTTGCATCAATGGGCACAATGCCGATATGATTTTGGACAGAAGGCTAGTTCATACAAACACACTCACACAGGGTCATTTAACTTGACATTTGTTTCTTTGGGGATGTGGTAAGAGAAGTGGTGTACCTGAAAGAAAGGCCAGACATATGCAGACTTCATATTGACAATGCAGTGCAGGGCTCAAACCCAGGAAGCCACACTCTAGTCTTCTGCAATTCAACCTTGTTAACAATAAAGACCTGCACAATGGCTTTCTGTTGATATTTGAAATGTGTTATGACAATTTACAAATGTATTTATTTCTTATCACTTGTTTTTTTTATTTTTTTTCTGCAGATGCCTACACAGTACACCCAGCAAGGTGTGAGTGGGTACTGCCAGCAAAGCCAACAGACTTATTACAGCCAACCCCAACAACCTGTGGCTCCAACACAACCTTCATATATGCAGCAGAGAATTCCACCTCAGCAGGTAAGTGTTTCTGATGAATCACTTCATTTCACAATATTTTTCAGGCAAGGCTATTCCAAATTTGAAATATTTACAATATGCTGTCAGTGGAGCTTACTGTTGAGTCGTGTTTTTTTCTGTAACTCTATGATCTTGAGCCTACAGATAAATCCTTCAGTGTTAGTTATTTATTAGCTTCTCATGTGTTAAAGGACAGAATGTAGTTTAGAACCGTGTTCCAATGGAGTCAACCTTTCTACTTTTTCGTTAGGCATAAAATTAGGCATCCCTAAAGAATAATTTCTGGCCCTATATATGTGTGTGTATCATAGTCATGCTCCTTAAAAAATTATTGTGATTATCCTTAAAATAAAAAATTTCACAAAGCTCCGAGACTACAGAAAGGATACCTTTTTGCTCTTCGTGGGAATAGCTTTGCTGCAGCTGCCCAAAGGAAGGCTGCTCACATCATGAAGGGGATGGGGGAAAGTCCTTGGGAGCCCCATCGCTGAAAGAGTCGACAGGGTTGGGTCTTTTGGGGATCGGAACCGGTGTGATGCTGAGGCGTCGCCCGCAGCACTGAAGCACTTGGGTTCCAATTTGAGGTGGCCCATACGGGTGGGCGCGTGGAACGTCTCGTCTCTCCGGCAAGATGATCATCTTCATCTGTTGTCAGAGGAGCTGCGTAAACTCCGCATTTCAGTGGCAGCACTCTCTGAGGTGCGCAAACCGGGGACTGGCCAGATCTCTTTAGGTGGATACACCTTTTATTGGTCTGGTCAGTCTGATGGCTGTCATACTAAGGGAGTAGCTGTTGCTGTGGCGGATTTGCTTCTTCTGATGGTGTCCAATGTCACTCCTTTCAAAAGAGGGTATTATGGGACTCGGATAACGGCACTCCCTTGGTGCCTTGTCTGTTGTCTCAGTGTATGCTCTGACCATGGTCAGTGATGTCTCAGCGAGGGAGACATTTTATTCCCAGCTTCGCTCGGTGGTTGCTGGGTGCCCACAAGGTGACGCTCCTCTGGTCATGGGTGACTTCATTGACACCACTGGCACTGACAGGGATGGCAATGAATATTGTCTCGGTCCCCATGGGTCTGGTGACCGTAGTGAACGTGGCTCCATGTTCCTTGACTTTGCAAAAGGTCAGGGGCTGCGAATCGCTGGATCCTGGTTCCAGTGCCCTGAAACGCATCACTGGATTTGGTACTCCAATATTGGTGGTACGGTGAAGGAGATCAATCACATCCTCGTGAGCAGACGCTGGAGGCTCTTGCAAAACTGCAGGGTTTACAGAAGTGCCCAGTTTGTGAATTCTGACCACAGACTTGTTGCTACTCTTAGGATCCAGCTTAGGTCCAGTAGGTTACCACCTACTAGGAAAATGAGCCTGAACTTGGCCAGACTCCAAGACCAGGCTGTTTCTAATGAGTTTGCATGCAGTTTGTGTGAGGAACTTTCAGATTTGGATACACTGCTGATCCTAATGTGATGTGGGAGACCTTCCGTGACAAGACCCTGAAGGTTGCTGAGGGATGTGTTGGTGTTACCGGTGTTCCCAGAAGCAGGTGTTTCATCTCGCAGGGCACCCTGGATATCATCGAGAGGAGTGCATGGCTGAATGGCAACTTTGGTCTGTACCGGGAACTGAGAAGGACAGCTGCAAGGGGTCTGAGGGCAGTTAAAGAGGCATTTGTTAGAGGAATCTATGAGCAAGTGACACACCATCTGAGGTCTAGCGACCCACATCCTGCTTACAGAGGAATGAAAGCATTACGCACATCTGAATCTGTTCCTTGGAGAGTCACAGTCAGGGTGGCTGATGGAACGGTCCATATGGATGATACTGCAGTTGTGACCTGCTGGGCTGGCTACTTTGAGCAGTTATTCAAAGCTGATCATCCGGCTAGGACGTTGGATATCTTTGGGTCCACGGTTCTTGAGGCTGATCCTCCAATTAGCTGTGAACCACCTAGTCTCACTGAGATTGCACAGGTGGTTAACCAGCTGAGGAGGCGGGGGAAAGGCTGCAGGGATCTGTGGTATCCGGGGTGAACTTCTCCTGGCTGGTGGTGACGCTGTCTTCCTGGCATTGCAAGCAATCTTTGCTTCCATTTGGGAGACTGGCATCATCCCAACTGACTGGAAAACAGGACTTGTCGTCCCTATCTGGAAAGGGAAGGGTGATCGGCTGGATTGCAGCAACTACAGGGGGATATCACTGCTCTCGGTGCCGGGTAAGGTCCTTGCTAGGGTCGTCCTCAATAGGATCCGTGATCACTTGCTCACCTACCAGCGACCAGAACAGTCTGGTTTTATGCCTAAGAAGTCTGCCATCGACTGCATCCTGGCACTGAGGGTTCTCATGGAGCGCAAACGCGAATATCGGCAGAGTGTCTTTGCAGCTTTTGCCGATTTTCGCAAAGCGTTCGACTCAGTTGATTGAGCTGCCCTGTAGGACATCCTGAGGGTTCACGGGATACCCTCGAGGTTGCTGGATATCATGGCTGGCCTGTACACTGGTACTGTGAGTGCTGTGCAGAATGGAGGCAGGACTTATGCGTTTTTTCCAGTTGATTCTGGGGTTCGTCAGGGGTGTCTTCTTGTTCCTACTCTGTTCAATGCTGGTATGGACTGGGTGTTGGGCAAGGTCGTGGGGTCCAGCGGCTGTGGGACAGCTGTTGGTGATGAAAGATTCACAGATCTTGACTTTGCTGACAATGCTGTGATCTTCGCAGAGTCAATGGAGGCTCTGATCATGGCGCTCGAGAGACTGAGTGAGGAGTCTGAGTGTCTGGGCTTGCGAGTATCCTGGATAAAAACCAAGATCCAGACCTTTAATGATCTCTTGGGCACAGCCATTAGCAGTGTGTCTGTTTGTGGAGAGAGTGTCAACCTTGTCGAGAGGTTTACTTACCTTGTCAGTGACATCCATGTCTCTGGTGACTCTTCCTGTGAAGTCAGTAGACAGATTGGGAGCGCATGGGGGGTCATGAGGTCGCTGGAAAGGGGTGTGTGGCACCCCTGATATCTATGCAAAAGGACAAAGGTCCAAGTCTTTAGAGTGGTGGTGCTTCCTGTCTTGCTATATGGTTGCGAGACATGGCCACTATCCAGTGACCTGGGACGAAGAATGGACTGCTTTGGTACAGTGTCTCTCCAGAAAATTCTTGGGTACCGTTGGTATGACTTTGTGTCGAATGAGCGGTTGCTCATGGAGTCCCGAATGAGGCACATTACCTGCATTGTGAGGGAGTGTACGTTACGGCACTATGGCCATGTGGCACGTTTCCCTGAGGGTGATCCGGCTCGTAAGAGCCTCATTGTTGGGGACCCGAGTGGCTGGACCAGGCCAAGGGGTCGCCCACGTAACACCTGGCTGCGGCAGATAGACAGTCATTTCCGGAGGGTGGGACTGGACTGTGCATCTGCCTGGGGGGTTGCAAACCGGGATCCCGAGTTGTTTCGTTGTGTACTGGGTGCGGCAACGCACTGTACCAGTGCATGCTCCCCAACTTGACATGACTTGATCCTTAGCTGTCTTTTGACATTTCTGAACTTTTAACAAATTGATTATATACAGAAGTGAATATTTATAGCTAGAAATCCACAAAGAGAACAAATGAATCATGTATCTTAAAATAGTCTTTTATTCACTTCCATTTTTCAGGACTCTTAGCCGAACTGGTTATGCAACGATTTCAAAGCATAGCTCTAGCTCAGTTCATACCAAAACTTTGGATATGTGATGTCGACAATACATTTGTCATATTAAAAAGTGACCAGCTAAATTAATTCCACAGTTGCATCAACTCAGTATTCCCTGAAATTCAGTTCACCATAAGGAGAGAATGAATGGATGCATCAACTTCCTTGACATCTCCACTGAAAGAATTAACAACACCACTTTGATTACAAGTGTTTATCACAAAGAATGTTATGTGGGCAAAATATTACACTTTGGTAGCAATCACCCTTTATCACATAAATAGAGTTGTGTTAAGACATTGTTCAGAAAGATATACACACACACTTTAATACAAAGGAAACTAAAGAGAATGAAAGACATTGTCAGTTCCGTTTACATCAAACAGCCAGTCCAAAACATTTATCAAACAGTGCTTGCATAGGACACCCCAGACCTCAGCAAAAAATTGGCACTAACCCAATCTACCATTCTACCTGTACAGTCTTCCTTATCACTGTGGTGTATCACAAACCACAGCACACATCCTTTCCAGATCAGGCATTAAAGTAGAGCATAAATATAGTTATTTTTAATGGCAAAAGCAAGAAATCTGCAGCCGAGATATTAAACGCAGTATACAGTATATCACCCAGTGCATGCCCAGCTTTATATGTGGGACAAACATCTAAAACACTCGCAGCACATATACAAGAACATCACAATGTTGTCAGAGGCGAGGCCCACGGTCTCTGATATATGCACATACCACTTCTCTTCTGACATCCACGTTTCTTTTTTCTTTCTTCCCTTTCTTTTTAATGGCTTTTGCTTTATTCATGTATGATGTCCTTGATGTTCTTCCATAACTAACCTGGTTTTCGATCATTTTTGGACAACGCATCAAATCTATTCTTAAGATGTCCTCTTAATTCAGTAATACTTTGGCTCTTGTGGATTTGTTTTAATTTTCTTCAATTTTAACTTGAACATGCATATGAGCAGTTGATGGTCTGTTGCACAATTAGCACCTGGCGTATACAGATTTGTATAATAGTCATGTTAATCAGTCTTCCTTGTAGACATATGGATATAATCCTGCCATTGACTGTGTTGTACTTCATGTTAGATCTTGAGGTGTTCTTTTTTGACGATAAATGCTACACCATTCCTCTTCAATCACCCATTCCTGGCATAATAGATCAAATAATTATCGGATTCATAGTGGTGAAAACCAGTCCATGTTGGCTCACTTATGCCTAGACTATCAATCTTTATTTGTTCCATTTCATGTTCGACAACTTCCAGTTTACCCAAATTCATGCTTCTTACATTCCAAGTTCCAATGATTAATTCATGTTTGCAGCTGTTTCCTCTCATTTTGAGTTGTGCCGTATCAGGAAATAAAGGTCCTGAAGCATCAGGTGTTACTCCACTCCCATCATTTTGATTTATTTTTAATTTCTTGGTTGAAATCAGTTTAGGTTTTTGTTTTTGAGGTTGATTGGTTTCACTTTTGGTTTACAATTTTGGCCTGACTTCTGACATGCATGTTTTTCTTCTGGTACCTGTTTAAAATCATCAGGATCAGCTATACTTTATAAAAGACTACATCTCTTTTTTAAGTTTTCATACAAAGTTTAGGTAGTTTTTCTTCACATAAAGATCTATACACCTGAAATAAATGACCATGTAGTGTGATGGACAGTAGTACTCTAAGGACAATCAAAGCTCAACTGAATGTTTTGGAGGAATAAGGTGGAGGGGATTGGTGAACTTTGTTGGGCTGAATGGACTGTTCTCATTTAATGTTTTTCTGATGTTCTAAAGTTCCTTAACCTAGCTCAAAACTGTCTGTAAAGATACATCTGTCCAAACAGGCTAAGAAAATAGGGAAAATGGTTCTATTTCTGATATACAAGTAGTTAGGATGAGTCCACTGAAATAAAAGTGGGTCCTAAAATACCACAATCCATAAGAAAAATCTGAAAAATGTTTCCTTTTAAGTGTTAAAACAAGAATGGAATCATCAGAAAGAGACATCTGTGTTTTATTGGATGCATTCCACTTGTTAGCTATAGTTCTGATTAACTGTTGTTGCTTTCTTTAAAAAATGGCTTAAAAATAAAAAAGTAAAGCTAACACATTAAAGCTCTGGAAGGATATTGCAGGTTTCAAGATCTGAAAAAATGCGTGACTACCCTTGAAACCACAAGCTGGGCTCATTCACTCTGCCACTTCACTCCAGTATTGGCCCGTATGAGGCCACTCATGATCAATGTGAATGCTGACTAGTCTTGAAATGCTTAGGGTTAGTCTCTTTGCAAAAGCTACTTCTGTTGATGCATTTTACTTCTGAATTTTGTTTTGGACGTTTGACTCTGGTAATAGTTCCCTCTTATTTTCTGTGTATAATTGTTTTTGTTATGACTTTATTCACTGGTGCTCTTCTGTATTTTGCTTTTTAAGCATGACAGGCCACCATTTTCTATAATCTCTACTTTCCAGTACTGTCTTCCATGTGACTTCAGCTGAGTCAGGACATGAGTATGGAAGAAACGGTTGTGATGATATGCATTGCAATTTAAATTTTGTCTGTTGGTTCCTTGATCTCGAAAAATTTTGTAACATAATTTTTCTGGCTTTTGAAGACTAAGCAATCCAGTAGTTACAGTTATTTTATACTTCAACATGTTTTTAACAATGTTGAAAAAAAGTTAAATTTATCAGTGGCACCATGTTGTTTTGTTATGGGCAGTGCCATTTTTGTTGAAGGTTCTTATGACATTGCTAGGTAAGGCACTAGGAGTCATTATTTTAACAGTATGAAATCTGCTTCATACACCTCCTGGTTATCCAAGGTTGCTGATCTTTTATAGATCTCATGTAAAAACGTCAGCATTCATTCTTGTGAGTCAATTCTCTTTCTTCGTTATCATTAATGTCTTGTTGATTTGGCTATGATTATTCTGCACTGTTTGCTGACTATGATTTTTGGTTCATGTCCAGAGCTTGTTTACATTGTTTATGCGTTTATTGTTATGACCCTAGTCTTGTTATTTTGAATTCCTTTCCATTCTAAATGCAGTATAACAGTCTATACAAGGAGCTTTGCAAATTTTTAAATTTTGTTTCATTGGCACATTTTTTTTTCTGTTGCTCAAGGATACAATACACTAATATTTTTTTTTTGTTTTGTTTTTTTTTATTAATTTTATTGTAATCATTCCATAAAAATCAATCGATTTTTACAAAAAGTAGGATTGAGAACAAGTCGACCCCCACCACTAAAAGAGACAGCATGGCCAATGGGGTAAAGCTTAGGGCTCTTTTTTTTAAATTTGTAAAGTGGCATTTCCACGTTCAAAGCCCATTACAAGTATAGAGCCATAGTACAAATGTTAACATATATTTCAGTTAACAGTTGGAGCACAGGTCATTCAAATGATTTGCTCAAGGCTGCATGGTTATTCTGTATTATACGATGACTTGGCAACCTATGGGTTTAAAGTCAAGGGTTCTTATCATTATATTCTACTGTCAGATTTATCTAGGCATCCATCATTTCATAGTCTGGAGGAGCAATAATCTGCTTTGATAGCAATGGGTATAACGCAGAAAGCAGATTTATTCCTTCACCCATTAATTTATTTTCAAATTCCATGTTGGTGGCTTTTGACACAGGGTAGGTTCCATGCCCGAGATCAGGCAGGCTAGGCAGGCAGGCAGGCAGGTAGGTAGATAGATAGATAGATAGATAGATAGATAGATAGATAGATAGATAGATAGATAGATAGATAGA